>OY735224.1:2788822-2803822 GCA_963457665.1 Thysanoteuthis rhombus | reverse complement strand
GAAGAAGAAGAAGAAGAAGAAGAAGAAGAAGAAGAAGAAGAAGAAGAAGAAGAAGAAGAAGAAGAAGAAGAAGAAGAAGAAGAAGAAGAAGAAGAAGAAGAAGTAAGTAAAAAAGCAAATCGAATAAGAAAGCGAGAAAATGAAACAAGAAAACGAAGGAAAGGAAAAAGAAAGAAAAAGAAAAGGGAAGAAGAAATAAAACGAATAATTTTAAAAAGAAAAAGGAAATGCAGATTAAAAAAAAAACTTTTGTTCGTGAGTAATAAGCGTTATTTTCTGATCGATTATGTCCAAAAAAATATAAGAAAAATGTCAATTATTCCCTTCAAACTTTACTTTTGAGACCAGGACATTGATAATTTGAAATTTACTCATTTTCAATAAGAGAACGGGTGAATTCGTTCATTTTTAATCAAATAAAGTGAGAAAAACAATTACAGATGAATACAGGCCTCCCCCCTCATAACATGGGTGTTGGGGTTCAAAAGAAGCCAACACCGCGTAATGTCCGAGTCACGATCGATATAGCTATTTGGGGGCTAAATCTAGCTATTTTACAGCTTGATTGATATTTTGGGGGCCACCATCCAACCACGTTACATAACGGAGCACGTTGTAATAGTGGGAGCCTGTAACACAATCCGGGCCGCAAAATTAATAAGACGATGTCCAAAAATGTTAATCACACTTTCCTTTGTAACTTTTCTGTTTCTGGGTAATGAGTGTTATTTTTTAATTGATTATGTTTTAAAAGTAAAGAAAATGTCAATCATTACTTTTAAACTTTGCTTTTGAGACCAGGACATTGATGATTTGAAATCTACTCATTATCAATTGTACAACAGGAAAAAATTTTATATTTTTAATTACATAAAGTAAGAAAAACATATAACAGATGAATATCACCGTCCTGATCGCCAAAGCAAATGGTGCAGTCTGGAATGTAGCTCTGCTGAGGTCCCGTGGGAACTTTTCATTAGAAGTATGAAGTAAATTTCTTTTTTCATTAATCAAGACTGTGGTAGACAATAAGTATGTCATTGAGCTCATTTGATGGTACAAAAACTGTTGAGAAACCATTCGTTGTGATTTTCTTTTTGAGGTAAGAAGGGATTTTTCATGAAGTCAACTAATTTAGCTGGCAATTTGGACCCCATCTTAAAAATTATACCTCTCCCGTGGCCAAACAGTTGTAGAATTTGGATATGTTATCAAGCCCACTTGCTACAACGAAAAAAAAAATGTTTAAGATGAACTAGCAATGGGCATTATTCGGTGGCCATCTTGAAAAATATTCGCTGGGGGCCATAGAATATTTTTTTCGGGGGGAGTACTCATATGAAGGATTTTTAAAACCTTACTTCAAGCTGATAAAAAATCCGCACAGGATTACAAATCAGCTCATACTAAATGTTTGAATGGAATAATAAGCATTTTTCTATACTTTTTTTTACACGCAAGCAATCAGAAAATAACACTTACTACCCAGGGACCAAAAATCGCATCGCTCAGTGTAATAAGCAAGAAATAAATATGAAAGAATCCCTAATAATAGCAACCCAGGACAAGTGTATTAGAAAGGATTCTAACCCGTTATCTCTAACCCATAAAACTGAGACAGACAAGTCACCACAGAATTGCAAATGTCGCTGAAAGTGAGGAAAAAAGCAGAGAACAGTCAATCATAAACGAACTGAAAGGTTCAGACAATTTGATAATAAAAGTTTACTTTGCCAATCGTCTAATTCCCGCTGTCTTCTTCGCAGTAGTGCTCATTCAAGATACTTATATATAGTGTGTTCAAGTGCCATTTCAAGGTGCTTGACTACTTGATGGCTTCACCAGAGTCGGGGTTCTGACATCCTTATCGGAACTTCATATGATCATCAGGTACCGCACAAACGACAGAGACTTACCCCAAAGCTAAAAAGAATGTACAACAAGAACCTATACTAAGTTAAAGCCTCAGTCAGTCTCTATCGTGTTGAAAAAATTTCAACGTACGAAAACAATGAAATGCAAAGAGTTTAAATGTATGATAAGCTCTGTATTTTTTGTAATCGCATCTCGTTTCTTTAAATTTTCGACTCTTTATATTCGTTATATGAACGACACATGGCGTGGTTTTATTTAAAGAACAAAGTAACGCGAATTTTCAAGCAATGTCGAGTGTCTTTTATATACATTTCATTGATTGAATGAAACCGAACATTTTAGGCCTACTTTTTTTTTTACTTAATTCGGTATAGCTTCCTTTTTTAAAGGTCGAATCAGTTATTCGAACGATCAATCATTCGAACAAAATGCTCCTAGCCGGTTTGGTTCTGATGATCTCGCGTTCCGCAATTTAACGTGAATTACGGGCTAATTCAGCCAGGTTAGTCATTGGTCACAGAGGGCCGGCAGGACTCTCAAGCCTGCTTGGTTATCTTCCAACAAAAAGCCTACATCCTTGGGAACGGTCTATCAACCATCGTTCCACTTGCTGGGTTATGCAAAAAAACTTGATGTCGGTGAAGAGCACACCGTACCCCTTATTAACCCAAAGGAACTTCAGACCCTAGACGCACAGGGGCCCAAGACCGATTTAGGGGAACCTGAATAGATCATGGCCAATGGCCTAACGTAGCCGGTTAGAGATGATTTGATACAAAAAAAAATCGTATTTCTTTTGCATTTGACTCCCCTAACTTTAGGACCAAAATTTTGAGCTTAAACCGGGTTGTACACTTAAAGGTAGGGGCCCAAAGTTGAGCTGTGCCTCAGGCCCCTATCAAGTATCCCATCTGGAAATTTTCATTTGTGCAGGGCAGCAACTTTTCCTCAATGTGACTGAAAACCAACTTGGAGTCTGGTGTGAACGTGAAATATCGCTTGGGCGCCCTAGGTTATTGGTAAACGATGTATTCTGTCCCCTCCCCCCGAAACCACGCCTTATGTCTGGGTCTGCATCTGTTGATGGCTTTGTTGGAGTCAACAGTGCTGTTTTTGCAGCTGTAGTTGCCTGGAAACACGCACACATACATATACACGTATACATAGCAAACACATGCATACGCAAATGCACACACAGACTCACAGACAAACACACACAAAGTCACACAAACACACACTGAGAGACATGCATATAAACGCACACACGCATATGCAGAACCACTAACACATACGTAAATACACAAATAAATACACACACATATGCTTATGCGCATACACCACACACACACATATATACACATATAGACACACTCAAACATAAACACAAACACACACATACAGACTCACGAACACAGAGACACATATGAACACACATGCACACACAAACACACACACACTCACATATATATATATATATATATATATATATATATATATATATATATATATATATATGCTTAGCACTGCATACATACTATATATGCTAGCAAGATAATTTATGAGCACTTTTAAATGGGAAATTATATCGCATGCCAGTCTCACAAAATCGTCGAAACACAATATGTTGTCTAATTAATAACTTTTTTTTTCAACATACAATAACCGAAGGCTCATACGAGTCTCACGGTTAAGTACTTAGTCTCGACATATAACAATAATAACAAAATTAATAAGGACTTGTGTGAGAAATTCTTTTAGACACACTCCATCTGTCTTCTCATTTATCTTTTCTTTCTTTTTTCTTCTTTTTTTCTCTCCACTTTTTCACTTTTTGATACTGACTATATATCTGTCTTCTCACATCTATCTATCTATCTATCTATCTATCTATCTTTCAGCCTATTCATCTCTCTCTCTCTCTCTCTCTATATATATATATATATATATATATATATATATCAGTCTGTTCATGTCTATCTATCTAAATCAGTTCATCTACCTCTCTCTATATATATACGTATATATGTCTATATTCATCTATCTATCTAATCAATCTGTCTGTTATCTATGTATTCATCAGCCTGTTCATATTCCTCCACTCCTTCTGTCTGTCTGTATCTCTCTCTCTCTCTCTCTCTCTACATATATATTTATATAGATATATCAGTCTGTTCCTGTGTATGTATGTATGTATGTATCTATCTATCTATCTATCTATCTACCAAAGTATGTTTTTCTATCTATCTATCTATCTATCTATCTATCTATCTATCTCAGTCTGTTCATATCTATCTTTTTATCTATCTATCTATCTATCTATCTATCTATCTATCTATCTATCTATCTATCAATGAAATATTCACCCATGTTTGTCTATTTGTTTTCCTGATTGTCTGTTTGTTAATATAGCATTTACGAAAAGTTCGGATGAATTCCAATGGCCATTCGTGGTAAGGCGGGCCATGAACCAAGGAATAATTAATTGAATTTTAGGGCGGATCCAGGAATTTCTGTGACATGGACAATTTTTCGGATGAAATAGCACAGTAATTACAAAGTTACTCAGTGTAAGGGAAATAATCAAGTGTTGAAATGAGTCAAGGTTCAGATGGATGTCTCTGATGAATAATTATCACAAGATTTTGTCACGGTGCAGTCTGCAATCTGTAATATGATCGTTGAGTTTTTAGCGGCTCTGGCGGAGGTTTGCGCTCTCCGAGTGTTTTGTATAACAACGAACTGTCTTCTGGCAGAGTTGCAAATGGTTATAACAGCCTTTTGACTTTTATTACGTTGAGGTAGTTATGAGAGAGTTATTTTCCCCAAATGCTTATTCAACTGCTGTATTCACTGTCAAGAATTGCTGCGAGTCAGAAGCAAACCCTTTTTGGTCAATATATCTGACAATGGATGAGAGAACTGAGAGAAGTCGATTCATGCCTTTTCTACGAGTCTAAACGCTTAGTGAACACAAGATTCAATCGACATTTGAACTCATTTTACTGTTCATGATTCCCACAATGGTTATCGTCGCCTTACATTGAATTTCATGATCACGAGAACGGACACAACGAGACCCACAAAGTGAGCATGGCTCAGTTTTGAAATAAGGATTATACAATGGAGAACCTAGTGAGCATCGAACTCACTACTCTGGTAATGATCATTAGGGATGGCTTGTTGACGCTTACATCGTGAAGAGAGACCTATTACTTCAACATTGCGACAAGAGACCTATTACTTTTACACCGTGAAGAAAAACCTATAATTCTTACATTGCAAAGAGAGACCTATTACCAAAGTTAATTTGGTTTGGGCACAAAGCCAAGACCGTTTGTGCACCCAGTAACGATCAAGATCTCTAGTAAATATCAATGAACTGCAAGACCAGTTATTTAACCCTTACATCACGACAAGACACAAATGACTAAACTTAATTCAGTTTTGACACAAGGCATGAATTATGGTGTACCCAGTGAGAACCAAACTCGTTTCTCTATTAATGATCTGCTTAGGTGATTTTTCAGTTATTATATCACAACGGAATAGCTATCAAAAAGCTCAACATATTTGTCATGAATCCACAGGTATGGGGCACAAAAATAGCATCAAACCTACTGGCTTGTTAACCCTTACATCACAACTAGATACCCATTACTGATCTTGATAGACAGTCTGAATGCGACGGTCACAGAGTACACAAGCTCACTCAATGATCTTTCACTGCCGATTGAGTAACTTCAAAAGAGAGTGTCTTTTCATGCATGGGCAGTAAGGCACCTTTTGGTTGGACGACATGGTACGTCTAAGCTGCGTAATCGTTTTTCAAGGTATTAAAATTGGTTGAATACTTTCTGGACAGTCGTCTTTCTAATTTTGTCGCTTGGCCACAGGCACGCAGAGTTCATTATCAAGATTATCTGGACGTCCATAATCCGAACTTCAGATTTTCTTTACAAGATTAGAAGGTCCCGTGAGTATTTAATCTTACGACTTTGTCCCAGGTACTCATCTATAACAAAAGATGGAGTTAATTGCTATTCCTGTACCTGTGAAGAGAAAGCGTGAAGAGAAAGCGTTCAATCCGCTTGACTTTAGCCGGTCACTTTTAACAGTGTTGATATAATTTTAACGATTAAAAACAACGAAAAAGGAAGGTTTTAAATGTATGACAAACTCTGTATTTTTCGTAATCACGCCCCGTTTCCTTGAATTTTTAGGCTCCTTAATATTCTTTTTTTTTAAACGACACATAACGTGATTTTATTTATAAAATAGGGTATCTCGAATTTTCAAGCAATACCAAGTGTATTTTCATACATTTTACTGATTGAATGAGATCGTACCCATTAAGCTTAGTTTTTTTTCACGTAATTCACCGTGGCTTCTTTTCTTTATGGTCAAATCAGTTATCCGAACAATCATCCATCCGAACAAGATGCTCCTAGCCAGTTTCGTTCGGATAATCCAGGTTTCCCTGTACCCAGTAGTAATGATTATCTGAGATTGGCAGGTTTACCATTACACCATGACGAGACGGAGACGCCCTAATAATATGACAGACACAGAAAGGGATAAGGAGAGCAACAACAACCATAACGGGTCTGGTTAGTCACTCAATAGAAACTGTCATGTGACCAACACCTTTAGGCAGCATGTCGTGTTGGAGATGATAAATTAAAAATAATTAGAAAAAAAGGTGTGATCAAAATGTAACTCTGTTGGACGATGATCACAACAGATTTTCAAGCTTCCCACCAAAAAAGAAAAAAAAAAAAAAGGCGTGGATGCTGCCGGGCACGAACTAAGGGACCAAATTAGCATAAATTTACATTTTAAATTGAACCACAGCTAAAAAACTATTTATGGGTGATTTTAAAAAGAAGACTACGTTTTTTTTTCGAGAC
Source organism: Thysanoteuthis rhombus (assembly GCA_963457665.1). NCBI lineage: Eukaryota > Metazoa > Mollusca > Cephalopoda > Oegopsida > Thysanoteuthidae > Thysanoteuthis > Thysanoteuthis major. Next base: position 2,797,040 of record OY735224.1, on the reverse strand, counting down.
ATGCTGAAGAGTAAATATTCAAATTAAAAAAACAAAACCCCTCTCGATCTATCGGATACCTGCTAACTTTCCTACTTACATATATACGTAACCAGCCAGACTAGCTTAAAAACTGAAGACACCAATGTTGACGGTTTTGATGACAGTTTCTGATAATAATAATAATAATAATAATAATAATAATAATAATAATAATAATAATAATAATAATAATAGGAAATGCTGAGCAAATGATTAAAAATAATAATAATGATTACATAATTAATAATAAGAATTATTATTATTATTTTCTATTTTTCATTATTATTATGATGGCTGTTTTCCCTTCTCGTGTAGATTCCTCTCGCTTTCCATTCGCGCAGGTGTTTGCCTTTGATGAACACCGCCGACACTAATTGCTTTTGTAATTCAACAATGGCGACATCGCTTCCCTTGGCGCCAACCATGGATACGCTCATTTTTTTCGCGCCGACTTGTTGTTCACTTCGCGCCAAAAATTTTCCGCACTCGTTCCCCAAAATAAAAGACCCAAACACTTGTTTTGTGTCTAATAACAATTTACAGGCACGATAGCTTAGTTACAAACATCCGTTCTCTTGGTGAAACCCCCGTGTCTCCCTAATAATATGGTTTATGTATATATAAGATATAATTACATACATACCTATGTGTATGTATGTATGTATGTATGTATGTATGTATGTATGTATGTATGTATTTGTGTACTGTATTTCAGTATTATTCCATGTAGTGGTAAAACATGTACATCATGTACGTATAAACGCTAGTAGAAATATTTGAACGTCTATATATATATATATATATATATATATATATATATATATATATATATATATATATGTATTCATGCATGTACAAATATTTGAACGCTCATGTTTATATATGTATAAATATATGTATGTATAAACACATATAGAAATATTTGAACGTCCATATATATATATATATATATATATATATATATATATATATATATATATATATATATATATATATATATATATAAACGGATGTAGAAATATTTTAACGTCCATATATATATATATATATATGTATATAGTTATGAGACAACACGTTGAAATAACACTGATCATTTTAAAAGTGGCTTGCGCAACACTTAACCGCAGATACTTTGAGACTATACATATATATATATATATATATATATATATATATATATATATATATATATATATATATATATAAATATGTATATATGTATATTTATATATATATATATGCATATATATATGTATATATATGTATTGACTAAAAAAATTGTTCTTTTCCAGCATTACACGTTGAAAAAAAAAAAAAAAAAAATATATATATATATATATATATATATATATATATATATATATATATATATATATATATATATATATATATATATATATACTTGGATCACCCAGCGTTGCCCACGGTGAAATGACTTCAAATAAGAGATGAAATAAAAATTACTGAAAATGTGCATTGAAATCTGATAATTAGTTGATCTGGGAAGATTTTTTTTTAGATCCCCGTTGCCAGGGAAGAAATATCTTTAAAAAAAATCTTGGTACGTTTCACCTGTCACAGTTGTCAAATGCGAGCCAACACGTACCGTAAAAACGTTTTTGAAAAAAAAAAAAAGATAAAAACTAGGCACAATACGAAATTTATTTCATTGCTAGCTAAATTATTTTTAATTAGCCTATACTCAACGCACTAATGGAATTTTGGGAGTCTAGCACACCGTGGGTGGGCTTGCACACACTCCAAGACTCACCTGCAAATATTTACTTTAGTTGATTTTTCCTGGACACTCTTACGCCAAGTTTAGCATTATGATTACATTTTAAATAGAACCTCACTCCTTGAAACTTGAAAATTAATTGTTCTGAAAAATGGCAATTAACTGCAGGGGGGGGGGGGCGAATATCTTATGGATTGGATAGATAAAAAAATTACTTGCTAAAATTATTATTTTTTATCTTTTGTTTTCAAATATTCGACTAAAACGCCTTGGTCTGCCCCGGAGTGTTTTGATAAATATTCGAAATGGACAAAATAAAACAACATCGAATGACCTGCTAGGTCGATCACTAATCAACAGTGACCTTTGATTGAACAAGGAATCATAAGTAACTGGAATTCATTAGAATATTATTGAGTGCAAGATATAAAAGGAAACCTTGAATGACCATTGAAGTCGATCTCATATAGTCTATGCCCACTCGGGTGAGAAATGTTTTTGATAACAAATGTCTTAAAGGAGTTTTTTTTCAATTTTTACAATTACTGGTGAAACTAAAGCAAAATGGGTTGTCTCCCTTTTATTTGTCTTAACAAATATTAGGAACGAACAAAAATAACCGTCAAATGACCTGCCATGTCAATCACTAATGACCAGTGTCCTTTGATGTGATAAGATGTGCCCCTATGATAAATCTCAGCTTCAAAAAATTGTAGTATACAATTACTTCAATTGGCTAGAAATCATCATGAATGACTTTTTGAAACATTGAATGACCCCTAAAATCCATCTCAGATAGTCCACTTCTATGAAAAGATATACCTCTACGCTTCTTGTGTTTTAACCTGCAGCCTAAAGTTGCTTAAATTGGTTAGAAATGACGATATATATCTTTAGCGACCCTGAATTGGCTTCGATCTTAACCTTATATAGTCTATGTTTTCTGCTGTGAAAAGATAAAGCTCTACGTCAAATTTCAGCTTCCAAGATGTAAAATTGTAGCCTACAAATTTTCGGATAGAGATAAAACAGTCTTTTGAACCTTTGCATAACCGGTGGATTTTTAGCTCAATGGTAAGAGCGACGTTGCGTTGAAGCAGCTGGATATACATAGTCATAAACTTCACACTTTAGCTGGAAGAGAATTTTAGTTTAGAAATTTTCATAATTATTCAGAATTTTTTTTATTATCGTTGTTTATATTTGGATTCTGATGTTGTATATTGAATAATATGGTGGGGATCATCACTTGTTCAAACATGGACCTGTTTCGGGGATTAAAAATAGTACAAGCATTTTACCATGCACCCCCACCCAGCTTCCAACTCCCCACCTGTATTTAACTACATTATCTTATTTTCTTTTGTATGACATTCTGTTGTCTATCGTTCTTTAGATTACTATATTTACTTGTATTTGAAGTTGAATGTATCGAGCGCTCTATAAAATAAACCCATCGTACATCGGATATTGCATCATATTATATTGTATCCCTGATTTGTACTATATATAAGAATTTCGATAAGGATATCCGACGAGGAAATGTTATCAATGACAAAGTGGAAAATACAAATTGTTTTACAAACAATTTGCGTGCCCCCATTCTATGTTTTAATATACGTAGAATACTTTCCGTTAGTTGTAATGATATTTCAGCTCCGAAACCATGCCCGACCAAAGAGTCATCACCATTTTCGGGATGTTCTTATTTTCGTCCGGTATAATTCATGTTTGTTTCGAACGCTTTCAGTGATCTCTTTATATATATATATATATATATATATATATATATATATATATATATATATATATATATTGTTTTGTATGTAAATAACAGAAGCTGTTACTTGGCAAAACAACTGATGATACTCACAAGAAATATTCGCACATAGTAAATTAGTCTGTGTAAAGGATTGAAAGAAAAAATGCCGAAGAAAATATTTACTAATATTGACCGAAAATTTTGAAAAAAGGTTTTCAATATACATTTAACTATAAAGACAGTTTAGAAACTAAATTTTTGTCGGACCAAATTATTTACACTAATGGGCTAATGTTGGATTTGAACCCACACTTTTATCACTGCAGGTAAAAAATACGTGACATTTCATGTGTAACAAATTAATAAAATGATTGTCGTTTTTAACGTAGGAAGATTTTACTCACAAACCACAGTATGTGAAATCAGTTTAGAAAAATTATACGATTAAACAAGCGGATATAATACCCATTTGAGTTTATATTGAGAGCTGCTAGGGATCACAAGTGATCACTATTTTCAAGCTGACTCTATTTCATTAACTACGCAACATTACCTGGTTACATTTTTCACTCTCTTCACAGTTTCTTGAAGTTTATCTGAAGACAGGTCTAGCGATAAACTAAATAGAAACCGTCACGTGACCAACGTCTTTTGGCAAGCATGTAGCGTTGGGGGTGATTAATTGAAAAAATATATAGGATAAATGGGTGATCAATGAATAAGTTACTTCTCTCACCTTTTGTTGGGCTGTGATCACCGAATAAGATCGAATACCCCCCCCCCCCAAAAAAAAACAAAAAACCCCAAAAAACAAATAAAAAACAAAACCAAAAAAAAAAAAAACCCTGACAAACGAACATAAAAGCTGCCGGACACAAACTAAGGGACCAATTAAATATAAGCTTACATCATAAATTCAATCAACCTAAAATCATATTGGATGGGATTTTAAAGAAATGTTTTTTCTCGGAATAATAACAATTGGTGAAGCCTATACGCAACACAAATTGATACAGAGATAGCCAGCCAGCCAGCCAGCAAGACAGCCAGCCAGACAGACTCTCTTGAAATCTGAAGAAACCTATGACTACTGTAGTTTGACTTTCCTAAGCTCTCAAACTCACACACACACATACGCGTACACGCTCATGCATACGCAGGAATACGTGCATGTAGGTTTAGTGCACGATATTCACTTAATCTTCCACTTATATTGGAGGTGTCATAGAGAGGTGGAGTCGACAGTTGCCCGATTCCGTCTATTCAATATTTTTTCCTGTTTATTTTACTTCAACGATTTAATTATCTTCTTCCGGCTTCGCCAGAGTCCCCGTTAAACGTACATAACGGGAAACCCGTTCTTTACTCAGTCAGTTGCCCGCCTCACGACGCTGAATGAGGGGTTGAACTTCCTCGGTTTGAATTCCAAGTTGTTCGTCATCTAAATTGGTTGCCAACGAAGGCTGTAGAAACCAACCGCCTTACTTTCCGTTTAAATGCCTGTCTTACCTTCTTCTTTTTCTTTCCTTCCCTTCTTCGTATCCCTTGTTCGTCTTTCATCTTTCTTTAAGTGAATCCTTATTCCCTCCCTTTCTTCATTTCTTCTTCCATTCCTTCCTCTCTTTATTGCTTTGTTGTTTTGTTAACTTCATTCCTTTTTCTTCTTCCTTCATCTTTCCTCCCTTCCTTCCTTCAATCATTCCTTCTATTTTCTGCTTTCTTCTTTGATTCTCTTCTTCCTCTGCATGTTCCTTCCTTCATTCGTTAAAAAATTCTTCCCTCCACTCTATGATCCACGTCCTTTCCCCTTTCTACCTTCTTCCTTTGTTTCATTCATCTCACTTAATTTTGCTTCCTTCTTTTGCTCCCTCCTTTTTCTTCCTTCTTTTTCTTCCTTCGTTTTCTTTCGTTCTTGCCTCCTTTCAATCCTTCTTTTTTTTCTGTCCTCACTTTTAATTTTTGCGACTTTCTTCCTGTTTTTGTATTTCCTTCAATCATTTTTTCGTTTTCTTTCATTTTACGCTTTAATTTTTTGTAAATTACTACGCTTTTTTTCCCTTTTTTTCATTCATTTTTTGTTTTATTCTTTCCCATATACTTTTTGCTAGCCCCTTTTCCGTCCTTCCTGCGTTGTTGTTTTCTTTCTTCTTCCAACGTTCTTTCTTTTTTTCCTTCCTTCTCCCTTTCTTAATTTTCATTCGTTCTACCTTCTTTTTTCTTTTGTCCCTTCCTCTTTCATTGTTTGCTAATGTCCTCAGTTCTCTTTCCTTCCTTATTTTCTACTTACTTTCATCCCTTGTTTTTTCCTTCTTTTTCCTTCCTTCCTTTTTCATTTTCCTCTCTTCCCCTTCCTTCCCTCCTCATTTCCGTCTTTCTCCCTTCTTCCTTTCTTTCTTTCCTTCTTTTCTGTCCTTCCTTTCTTTCTCGTTTTCATTAGTTCTTACCTCTTTTCCCCTTCCTCCTTCCCTTTTCATTTCTTTCATTTTTCTCTCTTTCCTTTCATTGCTTGTTAACATCCTTCATTTCTTTCTTTTTTGCTTCTTCTTTCCATAATTCCTTCTTTCTTTTCTGCTTTCTTTCTTTTCTCATTCATTTTTCCTTGCTTGTTCTTCCTTCCTTCGTTCATTTAAAAAGAAATTCTTTTCTGAAATCTTCTATTCTTCTTCTTTCTATTTTTCTTTTCTCCTTTTTCTCTCTTTCCTTCCGTTTCTCTTTCCTTTCTCCCTCTTTCTTCCCACCCTTCATTTTTCTTTCCTATCATTCTCTTTTCCCTTTTCTTGTTAATTTCTTTCCTTTTTCTTCTCTTCCTCCCTTCTTCTTCCATTCCTTCCTTTCTTCATTTTCCTTCAATTTCGTCCTACTCTCAACTCTTTTGTTAACTTTTTTTTCTCCTTCTCTCTTCCATTCCTTTTCTTTCCCTTTTTTCTTTCTCTTTCATCCTTCCTTTTTCTTTCTCAACTTCCTTCCTTCCTTCCTAGACAAACGGCGCCATTTCGACGAATGCGATCTGCGACCTAATTCAAATCTCTTTATTTTCTACTGCACCGAACCCCACCAACCCAGCAACCCCCACCCCAGCTCTGCAACCCCACCCCATCGTCACATCCATCGAACAATCGTAATACAGGAAAGAAAAATGTTTTGTTTGGTTTGCGTTATTAGAGACCGTCAACCGAAACTGTCAACGTAGATTTCTTCAGTTTTCAAGTGAATCAGACTTGCTAATGGGCATCTACAACCACTTACCCATGGAGGGACCAAAAAGATATATCGGGCAAAATATATATTCATATGTTGTTTCTCAAGTGAGGGACTAAGGAGTCATTAAGCTGTAATTCATTCTAAGCTGTTACGGTTCATAGAGACGCCTTAATCCTGGGCTTTTCTATAGGATCCCCACATAGGTGAGGACGCCTGATCAAGGAGAGGGCAAATTTCCCCTTTGCACCCCCCAGCGAATGCCAGTGGACTGGATGTCTATCTGTCAACCTGTGTACGTATGTATGTATCACACGTGCAAACCACGCCAATGGAGCTAAATGGATGAAACTACAAACATTTGCTCGAAATCATGATTAATAAAATCTTGTTCTTTTTTAAAAAAATCACCGTCCGAATGGGTTTCGAAAATAGGTTCGATTTACAATGTAAGTTCATGCTAAATTGATTCTCGAGTTTTGTCCGGCAGTATTCACGCTTTTCGTGTAAAATAAGAACTTTTTCAGAGATCACTGCCCAACGAAAGGTGAAAGAAGAGACTTATCCATCAATCACACCTTTATTTCCGTATATTAATTGATCAACCCCAACACGGCATGTTTGCCAAAAGACATCCAGCAAAAGTAACTAATTCATTAATCACCCTTTACCCCCAAAGCATTTTTAATTGATCGCCTCCAAAGTCAGCATGCTGGCAAAAGATGTTTGTCACACGATAGTTTCTAATGAAGGACAAACCAGACCTGTTTTCTTTCCCTTCTGTTTTTTTTTTCGCCTTTGTTTTGGATCGTGTTTTTGTGTGGCGCAGTTGGAAGCGTAGAGCAATGTAAACGAAATATGATTTAAAGTTGAAAAAAAAAAAAAAGAAAGAAGTTAAGCAATAAATAAATAAACAAAAATGAGTTCAGAATGCATAATTATGAATTCGCGACAAAGGAATGTTGATTGTTTAATAATAAGACGTCGGGAAGGAAATTTCACGGAGCCTCTTCGTAACTTATGAATATAATACGAAGTATGTTACATATTTTAATTGTTCAAGAGAGAAAGAAAAAGAGAGAATAGCCGTATTTCATCGTGTACGACATGAAAAATCTTGTACAGAAATCTGAGTGAAGACAGGGGGGGGCAGCCAACCAGACTGACTTGGAAACTGAAGAAACCTATGTTGATGTTGACTGATTCAATGAAGGATTGGATACAGTGAAATAATAAGTCTTTATTCAAATCGTGCAAGAAAGAAAGAAGAAAAGGAGGATTACGTGCATAACACTGTACTGAAATCTGGGCGAAAATTGGGAGTATAGAGGTCGTACTATAATCGAATATACTCAGAATTCTTTTTATACGTAACTAAAACTCTTCATACGTAACTAAAACTCAGCCTATTTGATAACAGAGGTGACAAAACCTCCCTTCCATTAAGAAATACGTACGTAAAAAGTAAATTTATGCGGCAATTGTAAAAATGAAATAAA
>OY735224.1:2781322-2783822 GCA_963457665.1 Thysanoteuthis rhombus | reverse complement strand
AGGTTTGAAGACAAAACGTTGCGTAAGAAAAAAATTGGAGCGTTAGCAGTTTAGAAAAAATAATAACATTGAATTTATTCAGAAAAGTTGATGGAAGGAAAGTCATTGTATGGGTTTTGATTTTGTGAGAAAAAAGTTACCAAAATAAGATGGCATTATTTACTTATGGTTAAATTACGCAAATATATATTTTAGTATAAATATATTCACTTGGAATGAAATAAGGGTTGTACCTTATTTTAATTAAAAAAAGAAACTTTAAATTCGAGCCGAGAAAAGTCAGTGTATATAAGCGAAGTTTTCTGTAGAAACTGCCCATACATTAATGGTAGGCAGGGTTGGGGAGTGAAATCTGAATAGTGAGAAAAGGAGAGGGGAGTATTAGATAGATAGGCTGACGTCGTTTTTTTTTCTACCCACCTTTAACCATAGAACTGACAGAAGAGTAATCAGTTTTCAAAATTCAGTATGTATATATATATTTTTAAATTCCGGCGTCTGTTAGGCCAGTCTCTACCTTATATCTTGTCTTGGCAACAAACAATCTGTTATTTTCGCGGCCCCTTTATTTATTTACAGGTCTCAGCTCAACTCAAGTTGTTTTAATGTGTGTTGATCGAACATAAAGTTCAGAGGTTCTATGACTTTTTTTTGTTCAAGTCTCAAATCAACACTAGTTTTTTTAATATGTGATTTGACATAAAGTCTCAAGAGGTTCGATGACTTCTTTTTGTTCCTGTCTCAAATCAACACAAGTTGTTTTAATGTGTGATCAGACATAAAGTCTTGAGAGTTTGTCTGATGCAATCTCCATTGTCATGATAGGAAGGTAAATTTAGACGGTTGAGCGCGATCAAGCAAAGAAATAAGCATGTATGCTTATTAAATGGTCAGATAACACATTTGGTTGGTCACTCAATAGAAAACGTCACGTGAGCAACGTGTTTTGCCAGCGCTGGTTCAGCCTATACGACGTGACGCATTCAAACGTAATCAGCCAGCCAGCCAGCCAGCCAGCCAGCAAGAATCACTTGAAAAAACTGAAGAAACCAGTGATGACAGATTTGGTTGACAGTTTCTGATTAGATTTTAAAAAAAAAATTCCATATTTTGAAGAACTAAAATCTCGACGGACTATTTAGATCAAGTGGCAAATTTATTCCGAGAACGAATGAAAATACTGTCTAATTTATGCATAGGTTTCATATGATGATGACATCATTGTCTGTGGTCGTGAAAGCTCGTGAAAAAATCTCATTTAAAATCTCATTTTGGGGGACACACATGCCCCAGTATACTTATAAAAGAAGAGTGTCATACATATTCAAACTGTCATGGACCCCACGGATGTACATATATACCAGGAGTCTCAGAAGTTTTAAGCAAGTTTCGGCATTCGATCTGCATGTTGTGCATAGAAGATTAAAAAGTGATTGATGCCAACGATTTGGATATCTGAATGCAAACAAATGCTATAAGTACTAACCAAAGATACAAAATAGTACAAATAACAGGGAGAAGTCTTTGGGATTTTGAGTTCAAATGAATCACTTGATTGTGTAAAATACTAGTACTTCGTTATTGTGGATAACGTGAAGAAAACCTGTCAGACAGTGAATATAGGCGTCCAACAAATTTGTCTGCGACATTTCATCTTCAGATAGAAGTAAATATGTTGTACATACACATATACACATACACACGCGCATGTATATATATATATATATATATATATATATATATATATATATATATATATGCATACACATACGCACATACACACTAATACAAATACGCGCATACTTATACACAAATGCTTACACATATTTGTATTTGTATATATGTATGTATGTATGTATGAACATATATACATTTATATGTTCATGTGTGTGCTTATATGTGTATATATTTGAACGTGTATATTTGGATGTGTGTATATGATTGTATGCATGAGTATTTGCGTGGATATATGTATGTGTAAGTGCGTATGTCAAAACAATTTTATATACCATTGCAAGTAAATTATATCTGTAGACATAGCGTCTGCTGAAGGTGGGTGTGGCAACCCTTTCCCCCCAGACCAGGTCTTCTTACCGAGCACGAGTGGGTTTGAAAGTTGGAAGATTATAGTCAATAAACGATAATGGTGCAACACGATTGTTTTATGTTACCCCAACCATGATGTTCCCGTATGAAAAAATACTGTATTTTTATTCATTAGTTCTCACACCATCATGTCATCCCGAGGCCAAGTCAACCGTCAAGTGTACCATTTAGATAATGCAGTGGCTTGTACTTGCTTACACTACAAATGGCGTATGGAATGCCTATTGTGTTACAGGGCCGCCCCTAATACATATTCCAACTATATCCATGTGCCCCCTCTTCAAATATACACAACCAATCCTCCTTGAAATATGAGCTTTAGCACCCCTTGGAAAAGTAGCAACGGAAGCCCAGGTCGGTAGGTGTATCATTATCGATGAATTGTATCTTCAGG
>OY735224.1:2756322-2776322 GCA_963457665.1 Thysanoteuthis rhombus | reverse complement strand
TATCCTTTATTTCATCATAATTTAAGTTTTACTCTCACTCAACTTGATGTTTGATGACGAATGAATCGAGCATTTTATGAAATAAACCTATCACACATCGGATATTGTATTATATTTTATCGTATTCCTGAATATAATTGATATATATATATATATATATATATATATATATATATATATATATATATATAGAGAGAGAGAGAGAGAGAGAGAGAGAGGGGTAAAAATAGGTAGATGGATAAATAGAAAGACAGAGAAAGAGAGAGAGGGAGGGAGAGAGTATAACTATTCAGCAATACCTCTTCCAAACACACATCATCAAAAATAACTCACAAAAATGTGTCTATGTAACATTTTGCGTTTAAAACTTTTACTAAAAAGATCAAAATTTGACAAAAAATTCAAATGCAATTCATTTGCAAAAAAAAAAGCTGATATTTGTGTAGTTTACATCAATATTCCTGAGAATGATCCAAAAATTTGTTTTCCACGCCCGGTTAGACCATCTTAGATCGATAGCCATCGAATTCCCGTACTTGCTAAATCTTCAGTCTCTGCTAACGCATAAGTTACGGTCCATTGTCTTTATTACTCTATGTTTAATCAGATTGACGATAAAAGGTGAGGTACCTCAATGGTGATAGTCATTAGCGTAAACATGTTCATAGAAAAAAGCAATCTCCAAGTTCGCAACGATTATGACTGTTTTCGGACTTACTAAATCTCTTTAGAATAATTAACATCTTTAGCAAAATACTTCATCAAAATTCGGATATCATCTTCCAAAGTTTGCGACAATAACCAATGTTGGCAACCATTTTAGGAGACGGGCAACTCAGATTTCAAACCAGCCAGAGTAGGGATAGGCCCTGACGGACTATCTCACCTTTGACGAAATCATCTGTGATACTCTGACAACCCTGCGAAGTGAGGTTAAAGTTGAGGGTTAATGATAAGAGTTGATGCCAACGATAGGTTTAAAAGTTTGTGATTTGGGTTTAAAACCAGGGTTTAGACTTGAAACTATAATTTGGATTTAAACCTAGGTTTTGTATTTAAAGCTAGCGTTTGACTTTAGAGCTAGGACTTGTATTTAAAGGTAGAATTTGTATTTAAATCTAGGATTTGTATTTAAAGCTCATATTCGGATTTTAAGCTACCGTTTTGTTTTAAAGCAAGCGTTTGGACTTGGAGTTATCGTTTGGCTTTAGAGCTTGGGTTGGATTAAGTTGAGGGCTGGAATTAGCATAATTATTGGCTTATTTTTGTCTTTCAGATAATGAATGGTACATCCATACGACTGAATTCGAATGAGGCATTTCGTAGTTCAATCAGAAGGAACGACGAGTTCGGCGGTAATGACTACGGTTATGTTTACAATGCCTGTCATAACTAACATTTCTGTCTGAATATTTTTCATAAGGGAGTATCATTATTTAAAGTGTTTTTTGGATCGTTGTTATCTCGGTTCATCGCCTGAACACAACGTTTCGGCCATTTTACTACACGGCCTTATTTGGGTTTTCACGACGACGACTTCCCGTCTTAGCTTTCCGAAACATCATCAACCAAGACATCCGCCCGAAGAAAGCCGTATGGGTACCACGGCCAGAACATTGCTAACCTAAAACCTCATCAAAAATCATTGTTTGTAACCATAACCCCTGTTCCCTTCAACACTTGGCAATTTCCCGTGTCTCTGGTCTAAAACAGTAATTTTGAAACTTTAAAATCACGAGGACACCTTCTATAAGGAAATACTCTGGCGGACCACTATTTTTAGCATTCAGTTTTTCAACTGATAAATATGCTGCAATGAAAATTTTTGTCTTTTAAAATCATATTTATTTAAAATGGTCACGTTTATTAGAATTTCAGCATATGTTATCGATCTGTGTATGATAATTACGTTTTTCGATAACTGTGCGATGGATGTTGTCGTTTCTGTGTCACAAGATATCCAATGTTATGTACTTTAAAATGATCAGATCTATCCTTAAGTATTTATTGTGTACCCCACAGAATTCAAAGCCTGGCCCGATGCGCTGTGAGATGAAAAAGGTTGAAAATTACTGATTTAGAGCATTGGTTTCGAAACTTTGAAAGCTGAAGGACATCTTTTATAGAGGAAATATTTTGGCAGACCCCTACATTTAGTTTTCAAACTAATTGATAAGCTACAATTTCGACCTTTAAAAATCATTTCTATCTTTAAATACTAATGATATACATGGAGCATTTCGGTACCTGGCCCACTGTGCTGTGAGACGAAAAAGGTTGAAAATCGCTGATATAGAGCAATGGTTTCGAAACTCTAAAAGCTCAAGGAACCCTTGTATAAAAGAAATATTCTGGCATATACCTATTTCCAGCATTTAGTTTTTAGACTAATTAATGAACTACAATAAAAAGCATCTTTTGATCTTAAAATCATATTTAGAATGAATTACGTTTATTCGAATTCTTATATTATTTTAGGTTTGTGTACAACAAGTATGTTTTCGATAGCTTTAAAATGTATGATGTTATTTCTCTACAACATCATTCCCGATGCTAGGGTCAGAGAGAAAACACTGCAGCAGGCCCCCGAACATTATTTGACGCCCCCATCCTGCCCAGTGGTCCGCGAACCCCAATTTCAAAAACCTTCAGTCTACAATACAATAAGCACATCTGTCATTATCAGCAATATGGCGTCTGCAAAACAAGACAAGCGTCCAATCTCCTGCCGTTAATAAAGTCGAACCTCATCCATTTTTAATGAAGGACATATCATCTGTGACGCATTTCTAGTTTCACTTTCACTTTCCCCTATATCAATCAATTAGAGTCCGAAGACAATCTCATCACTTTCATAGTCGCCTGCCTTGCATTATCATCTCTTTAAAAAAAATTCTCTATTCTCCAGGGGGAAAAAAGACAGGTCTGGTTAGTCACAGACTAGATACCGTCACTTTACCGACGTTTTTTTTTTTTGGCAACATGCCTCGTTGGAGGTGATCAATTGAAAAGATATTGTTTATTAGTTCTAAAGTAAAAAATGGATTAAATAAGCAGCATTTGGGCATATTGTATTCGATGTTTTCAAAGGTACAAATACGACTCAAACTCAAAAAAGAACTTGTTTAGTGAGTCACTCAACTGAGTCCGTTAGGGGACCAACGTCTATTGCCAGTATGTGGCGCTGGTGATGATCAATTGAAGAAATTGAAAAAAAACAAAAAAAACAACAAAAACTGGATGACCAATGAATAGGTTACTCTTCCCGTCTTTTGTTGGGCAGTGATCACTAAAAATGTCTGAAGTTCCCCCCCCCAAAAAAAAGCACGACTGCTGCTGGACACAAACTAAGTGTTTATTTTAGCATGAACTTACATCGAAAATTAAATCGCCCAAAGTAATATCTAAAAAATCCAAATTTCCCAAGTGCAAGCGTTAATGCTGCCGGACATAAAATAAGAAGTCGATTTAGCATAAACCTGCATTGTAAACTGAACATCCTCCGCTAGAACCCTATTTAGGGGTAAAGATTTTCAAAAAACAAAAAAGCGTTTTTTCTACACTTAATAAGGAATAAATGTATAATTTTTCATCCCTCTATCTCTACTGGTACGGCCCGTATACGTTATTCATATATTCTTAAATACATACCGTATTTCATCTTGGATAACAGTCAGCACCCCCTTCCGATTGAGCCTAATTTCGACTGGAAAAAAAAACGTTGTCCTTGTGTTCAATTATGTTCCCGATATGTTTCCATGGATAATACGCACCTTTTTCAGTGAAAAATTCGGGTTATACTTGATGAAATAAAGGTCAAAGCCAACGAGTCAGAAGGCAAGCAAGGTTGTGCGACCAAGTTGGAAGCAGGAGGAAACTATGTTGACAGTTTTGGTGACAGTTTTGGTTGAGGGTTTCTAACCGGCCAGGACCCATCATTTTTAATAAGTCTGTCTTTCTTTTCGTTTTGCTTATTGGGACCCCGTCCACCCATCTGGTCCTTCGCGTGTGTCTCCGATGGTCATTTATCCTAATAGTCTCCGGTCTCGGGCACAAACGTCTGTCTGTCTGGGTGTAAACCATTTCCGCCTTTTGTTGAAACAATTATCAGGGTTTGTTATCGCGTAAGCAAAATATGCAGATGTGTGTGTGCGTGTGTGTGTTGGTGTGTATGTGTGTGTGTGTGTGTGTGTGCTTGTGTGTGTGTGTGTTTGTGTGTGTGTGTGTGTGTGTGTGTTTGCATATAAAGTGTTTTCTCATTCTTTCTTCTCTTCTTCCTCCCAGAATACATTATTTATGGACGTTTGTAAATAAATCTGTAGATTTTTCTTTCGTTCTTTCTCCTCCTCTTTCTTCGTACTTTTTCTCTTCTATTTCTCTCTTCCTTTTATTCTTTATTTCTTTCTCTTTCTTTCTGTTTTTTGTTTTTTTCATCGTTTCTTTCTTTCGGTCTTTTTTCTTTCTTTCCCCTTTCTTTCATTTATCTTCCTCTCTCTCTTCTTTCTTTGCTTTATTTCTTTCATTCTTTGTTCCTCATCTTTTTTTCGTTCTTTCGTTCGTTTGTTTTTTCTTTTTTTCTTTTCTTTCATTCTTTCTTCCTTTCTCTCTTCATTGAAACCTGGTCACATCTATCTATCTATCTATCTATCTATCTATCTATCTATCTATCTATCTATCTATCTATCTCAGTCTGTTCAAATCTATCTATCTATCTATCTATCTATCTATCTATCGATTTGCATATTCAAAAACACACACTCGTATGTATAAACTGAAAAAAAATTGGGAAAATTTATTTTAAATGAAAACAAGGAAAAGAAGGAACTCAAAAACCGTCACGTTATATATACAAATTTTGACAGCATTTGTGTACATTTGCGTCTCTAATAAAACTATTTCTTTCCAATTGAGGTTTTCGTGCTGATCCCCGTTAAACGTTAGGAACAAAGATAATGATTGAGTAAAAAAACGCTCTTTCCCTCTCTCTCTCTCTGTGTGTATATATATATATGTGTATATATATATATATATATATATATATATATATATATATATATATATATATAGTAATAATATTCAGGAATACAATATAATATAATACAATATCCGATGTGTGATAGGTTTATTTCATAAAATGCTCGATACATTCGTCATTAAACATCAAGTTGAGTGAGAGTAAAACTTAAAATATGATGAAATAAACGATTCACTACACAAAAACGTTTATGTGTCTGGTCTATTTGGGCTTCTTCAGGTGACTGATTCGATTTATTTTAGATTCCTATTTAGGAATTAGGGGCTATTTTTCAAAGGTGTAGGATCTTCCGCTTACTCTATTTACATATCTAATCTTTTCTTTTATCTTTATTTTCTCTTTGCTTGATATGTTTTTTTTCTGTTTTATTTAGTGGGGATGCTGTGCTTATTGATACGTATATATATATATATATATATATATATATATATATATATATATATATATATATATATATATATATATATCTGTGTGTGTGTGTGTGCGTGTGTGTGTGTATTGAAATTTTCGAAAAAGTGGTGATCAATGAATAAGTTACTTCTGTCACCTTTCGTTGGATCACTACAAAATTTTGAATTTAGAAAATAAAAAAAAACAAAAACAAAAAGTTAGCATGGACAGTGCAGGACACAAATCAGGAAACCAATTTAGCAGAATTTTACATTTTAAATCGAACCCCTTTGCTAGAAACCTATTTGGGTAAAGGACAATTGACATTATAAGGAGTAAATATTTGATATTTCATCTCTCTACCTTTCTTGGTTCGATCTGTACGTGTGACATATAGTTAGATAGATGGATATATATCCAGAATCACTTGAAAACTGAGGAAATTTATGACTGTTTTGGTTGACGGTTTCTGATTCAATGCATTCACCTTTAAATTCACTGTGTAAACATACTGACACAGAACTCGGTGTACCGCTAGCAAAACAATGAATATTTACTCGTATGACATAAAATACAGATGTTGGCGAATGGCGGTGTCAAGGGCGCTGGTATCATGCATACTATTATTACTGATTTGACCACTGACACAAAACTGCTAACCGAGGTCAAATCTGGCCATATAGCTACATCTTCTTTCATCCGTTAAAGGTCGTAGAATATAAAACGACCTGTGTGTTACGGCTAACTCAGGAGCAAATATAAGTATCCTGTTATCTACGAATAAAAGTGCAACTAAGTGCTTTTTCAATAGAATCTTGCTTTCACTGACATCTTTCTACTTCACTTTAATTTGGCTTTCTTTCTCTCTTTCCCCTTCTAAACATTCTTGATTCTAATTCCTATCTTTCTTTCTCTTCTCTTTCTTAGTTTCTTTCTCTCCCTTTTAAGTAATTCTTACTTTTTCTCTGTTCTTTTTTTCCTTTCTTTTGGTCGTTGTACTTTTCTATCTTTCTCTCTGTTTATTTTTCCTTTATGTCTTCCTCCTTTCTCCTATTTTCTCCCTTTTCCTTCTCTTCCTTTTCTTTCCCTTTCTTTCCATTCTTTCATTATTTTCATCCTGGCTCTCTTTCTTTGGGACGTTGTATTCTTCTTTCTTTCTTCTATCTATTTTTTTCCTTTTTTCTTTTTTCATTTCTTCTTCTTTTCTTTTCTTTCTTCCCTTTTCTTCCCTTTCTATTATCCTGGCTTTCTTTCCTTTGCTCATCGTATTTCTTTCTCTTTCTTTCTTTCTTTCTTTCTTTCTTTCATCCGGCCATTATTTCTCTCTCTCTCTCTTCTTCTTCTTCTTCTTCTTCTTCTTCTTCTTCTTCTTCTTCTTCTTCTTCTTCTTCTTCTTCTTCTCTTTTTTTCATTCTATTAACTTTCATCGTATCACTTAAGATAGTTCATAGATTGCTTTGGGCGCCTTGGGGCATTTGTGTGTCTCGGGACCGGAGCTGCCTTAGCGGCGCCATTCGCTAATATCTGAATCATTCTTTTTCTGTTCATTCCCAGAAGTAGATAATTGAAGTTCAGTGAGAGAGAGAGAGAGAGAGAGAGAGAGAGAGAGAGAGAGAGAGAGAGAGAGAGAGAGAGAGAGAGAGAGAGAGAGAGAGAGAGTTGGATGAGAGAAAGTTAATAAAGATAGAGAGACACGAGTGAGAGACAGAAAAAGAAAGACAAACAGACAGACAGATGGATAAATAGATGGATAGAGAGAGAGAGAGAGAGAGAGAGAGAGAGAGAGAGAGAGAGAGAGAGAGTGGGGGAGAGAATCATATCGAGCTGAGGAGAGGTAACGAAATCGAAAACAATACGGAGATAGAGAGGGAGATGGAGAGCAAGAGCGGAAGAAGGACACACACACATACACACGGATAGACACGCACACACACACATGGATACACATACACACACACACACACATATATATGAAAATTAATACAAAAATACTACTTTATTTAATGAAATCATAGATAAAAAATTCTGATAAGAAAAGCAGGGAAGTTGAATTTTTGAATCTAATCATCTTTTTTATTGAAATAGAAGAGAAAGTGCTCAATATATTATTCATATACTGTAGAGCAATATACTGAAAATTTGGGAGATAAGTGATAAAAGTCAACCCTAAGAATTTGAAATTTATGTCATGAGAATGACAGAAGAGCAATTATTGCAAACTGGATCAAAATGCTGAATAATTTTGAATAATTTCGTCATTCTCGTGACGACATCGTTTCATCATTCATTTTGCGTTCTAATGGTAACTTTAAAAGTAATTAGATCCAAACCAAAAATAACACACCACTTTCGATGAATGATTGAACCAAGGAACATGTATCGGATGATTTCTCTCCCAAATTTTTAGCTTATATATATATATATATATATATATATATATATATATATATATATATATATATATATATATATATTTTGGGTTAAACCACTTATCAAGAGTGGTGGGTTATTATCAAGTGAGACCTTTCTGCTGAAGATGAAACTTTTCCGCTTTGAAACATGTTCGGAATAACTCTGTGTAAATAAACAACTCAATATATACAACACACAATCCAGCACTGTCTCAACTTTTTACAGTACAACTCTCTCTTCCCCTCTCTCACTATCTCTCTCTCTCTCTCTCTCTCTCTCTCTATATATATATATATATATATATATATATATATATATACATATATATAAAATAATAATGATAAAATATACAACAAACGTGTGTATATTTATTCTTGGAAAAAAGTTCAAAATACTGCTCAATACCATCGGCAGAGTTGTTATAAAATGACTTAAGATTTTTTCAATGCGATATATATATATATATATATATATATATATATATATATATATATATATATATATATATATATGGTAATTGTAGATTGTGCATTTTATTTCTCTCAAAAAAGATTTTCAAATAAAGGTTCATTCGATAATCTTTATAGTGTGAATGAATATGTGATAAACAAATGAGAGATATCTTCACTCATTTTGAATATACATGTATATTTACGTGTATATGTGTGTAGATGAAAATGACAAAAGATGAAGAGAAAAACTCAAGAGATTGGGCGTTGTTCGATGCATTACGACGGTGGCCAGCCATCTTTTTCAGAGGAAAAATATTCGCGATGGTTCACAGAGAAGAATATACAAAAAAAAAAGAAAAAAAAAAAAGAAACATGGCTAGCTCCCGTTGAAATGCATTGAACTACGCCCACGGAATAATAATAAAACATTTTGTGATGGAACACTTATCTCTTGAGTTTTTTCTCTTTATATTCTAATTGTCATTTCCATCTATATTCCGTCAGATCACTTTACATCCACAATACAAACATATATATATATATATATATACGCTCTATCTTAAGCTATTAGACCATTATCTCAGTAGATGAAGCCACCCTAGAAACAGTTGAGAAATATATAAAGGATGCTGATATAACGCTGAATACCCCGAACATATTACATTAGCAGTGATTGTTAAAGTCACAGACTTGTATGACTTTGGACTGTATCGAATTTTTGAAATCTCTGAAAAAGATTAAATGAATGAGAAATTATTTATCAGCGAATATATGCCAAGTTCATAAAACTATACATGATGAATATGTGTATACGATATCAGACAACATTATTGAATGGACAATACGACAATCATCATCATCATCATCATCATCAGTATTTCGACGTCTGTCGTTAGACATAGACCTTCTCAAAGATTTGCCACTCTTCTCAATCGTGGGCGTCGCAGAGCCAGTATTTTCTAAATTTACCCAGTTCGTCTCTCCATATTGTATTCCGTCGGCCACAGTTTTGCATGTGATATCTGGCGATCCATGTCGTGAGTCGTGATGTCCAATCGGTTGTCTTTCATTTTTGCAACATAGCCAGCCCATTGCGAATTAGGTTTTCTAATAGATTTTATGATGTCACTGACCCCTGTTTTCTTCCTTATATATTGTGTTGTCTTGTGATCTCTCCATGTGAGGTTAAGCATGATTCTTTCATGCGCACATTGCATGCTTCTCAGTTTGCAGGTCTGTTTCTTGGTTAGGTTCCATTTTTCAGCTACATAAGTGACTTTTGGGAGGACGCTTTGGTTAATAGAAGTATTTAAGTCAAGTTTATCATACTAACTTGATAAGATATTGAGTAACATTATTTACTTAGAAAAATGACATTTCCAATATTATTCCATTTGAAATTATGATTAATTTTTATTACTTTTGACTAGTTTTACTTTTATCCTAATTTTCAGTCGTCTTTTATCCCAACTTTGACTCGAACTATTGAAAAAGTAAAAAAAATATCGTCGTGTTAAAATTACCTCTTTGACATAGCCATATTTTGTTTTTTATCTAAATATTAATGCTTTTCTCATTGTCCATTCAATAAGAAATCTATGTATATATGTATATATATATACAAGGAGCATCTTAGTATCTTAGTAATCTTTTGTGCGAGTACAAGTGGACCGATGGAGAAAAAAAAGAGAGTTATATAAAGAAAAGGCAGTCTGGTGGATGATCGTGCCAATGATCGTGCAAAGGACATCCAATGGGATCCCCATCAGGTCCAAACTTCGCTTCTTATGATTTTGGAGTGATGAGGAAATGGGAAGTCGATTTAACAATTATCATGCCTTCTTAATAAAAAATATCCATAATTTTCCACGGATTCATGCCACCTCTCATTCCTTGCTTTTTAATATAGGGAGGATGTTCTGGGGGCCAGACCTCGTCTTCTGCTCCGATAAAGTACAATAAAAAAAATTGGGCTCACCAGGGAATACCAGATACTGTAATCTACTGGGGAGACATTGTAAATATATCGAGCATTTATTTCCTTTGGATGGCTTCTGTGTGGTTGGAATGGTGGGACCTGGGCACAATACTTCCTCTATACTACGTATGAACGCATAGCAGCTCACAAAATTGTGGCCCAAGGCCAAATACTAAATGCCCAGGCATAGCAACTAAAAAGCTGGTGGCCCAAGGCCAAATACTAAGTGTCCAGGCATAGCAACTAAAACACTGTTCACCCAATGCCAAATACCAAGTGCCAAGGCATAGCAGCTAGAAAGCTGGTCACTCAAGGCCAAATACTAAGTGCCCAGGCATAGCAGTGATTAAGCTTATTTTTTGATAGAGGAATGTATGATCCTGTGTATACAAATATGTATAACACATATGTTTAACAACCGTGTTTATACTGATTATACATACCAGGATTTTTTAAGCTCGATATTATAATTATATATTATGTATACAAATATGTGGAATGTGAAAGGATATTGTGTATCAGACACTATGGTGAAAAAGGACAATCTGGAAACCTAGTGTAAATACGAATATCAGTTATTCATTCATATTTGTGGTGATAAGTCTCGCCGGTTGAGTGGCTTTGTCAGACCAGGAAGTGGCCATCACAGCCAATAACTGAACAACCATAGCATTGATATTTGATATCATAAAAAAATGAAATTCAATCGAAGAATAAATACGGTGAGAAATTTAATTCTATTTTTGACATCACCGGTGTTTCCCCATTGGGAAATATCTAAAACAGTACCCCCCCCCCCAAAGAAACAAAAAAAAAAAAAAAAAAGACATCCAGAAAACGTCTAGACTCTCTAAAATTGAGATGTTATTTCCGCCGGAAAACACATGAAATAGAGTAAAAACATCTAGAAACATCTAGATTCTCGAGAATCTTAATGTTATTAGTACACCCGTCAAAATAAGGCCTCAAGAAACCAAAAGAGATTTTTTTTTATAAATGTGAGTCTAGGCAGTACTGGTGCCAATTTTCAAGTCTGTAGATAAAACGGTAATGCCAGTAGTGCTGGAACACTCAAGCACATTAACAAATACATAAACACACTTATAAAAAAAAGGGATTGAACTCTTCTCCATTTTTGATGGCCACGGCTCCCCTATATTTCCAGACTGTACGATGCATTTGAATGTTTTAACGCAAAATCTTTGGAAAATAGGTGGATTATCCTCGATGGAATATGGTATCTGGATCTTGCCTGAAAACGGAAAGATTCTCGGAATATCAAGATGACATTCACGCTCATCATTACTGGAGTGTTTACAACAGGTCCCGTAGAGCTTGGCAAACATTTTGGAAAAACCGATAATACGAGGTGGAATCGGAAAACATTCAGACGACAGGTATATTGAAAACAGTTTGAATACTGAGGAGGGTCCTGGTCTATTGGGGAGACGTACTGACGTTTGATCTAAAGTGAAAATTTCCAGTCACTACTAGTATCAAAGCTCAACAAGTATTTTTAAGAATAGTTTGGCTTGGCGAATATGTGAATATGTGTATGTATATTTATTCTTAGAATTTGAGAACTAAGTATAACCGAGGAAAAGTAAAGGCATATTCGGAATCAGCACATATTTAGGATTAGGTTTTGCAAAAAATAAATGATCAGTTTGTATGGGGCCTGCCTGCTTACACACTCATCCAAACAGTTTATCCAGAAATGTTTTTTTCCTCTTTCATCTTAGATTTTCCCCCAAACTTTGATAGCGAAACCAATTTATACGTTTATACATCATTCTTTTAAGGGTCAAAAGTGAAAGAAACCTTTTCACTTTCCAAGGGGTCAAATGTGGAGGGGAACTCTTTCCTTCCTTCATTGCGTTAAAAGTCAAGGGAGATTTTCCCTCTTTTAAAGTATTAAAAAATCAAGGGAGAGTTTAATCTCATCTTAAAGCGGTCAAATCTGAAAGGAGACTTTTTCACCGTTCACGGGGTCAAAAATGAAAGAAAACTTTTCCCACCTTTAAGAGGTCAAATGTGGAGGGAGACTCCCTATCCTCTTTAAGGTGTTAAAAGTCTAGGGAGATTTTTCACACCTTTACGATGTCTGAAACGAAGGGAATTTTCCACTTCTTTAAGGGCTCAAAAAGGAAGAGTGACTTTTTTTCCCCATTCAAGGGGTCAAAAGTAAAAAAAACATTTTTCATCTTAAGGTGGTTAAAAGTTGAAGGAAAGTTTTTTTCACTTTTGAGAGTTCAGAAGTGACAGTAAACTTTTTTTTCATTTTAAAGGGGACAAATGTGGGAGGAAACTTTTTTTTTAGTTTTTACCGGGTCAAAAGTATAAGTAAACTTTTTTCCGACTTGTAAGGGGTCAAAAGTGAAAGGAAACTTCAATCACTTTTAAGGGTCAGGAATCTTCCTTTTTCATAAGTCTAAAAACTTTTCAGTCCCTTTTTTTCACTCTTTTATGTTTCATCCGGCGTAGACGGTTATTTCAACTAGTCAAGACTAATAAAGAATCTTGGGGGAATGACGTAGGGAGACTTGCTATCACTTGATCTCCAGTGTGGGCCTCCAGTTATGACTGATGAGAAAACTCAACGCGTGCAGAAATAATAAAGAAACCCCCAAAAGCAACGACGAAGGCAACATTATAAGACAGACTAGAATATTCCGGTCTGCCATTTCTGATTAAAATTGGCTAAGCGGAAAGTAAGAAAAAAAAAAAATAGATAAACGACTGAGTGAAAGACTAAATGGAATGAAGCAAGAAAGACTAGCCCCAATTCCTCTTCAGCCAGAACTACCAACATCAATTCCTTTTTTATTTTTTTCCCTTCCCACCAATCTTTCTTGTCGAGGCGACCGGGTGCATCAGCTCCCCCTAGCGGCGATGTGCGGAAATTTCATGAAAGATAACTCCAATTACCCAAGTGACGCCTTAGCCGGCTGACTGAGTCTCCTGCACCAGTCTCCCGTTCCCTTAAGTCTTAGGCCTTGGGCTCTTCCCAATTACCGACCAAACCCAGACGCCTGTGAATAAGTACACACACATGCTTGACTCCTGCATCAACTTTGGGGTCTACCATTTCCTCCATTCATTATTTTGGCATACTTTAACTCTTTTCATGGTGATTCTTTTAATTTCAACTGATGAGGACCCACCAAAAGTTTATTTTCGGCATAAGTTTTAATAAGGAATAAACCGAAGTGCCAAAAGAATTAGAGACGGCTGCCTGATAACGTGTAGTCCATCCGTTCGTCTGAGTAACGGAGGCTACGCAATGTGGTGTGGAGTCTACGAGGTGCTGGAGTCGTCGTGTCGGTATATCTGTCCAAGTATTTTTCCAGGGGCTGTCCTAAACTGACCAAAGTTTGTTGGATGTGGCTGCAGGGAATTGCGTGAGGTCAGCAAAGTGCCCTGTACATGTTCAATGGGGTTTTATTCTGGCGAGTGATTCTTTCAATTTCAACTAACCTGAACCTTCAGAAAGATTATTTTCTGCAAAAATTCAAATAAGAATGAACTGTAGTGTCGAAAGAATCTCAGACGGCTACCTGATAACGTATAGCTCACCCATTTGCCTGAATAACAGCAGAAACGCGACGAGGCATGGAGTCTATGAGGTGCTGGTGTCGTTGGGTAGGTATATCAATTCAGGCACGTTCCAGCGATGTCGATAGCTGACTAGAGTTGGTCGAATGCTATTGCAAGGGAATTTAATGAGGTCCCTTTGCTAGAAAAACGGGGCGACGAATCGATGGGGATTGTGTTATCTTACAGGAACAAACCATTACAACACGGTGAGCGGAAAGGTCTGCAACAAGATTTATGTCACATTTATCAAAACAGAGAGAAGGAGAACAAGGAAAAGATGAAGAAGATAGAGACGAACAAGACTTGCTGCTTCGGAACGTCAATATTTCAGCCTATCGGCCAAATCACCAAAACCACAACAACAACAAAGAAATAAAAAGACTTCTTCTTACTCACTGAGGGAAGAGTGTGCGAGTATGCAAAATTTCAAGTTTCCTCCTAAGAACAGTCTGGGTTGAGAAGATTAAAGAGGGAACAAAAAGAAAGAGAACCATAATGAAAATTTTAAAAAAAGAGAGAGAAAAAAATAATATATTCCAATTAGAAGAATCAGTTTAGTGACACCGGATGATTCAATCTAGCGTACATCATTTTCCATTCCCTCTTTCTATCTTTATTTCTCTCTTTCTTTTTTTTTGTTGATTGATGACGTAAGAATATAATCTGTCCCTCTCTTTCACTCCCCCCTCTCTCTCTCTCTATGCATCATTTTAAACATTTCCATTTTTAGTCTTAACTGAATGTCTGAACTGAATAATTGTATATATGAAAAAAAAGAGATAAAGTTGTAAATTCTGATTAAAAGAATCTGTTTTACGACACCAGATAATTTAATCTAGCATCCATAGCATTCCATCTTCTCTTTCTCTCTCTTTCACTCTCTTCTCTCATTCTTCCTCTAGTTTTTTTCCCAATTTCTTCCCTTCTTTCTTTCTTTCTTACTTTCTCTTTCTTTCTTTCTTTATCCTTCTTTAGGAATAGACTGTCTGACTCTATCTCTCTCTATATATATATACACACACTCACACACACACACACACACACACACACACACACATATATATATATATATATATATATATATATATGTATGTATTCCCCTCTCTCTTTATCCACCATTTTAAACTTTTTCAATCTTCATCTTGATTTGAAACATGAACTTGTCATCGTTGTTATGTTAAGCAAATAAAGTTACCACCGTAGGAGTTCGATTAGAAAACAAGAAGAAGAAGAAGAAGAAGAAGAAGAAGAAGAAGAAGAAGAAGAAGAAGAAGGTGAGATCATCTTGACCGTGAGGAGTTGAATAAATAATCGGAAGTCATTCTGTATAATAAAAGAGGACTTAGGAAAACTTCACGTTTGCCAAAGAGAATTCAAGTAGTTCTACATAAAAAAAACTAGGCGGGGTCATTCTAAATATTGACTCTAACCCAGAGAACGATTGTGTACATATCTGCTAAATGTATTTGGCAGACCTTTCTTATTCGTCAAAGTAACAAGGCAGAATCTTTCATCCACTATGTTATATTGTGGATGACTTAATCTAATTTGTTGAATATCGATATATATTCATAGAATATTTACACAATATATATATATATATATATATATATATATATATATGACAAGTCTGGTTGATCACTCAATAGGCACTGTGTTTGGGGAGATCAATCACAAAATTGGAAAAAATGGATGATCCATCAATAAGTTACTTCTCACGCCCTCTTGTTGAGCAGTGATACCTAAAAGATTCCATATTAAAAAAAGAAGCGTAAATTTTGACAACTAAGGAACCAATTTAGCATGAATTTCCCTAGCAAATTGAACTCCAAATATAAACTTATTTTAAGGGGGAATTTTCAAAAGCAAAAACAACGTTTTTCCCAAGCATAATAAGGGTAAAATGTTAGAATTTTCAGCCATCTAGCTTCATTTTTGTGGCCTGGATATGCAATGGATACGTAGATAGCAAGACTCACTTAAAAACCGAAAAAACCCAGCCAAATGCGTATTTACGGATAAAATTAAATCAGTCAGTAAAATACACGCACAGAAAATATGTAGGGAGACATATTTTTATTATCATTGTAAAACTGAAGGCCCTTTCCTTTTGTTGATTTGTTTATTGATTTCTGTCGCGCTTGAGCAGAACAAAATTCAGGAAAGAGGTAAATCAATGCTTGTGTAAGTGTGTTAGCGTACTCTCAAGTCACGGGTAAGTATCTGTGTTTTGCATTGCATCACTACTACTACTACTACAACTAATTCTACTACTGCGACTGCAGCCGTCTTCATAATAGTACAAAAAACAAAAAAACAATAAAACAAAAAAAACAAAAACAAAAAACAAGCACAACTATAGGCATCTCTGATTCTTCATGAATAAAACTGGGGTTTTTCTCTAAAATCAAATGAAATCCATACCTCGTTCGATTCTGCTGCCCTATTGCTTTTAAATGAATAGAGGCAAGATTTTCGTTTCTGTACTTCTAAAATCTTGTTCTGAATCGATCAAGGAGATTAAAAAGTTCATAGCGCAGTGTTACATGGAAGAGTCACTAAATTAATGAGTTTATTTGGGTGAAAACCCCTCTACTCAAAATCCTTAATGGCCCCCTGTAATCTGGGACAATAAAACAATTTTCCTGCTCGTTCAAATACTCATGGGCAGTAATTATTTGCAAATAACTTATCAGTAAAATAAGAAAAGGAACCATATAGGAAATAGGCACCAAAATTTGATTCCAGTCATTAGGTCAAACGTCTAACTGACACTAGTTGTCACGTGGTACGTCTGCATTTGATTTTATCAGTTTATTGTTAATCCAATGTTGACGTAACACGTGACCACCGGTGTCGGTCTAAAATTTGACCTAGTGACTTGAATCGAATCTGGGGTGCCTATCCCCTTTATGGTCCAAAACATACGGCTGGTAAGTTTTTGAACGAATACAAAATCTGTTTTCATTGCCTAAGATTGCAGGGTCTATTGGAGATTTTAAGCAGAGGGTGGGGGGCATCGAAATAAACATACTAGTCTTTCAGAAACGTCTTGCAGAATTCTGGTTTCTGGACCAGATTTCAGACGATTTAAGACCAGACAGACACAGATGTGATATCAAAGCCAATAGGGGATTTACTCCATGAGGCGTGGTACTACTCTGTGGAGTTGAGTCCAAGGGGCTCAGGATTTGTTCTGGGGGGCCAAAAGATCAACGCTCTCACAGCCTGGCAGTAATAATTGCGAGGACTAAAGTGAATTTTCGAGCAGTCTCTACCTACATGTCCACATATGTGTAATCCCCACGTCAAACCGACCTTGTGTCACATCCTGTTCTTGTGGGGACTCGGGTAAATAAGAACTTACTAGTTCGGTGGCTCTTCCATATTGGTTGACAGGGGCGAGAAGCAACCGCAATGATCTCCCAGATATAAATACTCGGATATCTGACAACAAACATGAGGAACCCAGATATGCAGAGTTTGCCAGGGCGATTTACTTAGCGGCTGGTTTGGGGCTGGGTAAGAGTTTGGAGTTTGTGACCCCGACAAAGGTCAGGTGCTTTGGTGACAGGTCTCTTTGTCATTTCTCCGACTCGGCTGTACATTTCGACGTTGGAGGGCAGGTGCGGGCGACCAAGATATGAGATTGCCAAATATTTAGTTTGATAAGGAATACAAGGCGTCAGGTTGTCGCAGACGTTCTGAACCCGGGCTATGGTGGAATTATTGTCACATACATTATACATACTTATATACCTAAACACTTCCACTCACACACACCGTTATGAAGGAAGATAGATTCATAGGTTGATACGAACGGACTAAGATAGATAACACGATAAATACAGATTTGTGATTGATAGAGGTAGTCATATATATATATATATATATATATATATATATATATATATATATATATATATATATATATATATATATATATATATATCTATATATCATGAAGTACCAAAGTATTTACGTATGTACATGTTTGTACTCTTATAATACGAGATCTACGCATAACGGTGGAGGGGCAGAGACATATTTAAAATCAGCAGATCTCAATTTATCAACTGAACATATTTTTCGGGTCGAATTTTGGGAAATCAAATCGATTGCTTTAGGGTCTGCATCATGCGTTTCTGAAGAGGGTTTGTCTAGAAATGTTTCATCCACAAATGATACTTAAAACTTTATATCGTATATCAAATCAGCATCATCCGAAGATTGTTCTAGTACCATTCATTCGACCCTACGGACGTATCAGGGGTCAATGCCTTTTCTATATTTCTTTTGAGGCTCTCATTCATAGGTCCAAATGATTGTTACTCAGTATATGAGTGGTTAGACGGACGGAAAATGTTAATCGGCAGACCGAGTTCAAACGCTGACGGAAAAAGATAAATTATTTTATTTTTGTTTTCAGTGTATAAACTTACGGATGCGTTAGGGGTCAATGCTAAATCTATATCCCTTTTTGGGAAAAAATTAATTGGTCTAAATGATCGTTGTTCAATCTCAGAGTGGTTAGAGATATAAAAAGTATTATCAGGCAGACTGAGTTCAAACGCTGACTGAGAAAAGTTATTTTTTTTGTTCTCTGTACATTTCGCTTTCAAACATCCAAGAATTGTGCCCGTTTTAAGAAAGCAAATATTCAAAGGTTTTATTATAGGGGGTTCTATTTGCAATGAAGCTGAAATGCCAAACTGCAACCTTACTTTCCATTCGACATAGTTAACTGCAGATGTAAATTTTTTTCTCACTTTTATTTCATACGTCAGCTTGGCAGTATATATAATAAAGTAGCTCTACTTGTACTTTGTTCGTAAACTTATAAAAGAAGTGGACATTCCATAGAAAAATAAAGACATGTTCGGAATCTGCACGTCTCAGTTTACCAACCAAGATTTTCTGGGTTAATTTAGCCAAAAAAAAAAAAAAATCGTTTATTTGTGTCAGG
Organism: Thysanoteuthis rhombus; assembly: GCA_963457665.1. NCBI lineage: Eukaryota > Metazoa > Mollusca > Cephalopoda > Oegopsida > Thysanoteuthidae > Thysanoteuthis > Thysanoteuthis major. The sequence goes on along the minus strand of OY735224.1, from coordinate 2,757,492 downwards.
TTTGTATCGGCGCTGATCTGGAGAGAAAAGTTTTCCCTTTTCATCCGGTACCGTAGATGAGGTTCAGTTATTGCCAGTTCAGTAGTATTTAAAAAAATGAATCTAACCCTAAACTGACACTAAAACATATTCTCTTTCGGCAAAATCCCTAACCCTACCTCTGGACCTAATCCCAATGCAGCAGTAAAAAAAGGCACAATTCAAAATCAATTATCCACTTTGACTTGCAAATTATTATTGCCAAAAATAAACTCAATATTGAGAGAAATTATTTCTACTTGGGTTTTAAGGGAAGATACGAGGCCTACCCAAGCGTGCTACGGCTGTCCGGAAAGTATCCACGCTCCAATTTTGACGATAAAATAGCCCCACCTAAAACACTCACATCCCATTCCGCTTCAAAGTACTCCCATTTGGATCTCACACCAATTCTTAGAACAGTTTATAAAATCTTTTTTTGGTATTACCACCAGCTATCTCGTTACGTTCTCCTTAATCTCATCCACAGTCTGAAATCTAGAAGAGTTATTGAAAATCGATAAAAAAAATAATCAAATTTCATTTGAGGCATTATATATAGCATTTTTTGTTTGCAAATGAATGTATTTATACTAAAATACACAAACACACACACACAAACACGCACACACACACACACACAAACACACACACACACACACACACATATATATATATATATATATATATATATAATTTGTCCATACGTAAAAAATTCCTTTTTGAAAGGTATTATGCGAGTAGAGTAAAGTTTCCGTCTCTTGAGAAACAACTCTCAATGAAGTACGAACGACCGGCGATGACCACTCCCTTTACAAGGTACAAGACGGCCGATGGGATATCTCCACCCTGATTACACCTCTTAGAATGTACTCAATATAGCTGCTGAGAGCATAGAGAAATTTGTTCCAATTAAAAGTTTTCTACACTCGTCGCGCATAACAGGAATCAAAACCGGACCTTCTTCGTGAGAGGCAGATGCATTAACCATTAAAAACATAGAGAAAGAAAAGAAATCACGAATCCTATACTTTTTTATGATTTATCTCAATAGTTTTTCAGGCTATTAAACTCATTCTTGTGTTTTTTCGTTGTCATATTACATTTCAGCCAATTAGCTTTACGGCCTCCTTCAGGTGTACTCAAGACACT
>OY735224.1:2691499-2756122 GCA_963457665.1 Thysanoteuthis rhombus | reverse complement strand
CCGTACATACAATAAAAAGTTGCAATATTTCCATAGAATGCACAGGCTGGAAGTTGATTTACATATTCAGTTTCCTCGTAATTTAATCTGCTTGGGCTACCAATCAAACCTTATGCACCCAAAACTCAAATAAACTGGTCTTAACTCTTTGACTATAAAATAAATATTTCCCCGTTTAAAATCTTTGTGACGTTTTAACCTTGACTGAGCTGGAAAAATATTGGAATGGTGTGATAAGTACGCGATTTGATTAGTCAAATAATTCGCATAATTTCAATGTATGACATTTTGTTCCAGGTTAAGAGTTAGGTGAGATATAATCATTTATATTTCCTCTACCCTATTATCTTGTTTGTATAATGTTCCCCCATATAAACAATAAAAAGTTGCAATTTCCACACAGAATGCACAGGCTGGCGGTTGTAAACACTTACATATTTAGATTCCATGTACTTTAATCTGCTTGGGCCACCAATCAAACCTCAGGGAATAAAATGATCTCAGCTCGTAGACTATTTCGGTCGGTCTTGTTTCCAACCATTCTGTCGGTGTCAAATATGTTGAATATCGATTTCCTGTGCAATAAAAATGAGGAAGAGAAGGACAGTCAATTGTAACGAAAAAAAGAAATACAATTATCATAGTCTTTGGCTGAGCAAGCTCAACCTTCAAAAACAAGAAGATCCCAATAATCCTAAAAAGAAGAGTATACAACCAATGCATCCTCCCGATAGTCACTTATGGAGCTGAAACATGGAACCTAACCAAGAGACAGACCCACAGACTGGGAAGCATGCAACGTACACATGAAAGAATTATGCGCAACCTCACATGGAGAGACCACAAGACGACTCAATATATTCGGGAGAAAACAGGAGTCTGAGACATAGAACATATCATAAATTTCAAATGGAATGGGCTGGCCATGCTGCAATAATGACAGACAACCGATGGACATCGCGACTCATAATGTCGATCCCAAGAGATCACATGCGAAACTGAGGCCGGCAGAGTACTTGATGGAGAGACGAGCTTGACAAAATCAGAAAATACTGCCTCGCGACGCCCACCATAAAGATCTTATGCAAGTCTTGAAGAAGGTCTATGTCCAACGATGGACCTTAAGTGACTGATGATGATGATGATGATGATGATGATGATGATATACATTGATGATGATTTCAATGAAAGAATGGATTGAAAATCAAGGGAAAAGCGATTGACAGTCATCACAAGTTGAAGTCAACATTTCTGGCAAAAGATTATTTTCTATTAAGTGCGGTCACAGACGTTTCGACCACGGATATTCCGACCATGGACATTTTCGCGTCGTTTTGGTCCAAAGCGAGTTGTAATTTAAAATGATATAGAATCATCATGTATTGATATGATGTGATTTTCAACGATTATATAATATATTTTTATTGTCCAGTGTTTTATTATTTCAAAAAAAGAACACTTTAATAGCTAATTTTTGTTTATTTTTGTTTTTTCTTGAAAAGCGAATAAAGTTGTCCGTTTTTTATTCTACCAAAATGGCTACAAAATTAGAAAAAGAAAAAACTTGAATGAATTTTTATGTGAGTGTGCAAATTTCACACCTTGACACACTTGATGTTGAAATTGTGCATAAATAAAAAGGAAATAAGATAATCTACCAACGAGGAACAGAAGTAACTAAATTATATATGCATATATATATATATATATATATATATATATATATATATATATATATATATACATAATATAATATACACAAGAAAAAAAAATGACGGGGTCATTTATGTATGGATCAATCGAAAGGAGCACAAAACTATTTTATATGGTAATTTATTTTTTTATAATTCAAGTTTCTTAATTCCAAGTATTTTTAAAGTCTCATTTCAGCTCAGGCAGTTTTAAAGGGTGATCAGATATAAAGTCTTAGGGGATTGTGCGACGTAATCTTCTTATGGACATCACCACTCACAACATGGATCCCCAGAGATCACATAAAAAAACGAGACCGACAGAATACAAAATGGAGAGATGAACAAGACGAATTCATAAAATACTGGCCCCGCAACGCCCATGACAGAGAAATGTGGCTGATCCTTGGGTGGTCTATGTCCAACGACCGACGTTAAAAGACTGATGATGATGGTGAATAAGAAGGTAAATTATTCTATGTAATGCGTGAGCAATTACGTAGAAGACCTTTGCATTTATGGCTATTATATTTTCAGAAATAGTCATGTCTGTCTTTGAAAACAAAACGAGGTCGAAACGTCCGCGACTGGAACGTCAGCAGCAGAAACGTCCGAGGCCAAAACATCTTGTGGTGAAACGTCGGCGACCGAACTGTCCTCCAACCATTATATGTATGATAAAAATTCACTGTTCGTGATTTTATAGTGAAAATGTATTGAAAATGAGGGAAGGGTTTGTGAATGGTCAGGAAGTATTGCAAACGCAACGGGTCGAATGAACCTGCAAGATAGAGGAGAACCAGCACTTGGAGACGTTCAAAAGAGCTTGGAACATTGAAAGATACTATATGTACATCATCACAAAAGGTTAAACGAGCCCGGTTGCGGCAGGGTTTAACTCCATCTTTACCGTAAAATTGTTGATATGTAGGACTCGTCAGTTCGGCTCTGTCGGTCATGATTCCAGAACACGGTGGGGAAATGTTCGTTTTGATGTTATAAACCGGTTTGGTTTAACGCGACGAGACAGACAACTGGTTTGCTCCCCTAAATCAGGCAGAGATTATTATTGTTCTGGTTGCCATTCTCTTACTGAGTAGACTTTATTTCCTCCACCTAACAACAATGACAAGGTCAGACTTTCGGTTAGGACTAAAGTGGAGAGTTTAAAAATGGTGGAGAGAGAGAGAGAGAGAGAGAGAGAGAGAGAGAGAGAGAGAGAGAGGGGGGGGGGAACGGAGAGACGGAGTATTTTGCTGCATCATCAATCAACGAAAAATGAAAAAACAAATCTTGACTATAATTCTCTTTCTTTTTCCTTCTTTTTCTGTTCTTCTCGGTCCTTACCGTTCAGAGTAAAACTTGAAATTTTGCGCACATACTTCCTTCAATGAGTAGAGAAAACGTTTCTTTTCCTCTCTATTTCGATTTAGAGAGTTGAATAGTTGCACTGAATAAAGTGGAGTTTCATCTTGAAACAGCCAATCTTTTTGGTCTTTTCTTTCGTTGGGGAGACAAAGTCCTCAGGACTTTCACAAAAAACATACTGGAACTCTTGAGTTGATTAATGGCTGAAAATACTCAGGATCGATACACCTTAATACACATTTTACTTTAGCACTATAGGCATATTGTTGAAATTTAGTAACTTTACTTTATGCATATGTTTTTAGGTTTGTGTGTTTCAGCGCTCCTGGTAATACTGTTTTGTCTACAAATCTGACATCAGTTCTCCACTAGACTCTTTCTAAAACGTTTATTTCTTTAAAACGTTTACTTGCAGAAAAAAACCTTTTTGCACCTTATGAGGCCTTATTTCAATCTAGCAACATCTAAATACTGGAGAATCTAAATGTTTCTAAATGTTTTTTGCACCATTAAAATGTTTTCCAGTTGAAAACAGCAGTGATGTCATAATTAGAATTCATTCTGACTAATTTATTCTTCGAAGGATTTTTTTAAATATGAATTCAATTCTAGACGCTACGGTTGTTTAATTATTGACTGTTATGGCGAGTTTTAAACCTTTTTTATAGGTGTAATGTTTGTGTGTTTGTGTGTTCCAGAGATCCTGACCATACCGTTTGGACTTGGCATCAGTGCGCCACTAAACCCCTTCAAAAAGTTTCAATTCATTTGAATATTTTGGACTAAGGCTTTTTTGACCTTTTGAGGTCTTACTTTGGCGGGCTTATTAGTAACATTTATTTCCTCCAGAATCTTGATTTTTAAAAATCTATTTTAGATGATTCCCAGGGGACATCTTAGATAAAATTTATTCTAACCGTATTTATTTTTCGATGGAATCATTTTTATATGACTTCAAATTTTGACGTTAGGGTTGTTTAATTATTGACTGTGATGGTGAATCCTATCCTTTCTTTTTATTTTTTATATATGATTATGTGTTCGCGTGTTTCTGCACTCCTGGTCATACTGTTTTGTCTACAGACTTGAAGTTTTTCATTGGTACTCCACCAGACTTTTTCTAAAAGGGATTTTTGAAAAAAATAAACTTTTTTGAACCCTTTTAAGGCCTTATTTTGACAGATTTGTTTATAAAATCAAGATTTTCCAGGATTTAGACTTTTTCTAGATACTTTTGAAAACTATATTTTAGATGTTTTTCCCGCTGGGAATAACATCTAGATTCTCCAGAATCTAAATCTTCTTAGGTATTTTTTTTTTTACTTTTCCACTGGAAATTAATATAATTCCTAACTAAAGTTCATTAGGCGAAATTGTCAATTTAAATTTTTGATTTAAGCGAGATATACTTTCAAGTTAACTACAGACAGTAGAACAGTTAATTAAATGAAATATGGAGGCGATGGGTGGGGGGAGGAGGAAATACCCTACCGGCGGAGGTGTGGACATTGCAGAAAGTGGTGGGTCGAGTTTCTGTCATGGGGTCGGGTATGAGGGTGCTTGCAGCAAGGCTAATTCGGAACAGAAGCAGAAGTAGCAAGCTAGCACTTGCGGTAATAATTAGTTGCAGTGATTTTGGCATCTGAAAAGGAAATCAGAACAGATTGCGTGCCCTGGGGGAAAAGGGCTGAGACGGCGACCACGACAATATCGGCACCAGGGAAACCTAGAAAGCAATCGGAGAGCGCGTACCTATGCCGATGCTATTGTCAGGGGAGATAATCGTGCAGGGACCTACCCCAAAAATTGAATCACTTCTTTTGTTGCCTACAATCTACTCTTCCGCGGTGTTTCAGTGTAATTGATTCGGAACTTTTCGAGATATCGTCTGGAGAGACATTAAGTTTTGGCGAGATTATGTGGTGTGGACATGAAACATAAGGGAGGTAATTGCGTGCAGATCCGGCCCAAAATTGTCTCCCGTCTTTCATAGCCTATTATCCATATTTCTGCGAGATTTCCGAAAAAATAAACGAGAACTTTTGGAGATATCCTGTGAAATGACGGACGGACGGAAAGATACACCATTGGTGTTACAAATACCTCACCAATTTCGTTGAAAGAGGTAAAGAAGAAACAAGACAAAGAGAGGATGACAGAAGCAAGAAAGAAAGGCAGAAAGAAAGAAAACGGAAAGAAAAGAAAGAAAGAGAGAAAGAAAAGAAATAAAGAGAGGAAAGAATGGCAAAGATTAAAAAAAAAGTGAGATAAAAGGCAAGAAATAATATTTTTCTTCATTCTTTTCCTTCTTTGTTTTTCTTTGGTCTTTCGTTTCGTTTCTTTCTTCAATTCTTCATTCTATTTCTTGTAATTTTTCAACGTTTCTCTTCTTCCAGGCCTTTTCTTCTCCTCTCCCTTTTTCCTTCTTCTTCATTCCCCTTTACTTTGTCTCCTGTTTATTTTCTCACCCTCCCTACCATATATCTCTCTCTCTCTCCTTTTGAATAATGCAATTCAACAGAGAGGCAAAGTGTGACGTCAATAGCCAAAACACGATTCCATCTTATATTTTCTAACAATTATATTTCTGCGTAGAAAAAGCTTTAGTCATTTTACCGATTTTTCAATCGTTTTCTCCCCACAAGAACCGAAAAATATTGGTAGCTAATCTCTCTAACATTTGATTACAGAGCAACATTAGACGATAAAAATGTGCAATACTTGTAGCCAGTCAATTTTATTCTAATAATCTTTGTGTTAAGGATAAGAAAAAAAAATTGTAGAGAATTTTCATTTGAAAATGACTTCGTAAACAGTATAACTTCGGTGATATATGCATTCGAAAAGTTATGTTTTCAAGTAGAAAAAAACTCAGTGTAAACTTGAAAGATCGCATGAGAAAGATATCCACTGTTTCTTTGAGAAAATATGTATCTATATTGAAAGCTTACATAAATATTAAAAACAGAAACGGTCAATAATAATGATAATAATACTAATAATAATAATGATAATAATTATTATCATAATAACTTTTCTTTCAAGGAAATATATTTTTGTCTCAGGAAAAGATATATTTCAAAAATATTTTGTATTTTAAAATGAATACATTTTCCTTAAAAACAAAGACTGATTTTTTTAAACATACATCTGAGTTTAAAATCAAAATAAACGACGCAAAATAAGTATTGCAAAGGCACAAATAACTGTTTTCACTCAAAATTTCCATTTTGCTCATTCATTGTCTATATCTGCTCAATGCTTTTCTTTCCATGCAGACAATTATATTGAGAAATAGATATGTGATCCGATTGAAATAATTATTAATTGCATTGTATTTTTTCTTGAAACCCTTTTTGGAATGATCTCCCGTTACTAAACGGTGAATGTGTCATTTCACCAAGACAGCGTAAATAGAATAGACAATCAGAGAAAATGGGACTGTTGCAGGAATCGGACTTACAACTGATAGTGTTATTGTTTCAATGTAGCGTTGCTCTTACCGTTGAGCTAAACAGCTGCCGGTAATGCAAAGGCCCAAATGACAACTTCTATTCTAGATCCTCATTTTGTTCATTCATTGTCTATATCTACTCAATTCGTTTCTCTCGACGCGGGCAATTATATTAGTAAAAAGAGTATTAGAAAAATTTAAGCTTGAAACTGTAAGTCGGCTGATGAGGTCAGCACCTTGCCACTACATTTGAAATTCCGAACCTTTCATTCTTTACATACATGTTTGTTTATATAAATTTGTTTACAATTTCTGAGGACGAATTTCCCTAGTAACCGGCTTCATTATACCATTATCATTCCTTACAGTCATCCTTTTTCATTTTTCTTTGCTTGCTTTCTCCATTTTCTTTTTTCTCCATTCGTCTTCAACATTTCACATCATTTCTTCGTCCATTTATTCCTTCATTGGTCACTTTCTGTCTACCTTCTCTAACGATTTATGGAAATTTACCATATTAAAGTAAAATCTCATCCGTCCTTGTAAGTAACAGGCAATTTTTCCGAGGACATTCTTTTTCGAAATAGACTAAATATGTCAACTTGATGTAACACAACAGTCATTGGTTTTTCACGTTTATCCCATTTATATCTTTTTTCGTTTAATGTTCGTCTTCAACTGCACCACAACTGCTAAGTTGTTTATTCAGTTTTCTAGTGTGCATAACAGTTACCCCTTGTCATGGCAGTTTTCCAATTAGCGGTTTCAATAATTCCCTTTCCAGTCAAGAATAATTTATTAGGGATAAGGGGGCAGCGCTCTACGAGGGACTGTATCATAGAAAATACGCTATACGATATAAACAGAACGTAAAACCTAGGAAATCATAAATACATTTATAATACAGCGAATACCCTTAACTTTTGACAAACGGAGACGTGTCGATACAAAAAAAAAACGTCTGGAACTTGCAAATCAATTAAATTTATTTTAATAATCTTCGTGTTGATTATGAGAATAAAGATTGTAGAGAATTATCAACTTGTAATTGTTCAACATTATTTCAGTAGGTTCCAGCAGTGGCCAACGAACAGAAGTTTGAACATTGGAGACTTTAGAGGGATATCACTGGCAGAGTTTACTCAACAAATTCACATATTCTCCTATGCTTACATCTATAAGGACATAGCAAATACTAAATGCATGTATAAAAATCAATTAAGAACTATTCTACGATAGAAATGTATTCAAAACTAACAATATACTAAAACAAAGATCAGATGATTTTTAATGAACAATGATTATACAAGTTTGTTTAGTAATTATTGTAATTAGCTGATACATTTTAAACAAAAACAATTGTACATACGCATATATGTTTACAACATATATATAGTTCGGAAAGTGTTACAGCTTTGAAGACTAAACATTAAAGAACTTTTTCAAAATATTTTTGTGTCACTTATTTCCAAATATCTGTCAATGCAAATTATGTAATTTTCTTCAGTGTTTTCTCCCGGTTTCACATATACTTTATCAAAGTGCAATGTATAAATTATCTCTTGTCGGGATCATCAGTTGTTTATCATGTAACCGTTTCGGGGATTTTAAAAACAAAACAGTTATATTAACATGGCATCCCAACATTGTTGATTAACCACTCACTTCCACCTATGATTTCAATATATAGCTTATGTCATACATGTAGTTTGTCACTTTATATAAGATATTATCATGTATTTCGTACATGGATGATATTTTATACTATACGTAATTTTTTTAAACAGGGATTAGTTCGGTAGTTTACCCAAAAAACGTTTTTAACTTTGAGAAATCAGTAAGTATAACAACAGACGTGACTCACTGTTCGTGTAACTTCAATTGAATGTTCACCAATGTGCATGTGAATATTAAATCCGTTGAATCGGTTCCAATCTCAGACTGCGTACGAACCAACTTATGATATCTTCTTTAAAAATACTAATTACACATGAAAACTTATTCGAGTTGATTCTCAACCAACATATTCAACCAAAGAATTTGACAACCTTAAGGTTAATTTTTCGTCAGTGTTTACCATCAAACTTCCATTAAATTTTTTCTCTCCTTTAAATTATCGAATAAAGTATCTTTACGTTCATGATTGAAACGAAACGGAACCACTTACTAGCGGGTAGTAACACCTAAATGGGATATTCCATTAATATACTTCGACAACCTTCAAAAATAAGAAGATCCAATTAATCCTAAAGAGAAGGGTGTATAACCAATGCATCCTCCCAATAGTCACTTATGGGGCTGAAACATGGAACTTAACCAAGAGACGGACCCGTAAATTGAGAACCATGCAACGTGCACATGAAAGAATAATGTTGGGCCTCACATGGAAAGTCCACAAGACAGCACAGTACATCTGAGATAAGACAAGAGTTAGGGACATCATAGAATCCATAAAAAATCTCAAATGGCGGTGGGCTGGCCATGTTGCAAGAATGGCAGACAATCGATGGACATCGCGACTCACGACATGGATCCCCCGAGATCACATGCGCAACCGAGGTCAGCAGAATATTAGATGGAGAGACAAGCTAGAAAAGATCAGTAATTACTGGTTCCGCGATGCTTATGGTAGAGAAGTGTGGCAAATCCTGGGGAAGGTCTATGTCCAACGACGGACGGTAAAAGACTGATGATGATGATGATGATGATGATGATGATCCCATGTTCAATTCCCTTCCCCGCCCAACTGCCTATCAGTCAAACGAATGGACCAGAGCCAAATGTTTTCCACTTTCTCTGGTTCCAATCAATACAATGATCTTTCACACTGACAGAGACTTGGTCCATCTGTTTCGGTTACCTGATTCCCCTAACATTAGTATATTAAATCGAGGATGGAATGTTTGCAAATTGTTTCATAAACAAGATTCCTTTCCGTTCCGTATCGTACTAATGCATTTTAGAACAAATAATATTCCTTATTACATATTACATATTACGAAGCAATATTATAAGAATATTTGAAAATAGCTAGATCAACTCTATGATAGATTGATTTTGTACCAAAAAATTGTTTCTTTAGTCGTGAGAATCAAGGCAGTTAAATCTGCAAGATTTTCAGACGATTAAATCAAGCAATGATTAGACATCCGAGTCGCTTCGAAACTTATCAGCTTGACCTTAATTGAATGATAACAAAATATAAAGAATATTTTAACGAGAGTATGAAAATAGAATAACATCTCGGAACGTTGCTTGCATTCCTTTGTGTTCACATTTTAATTCAAGATCCATAAGGTATACATCACTATAAGATTTTCTGAATTCTCCTCCATCATTAAGATAACATAATTTGTCAATTAAAGATGACATGAATACAACAACCTTATCTATGTAAATACAAATTTGCCCACAAAGGAGCAGGATCTATTCCCACACGGACAACAATGATTGGATGAAATATTTTATTAGCTATCTTGAAATCATCATCATCATCATCATCATCATCATCATCATCATCATCATCATCATCAGTCTTTTAACGTCCGTCGTTGGACATAGACCTTCCCCAGGATTTGCCACACTTCCCTATCATGGGCGTCACGGAGCCAGTACTTCCTGAACTTGTCTAGCTCGTCTCTCCATCTAACATTTTGCCGGCCTCTGTTGCGCATGTGGTCTCGGGGGATCCATGTTGTGAGTCGCAATGTCCATCGATTGTCTGCCATTCTTGCAACATGACCAGCCCACCGCCATTTGAGATTTTTAATGGATTCTATGATGTCCCTAACTCATATCTTTTCTCGGATGTTCTGTGCTGTCTTGTGGTCTCTCCGAGTGAGGCCCAGTATAATTCTTTCATGTGCACGTTGGATGGTTCTCAATTTACTGGTCTGTCTCTTGGTTAGGTTCCATGTTTCAGCTCTATAAGTGACTATTCCCCAATAAGATGACTAACAATTGCGTTTAAGGTAGACCAGGTCCAGTAAGTCTCGATTTTTATTTTGCACAAGAAAGCCTTAGAGTTGGTAAACCCGAAATAGTTACTATTGTCTCCTGCAAATGCGAAGACTATTGTTTTATTTTATTTTTTTATAAGATCTTCATGAGGAAAAAATACATGTTTATATATTTGCTATGCAATGCTCCTCCTACTCTGGAATGGAGCACTCTGGTAGATGGGGAATTATACGTAAGTGAAAATATCCGTCAATTCGTTCCTACTGATGGTCCGTTTCTGTGTTGAGCAGGGGTTGAGCATCTGCCTCTTGGTCCGAAGCGAAGGTTTCGATTCCACCTAGCAGTACTGGAAAGGATATCGAGTCGATAGCCACACTAAAGAGTTTCAATACAACGAAACAGCTGTCTGTTGACGACACAATTACTATTTAAAAAAAAAATATATATATATATATATATATATATATTCCTCAGATATATATATATGTCCTTAATCACGGGAATTTTAGATTCTCTACCCTTAAAAGTCTTTTCAATTATTGACATATTATTTACATGAACATCCCCAATTTATGAATCGATGGAAATTTCGAATTTTGGGGTGTGTGGGGTGGGGACAAAATATTGTTAATTAACAATCATACTCTGTGTATATTGATAGAACAACCGGAATGTGTAGCGCATAAACATTTTTTTTGCAATGAAACATTGATTGATTCGCGGCCAGTTCAAAAATAAGACTCTTGCTCTATTTTTAGATTTGGGGTTTTATTGTAATTCCAATATTCCTCTGATTACAATAGATTTGATATTAGAAATACACGAAGTATTCTGAAACGAGTGTCAAGATCTCGGTATTACAAATCTAATCCCCAACGTAATATCCCTCTTTCACAGTTGCAGTGTTGCAACTTCTTTCTTGGATATATATGACTTGTTTCCTCCATCTCATCATCATTGGAGAACTAATATCCCCCACGGGCTTTCTTCATGGGACCAAAACAGATGAAAGCCCGAGGTGGCCACGTTAAGGTTGCAGAGTCGATGAAGCAAGGTTGTCCTGCCATGATCTTCAAGCAGCTAGGAAGCCATGAATTGACATATTGCAAATGCACATCACCCCGTCTTCAAATGGGGGCCTGGCTCGATGGAGACTTACTCTGAGTTTTGATAATGTTTTCACCTAGGACCCAGAATTGATAGCGTTGCCATTAACAGTATGACTCTCTTGGATTGTCATTAATTCTACTGAATTCATCTCTTTCCTGTGCTTCCGTCAAATGCAACCTTGTCGTGAACATTCTTTAACCGCCTGTGAATGTTTGCAGCATTTCTTCTTTCCAAAAACAGAAATTCTATGACAGCTCTTTGCTCTCTACGAAGGAAAAGAGAGAGTAACTTCACAATGTTCGCCCCGAGCTTCTAGACACTTAATGCTTTATACTTGAATCCCCTTCCCCCTGCCCTAAGAATTCTTACTATTACTTCCAAAGCTGAATTAGAGCAGGCAATACTTTTTGACCAACTTTTGTAATTTTATGAATCTTATGTATTTCTATTACGGTTTCTTTATTTTTGGACGATTCTTAATAAAGATTTTAAAAGTTTCAGTGAACATTCGTCAGTCATGGTGCGATAGAAGCTAATTTTCGATGTTAAATTTGGCAACACTCTGAAAGCTGCTTTGAATACACATCAGTATATACAGAAACTTTCGATCAATACTGTAAAAATAGGATTTTCCAGTTTTTAAGTTGGTCTGGCTTGCTGGCTATGTACGTTTGTGTTAAGCCACACCAATGGAGCTAAAAGTCTGCAAATTTGAATAGATTGTTCTCATTAGGTCCTGAACAACATTTTTTATGTGGGAGGGATGATTCAACCCCTAAATAGGGTCTTTGTGTGTGTGTGTGTGTGTGTGTGTGTGTATGTGTGTGTATAAGGAACGGGGCAGTTTTAAATGAAAGTTAAATCTAAATTGCTCCCGTTATTTGAGTCTAGTAGTGTTGTTTCTTTTCTTCTTTTTTTTTAACGATCACCATCCAACACTAGACAAAAGGCGAGTAAAGAACTTATTTACTGGTCATCCGTTTTTCCAATTTAATTACTCATCCCTACACGGCATGTTACCAAATCGATTTAGCTCCATAGGCAGTTTCTACTGAGTGACTAACCAGACCTGTTCAACTCTTATCTTGTCATTGTCTGGCCCAAGGCTACAAGTATGTTGCACCCAGTGAGGAACGAACTCTCTACAGTTGTAGGGACTTCGAGATTAGCTTGTTAACCACTACTCCACTAAAAGACGTACATCCTCTCTCTTGGAGTGACCATTTGAACCATCATCCTCCCAAGCAATTAAACATCCCCATCAATAATGCTATGGGGGTGCTTTAATTCAATTATAATGTTAAACACAAGCCTGACAGCTGCAGGGTCAAACACCTCACGACTGAAGACGATTACTGCCATCCTTTGCATTGTATGTATAATAAATATAAGATTATTAGAATATTTTCTTTAGTATTATTGCATTTATTTACCTGATTTAGATAAGCCCTAGCATATTTGTAACATAGGTTTCATATATGTATATATATATATATATATATATATATATATATATATATATATATAATGATAATTAAATAATTGTGTCTCCAACAGACAGTTGTTTTGTTGTATTACAACTCTTCCATGTGGCTATAGACTATCCATTATCCCAATCAGTACCACGATATAGGATCGAAACCTTCGCTTCAGACACAGAGGCTGCCATCATAACTATGCCCTGCGCAGAACTGGACTGGTATGGTTGAATTTAAGCGATATATTCACTCACGCATAATTCCCCATCCACCAGAGTGCTCTATTCCTAAGTTGGAAGACCATTGCATATATATATATATATATATATATATATATATATATATATATGTGTGTGTGTGTGTGTGTGTGTGTGTGTATGTAAGTAATTAAAAATTGTCAGTTTGGCTTAATCAGTATAAGAAGTATCCCCTAATCAGTTGATCGTGATTTCAAATCGCGGTAGGAGTTAATTTTCATATACCGTTGCAGTTTAACGAGACAGAACGGACGAGCAGTGAAGAGTTTACGATCCTGAATTAGGTGAGGATTGTTGTTGGTGTTTTTGTTGCTACAGTGGGAAAACAAAATCAACCCCGACCACCGACTTGTACCAGAGTTTGACAAAAGTATTGTTCATCATACGAACGCACGAATTTTCGAGAGCGAAATCGCCAAATTTGTTTTGATATGTTCAAGCGTACACATCAGAACTCATTGTGTATAGTGTCCATTTCAGTGTTTCTTCCTGCTTGTCACACTTGGTATTGTACTTTTAAAAGGTTGTTTTGCTGATGCACTGGTATTACGACGAGGCGGTCATCTATAAACTCGATGTGGACAGTTTTCTTGTTTGGATGAGATGTATGAGCAATAGTCTCCAAATACTCTTGTGAAACATTCATCGTATACTCTGTTATATATTGTAGAGAGATATAGACGGACTGGGATAGAGAGATCGATAAATCGATATGAACAGACTGACATAAACAGATGGATATGTATGAGCATAGATAGATAGATAGAAATATGGGTAGATATGAACTGTCATATGTAGATAGATAGATAGATACATAGACGAATATTAATATGATCAGACAAACATAGCTAGATATGAACAGACTGGGATAGAAATATAGTTTGATGAATATGAACAGACTGATATGTAGATAGATATGAAAAAACTAATAGGTAGATAGATAGATATGAACAGACTGATATATAGATAGATAGAGATGAATAGACTGAGATAGAGGGATAGAAGAAGGAAAAAGATGATAGAGAGAGAGAGAGAGAGAGAGAGAGAGAGAGAGTGAGAGAGAGAGCGATCATGTCATGCGTAAATATGTCTGGCGTCATTCTGTGGTCCCCCGGGGAGTGTGTGTGCCATGGAAAAGGCGAATCCAGTCAATCAAGTCGAAATCTGCAAATATCGGCCGCCGATCTAAATAAAGATGATTTTTCACAGCGGCTGAATTTGGGTCTGGCGTGAATAATGGACGATGAACAACGGAGACGACGAAGGTGGTGGATCTGTAGTCGATATTGCATCGAAGGAGACGACATATATTATGAGACGTGTGACTTTCAGGAGAGAATATAGTTAATGAGAGCTAGGTTGAAATATAGCCATAATGAAAACGAGGCAGTGTGAAGAAATATGGGGATTACGTGAAGAAGGAGGATTGGGTGAGAAGAAGGGAGAGGGGGTGAAGAAGAAGAAGAAGAAGAAGAAGAAGAAGAAGAAGAAGAAGAACAAGAAGGAGAACAAGAAGAAGATTAGGAGCAGAAAAGGCAAACAAGAAGGAGTTGGCGGCGAAGAAGAAGAAGAAGAAGAAGAAGTAGAGGTGGAGGAAACGTAAAAGAAACTGGATTTCGGTTTTGTGCGAATAATCTACATATAAGACCATAGTCATCATGTTTGTTTGCATGTTTGTTTGTCCATTCATGTCACGGTAGAAACCTAAGTTTTAAACTCTCTCTTTCTTTAAAGTTGATTAGAAGTGAGCGGGGACTGGCAGTCGATAGCAACGAAGAGAAGCGACCAGATATTATGAGATGCTTGTCCAAAGTATTTGATGGAGTTCAAAATGCAAGCGGGGTTTGAGTGTAGGATACTGAAAACGATGTGATCCGGTTGAAGGAGAGAAGGAAAAAGAAGAGGAAAAATGGAAAGAGAGACGGGGCAAAGATGAAGAAGAAGAAGAAGAAGAAGAAGAAGAAGAAGAAGAAGAAGAAGAAGAAGAAGAAGAAGAAGAAGAAGATGACGAAAAAGTAGGAAATGGAGAAAAAAGATGATAAAAAAGACTAAGAAGGAGCTGAAGAAGAAAGAAAAGGAAAAAAAGAAAGACAAAGAAGAAGGACGAGGAGGAGGGCGAGTAGTGATTATAATTCGTCAATTTCTCCGGTTATTTCCAATATACATAAATGTATATAGACATACATAGAATTTATCAAAGATCAATCCTTAAGCCCGTCATCGTCAAAGCCATCAGTTTGGTTTAGATACGACACGTTTATACTCTGCCCCCACCGAGTTGATGTACGAGTCTTCTTCGATCATGTAAATTCAATCAGATGATTTGAACCACTGGACCCATTGGGATCATAAAAAGATTTTTCTGGGTTCTTGAAAAAAGGGGTCCCTGAAGTGCCCTGTCTTTGCTCTCGACACAAACAGACAATTTGATAAAACAAGTGTAAAAGAAGCCAAATCTTCTAATCTCCAGAAACAGGTCATTTGATTGGTATAAGATCAGATTCTTTTTTAGATTCCAACGGATTATACTTTAATCTGTTATGTTTTTTATGACATGGTGTATTTTTTAAATGGATTGATGAAAAGATATGAACGTATATATTATTCCTATTATCAAGTTTAACAGTTCTTCCTAAGTATCTCAGAGTTTGTACCGTGATAAATGAGTTGGAAACTACTGATCTATCTTATGAAAAAGGGAGATAATAACAAATTCCTTTTTTTGCACGTACTCGTAACCCACACAGAAGGTGGTAATAGTGCTGCAGTATACAAGAAGCCAACACATACGGGTCTGGTTATCTGAATTCTAATTCAGACCACCCTTTCTGTGTTAAGAATGGGTTCGGTAGTTGTTTAAAAACCAGTCAGCGGTTCTCAGTGACGAACACTGGAGACACAAGGCCAAGGTAATCCTGGTTTTCCAGCAGCCTTGTCCAGGCTCTCAAAAATTAATCTTTTCATCCATACCATCACTTATGTACAAGATTTGCTCGTCCTAACGAGATAAGGGAACAATATTGGCCATACACTCAGAAAAAAATGGCTACCCGTTCCATGTTATTACCAGGAAGAAATGCTGTAAGGGGAACACTAAAGGCACCACGCTGAAGAGTACCTCCTTTGTCCAACAATCTGGATTCCATCAGTGAAGGGGAGGAAAAACAGAGAACCTGTTGTCAAAACGTACAGCTTGCTTTTAGTAGTTCTTACACATTTTGAAACTGGTTTAATAGAATCCTCTACGCAGTAAGAATATGACCAATAACTGAATTTACATCGTTCCCTGTAAATGTGGGGAGATTTATACAGGAGGAACTGACAGACCTCTCAAACTCAGACTCGAAGAGCATAAAAAAAGCCACAATCACGGACGATATAGAAAAGCTTGGGATAGCTGGTTATATTCGGAGTGAGAAGAGCAAACACGATCCTCTCTAAGAAGAAGTTAGGATTATAGACAGGGGATACTGTTGGACACTGGGGGAGGAAATCCAGGTTTATCAAGAGAAAGGAAAAGGAAACACTTGGGTCCAACATAATTAACGTTGTTACCGTTGGGGGGAATTCTTTTTACCACTATCACATTTGGATAGTTCACACGAGGAGAGCCGTGGAATGGGACGGCCAAAACATCGTGTTAACAACACAAACAGCAAGGAGTTTTATCGTCTGAAAATCTTTTTGGATATTAATGAGTCAGTGGACAATGTAATAACTCTCCAAAACTTTTCTTATACCCAGCAGTTCCGGCTAAGCAACAAGCCAATTAGAAGAAAAAATTCCATAATTATACTAAACTCCAGCTATGTTTAGCTTAGGCATTGGTATGTTGGTATGGTGTAGTGTGTGGTGAGCCGAATAAATTCTTATCAGGGGAGGGGTGTAATTGCAAAATACGTAAAAAAAACTCCCTGGCCCAAAAACATTATTTTGTCTGGTAATTATGAAAAAAAACATAAAACCCATAAAACCTGTTTTTTTTATAATATATCATAATTATATAAATTATATCATAATGAGTGAATTTTGAATTTTTCGTCACTATAACTCCATTACAGCAACCTGTACGTATGATGCACAGCCATCCATCCAGACAGTCCGACCAACTAAAAAACTCAGGAAACCTAAGTTGGCGGTTGTTGGTTGACTGTTTCTGATAAAAAAAAGCTTCAACCAATAAGTAACACTTGCTAATGTGTACAATAAACACCCAGAATAGCAGCAGTAGTTTTGGTTACGTATACTAACATTGGCTCCATTATGATAAAGATCATTGATGTCATCGTTCGTTCCTTTAATATTTTTTTCTGTTTACTCGTCTCTCATTCATTTTTCCCTGTCTTAACATTCTCTTCCCTTCTTTTCACCGAATAGAAATAATAAAACAAAAACCACAAAAAAGTAATCCTCCCCACAAAACACCCACCATAAATAAAATATATAAATAAATAAAAATCCCCAACCCTAGATAAGTAAAAGCAAACATAATAATGTCTACAATAAACACCCCGAATACAAAACTAATAACGTCGATTAACATGATTTATTGTGTTTGTATTTTCTTTGAATTTTTCATGCTTGTCATTATTTTACCTTCTTCAATTGAACTGAAAGAAAAGCAAGTCTAATATACAGACATACTTACGTATAAATATATATATATATATATATATATATATATATATATATATATATATATATTTATATATATATATATGTATGAATATATATATATATATATATATATATATATATATATATATATATATATGTGTGTGTGTGTGTCTATACATGTATATATACATATGTGTGTATAAACTTCAAATAATCAAGTTCTTTTCCTTGTCTGTGTTAAGCAGTGCGAAACACATTTCCCAGCACTTCACGGGTGGACAGGTAATTTTCTTTATCCGTGACAGACAGACAGACAGACCAACAGCCAGACAGACTGACAGATCGACACACACACACACACACACACACACACACACACACACACAAATAAACACATAAACACACAAACACACACACGCACACACAGAGGTTTGAACTCATTTGCGCACATTATTGAATATCCCGCATTGTGCGTATATATTTATGTATATAAACATGTGTGTATATTTGTGTACATGTACATGCGCGTATATTTATGAATATATACATGCGTGTATATTTATGAATATATACATAAGTGTATATTTATATGTATATATATAAACACCCACACGCACACACAAATACACGTAATCATTACATATTCACACTTACATCCAAAGAAACACACACGTACAAACATGTGTATAGAAAACACACACACATGCACATACATATATATGTGTGTGTGTGAGGGTGTTTTGTGTGTCCATGTGTGTGTAGGTGGTACAATGAGGCTGTTGCTTAATAAGAAGGAAAAACATTTATCCAACACAGAAGATATCAATTTTTCAACATAATCTCCTTACTTGTCAATGCACTTAATTAACTGGGGCATAATCAATCATTATAAAGGTCCAAAATTAGCTTAATAAGTACGTGTCAGACTACAGGCTAATCTGATAAGCTACATTTATATTTGCACGCACACATATAGACATAATACAAATATTTACAATTTTTGTTGATACTGTTCAGTTACACACAGTCTTTGCAATCGACATACATATCCATTTACATCCAATTTTAGCGTGTGCAGATGAAGCACCACCCCAAACAATAAAGATGATATATATATATATAGTTAAATAATAGTCATCCACAGACAGCTGTTTCGTTGTATTACAACTCTTCCGTATGGCTATAGATTATCCATCATCCCATCCAGTACTGCTTCGCTTCAGACACAAAGGCTGGCATTTTACCTCTGCCCTACACAGAACTGGATGGTCAGTAACGTTGAATCTAAACGATATATTCACTTATGTAGAATTTCCCATCCACCAGAGTGCTCTATTCCCAAGTTAGAAGAGCATTGCATAAGCTTATAATGACCGAGTTACCTTACTTAAAGAGTGCTCAACCCTGAATAAGGAAGCGTTGAATCCGAGACACAGTCACACACACAGAATTGATAGTTGATACAGGCCTCCCCTGTTATAAGGCGGTTTATCACCGTGTTGTTCTTGATACAACGCAGTTGGGTAGCAGGCCCCAAAATATGAATCTAGCTTTTGAGTAGCTGAATATAGCTTAAAAAATAGCTAAATTGGCAACCCTGGCTATCCCAGCACGGTTGTGAGGCAGCTAGCTTCCTTGGACCCCGACAACGCGTTATACGAAGGACGACTGTTTCTATTCTTGCTTCTGAAATACTGTGGTACATTGCATTTCATTAAAGTCTCAAATACCAATTTGGTAGGGTAGTGCAGTCCATTTTCACGAGTAACCCTATAATTAGCCTCGTGCTCGACTATGCTATGCTGAATCAAGATTTTGGCTCAGTTATAACACGATTAGCACTCTTGGACCCCAGCATTCGTGTTATAACAGGAAACGCTTGTACTGATTGTGCTTTGAAAGACGGTGATTCTTGCACTTGTTTTTACCTCTGTTCAAGCATGGTTATATAATCCAATTTTCTTAAGCTCTTTCCAACTTCTGTTTGTGTGAAGTCTAGCCTTTTATGTGAGATTTTCACTCTTCGTTCATCCATTTGAATTATGTCTAGCTTTTGTACATAATTTTTCTTCATCTATAACTTTGAGTGTCTCCTTTCTCTGGAATGATGAGGTTGAAGCGGCCATTTTGATGGGTAGGATCGTTAAACAGATATGAAGTTCGGAAACTGAATTTCGAATGTCCTACATTGGAATAAGATCAGGTAAATCATAACAGACGCCGGAGACGAATTGTATAATCGAGTAATTTACACCAATCGACCGGCGATGATTTTTCCAGGCATTGTCCAGACATTGTTCATTAGCTCAGGACGGTCCAGGAGTAAATTCAACAATGAAGAGGGCAAGTGGTGAAGAAGAAGAAGAAGAAGAAGAAGAAGAAGAAGAAGAAGAAGAAGAAGAAATCTTCATTTAGGAAAACTTAACATATATAATATAAGCATTGTGAGGAGGACGTCGTCTCACCTCAAAGATACTTGCCCGCCCACCTCGCTCCGAAGTGAAAAAAAAAAACAAAGGTGTCCAATTCTATAGTTATTCATGTAAAATGAATAACCAAAAGCCTGAATCATTAAGTAAAAACAATAAAGGAAAGAAACCGAAGGCAACCTGCTTCAGTATGTAGTACAGTGTCTCTCGGTAAGAGTAACAAGACTAGCCCACTAACAACAGTAATAAGACTAACCTACTAAATCATAAAACAAATTACAACAGATGTGGATGATTCACCCGAAGGTTTGGACCAAGTTTCATTACAATCCAACATGACACGGCTGAGAAAACTGATATTTAGCATTACTTATCGTGTTAATAGTAACACGAGGACGTGGAGAAAAAGAGGATAGGGGCAAAGAGTCAGGGGAAGAAGAAGATGATGAAAATGGTTCACTTGAAGATGTAAACCAAGATTCTCATTAATCCAACATGATACGGCTGAGAGAATTGATATTTAGCATTACTTGTTATGTTGGTAGTAGTAACGGGGGTGGACGACGAAAAGGAGGACAAGTACTGGGAGGAGAGACAAAAATGAGGATTGTTCACCCGAATGTCTGGGCCAAGTTTCACATCAATCCAACATGATACGGATGAGAAAATTGATATTTAGCATATTAGAGACCGACTGATCGACTGTGAAGTGTCTTAGGATGCATGGACGCATTTAAAGAAAATGCTTGTCTTTGGGGTTAAAAAAAATCACCTTAACCAGGCCAGAAAAAAAAGATCTAGTTATCAGAAATAGAGAAAAGAAGATACGTCAGATAGTAAACTACGCTATTCTGCCTGACCGCAGAGGATAAAAATTAAAAACTACACAAAATAAATGACATGTCTGGTTGCTGCAGGGTCCAGCTTCACTCCAGCTCCTATTTCAACAATATCAGCAACTTTTGTATTGTATATATGATAAAGGAAAAAAAAAGACCATAAAAATATATTTTCTGAATAAATGTATTTATTTATCTGAATGGAATAACTCCGTGAATATGATAAATTTTCCGTAAAATCCAAGACTTGTTCAATTAAGCTCAGTTGGTAAGACAGCATCTCGGCAATCAGCTGATCGTAAGTTCAAATCACGGTGGGGAAAAGTGGATTTTACACCTCAGTTTACGTCACTAATTTTGGTGTGGATTGTTTTTGCTGTACTTGTTGTTGTTACGGTAGAAAAATAAAGTCAACTCCAATTTTTGTGTTTGAAAAAATATTTTGGTACTTTCGGTGACAGTTGCACTTATCGATATTAGAGCACCTGGAACGGTCCCCAAGAACCGAGCAAAAACGTTGTTATAACTTGGAATCCGCAGAAGAATCGAGACTATCCTGGCGACAGCATTACTGAGAAAACCAGAGGGATGTATGAGAGGCTTGTTTTCACTTGATCTTTGATGAAAGCCATACACTAAGATATTATCCGAAGAGCTCACATAGATTTTGAGAGAATTGGAAATCCATGGAATACTTGAAGAGAGGGCTGGAGTATGGAATAAACTTGTTGTTACTTGATCTATAATGAAAAGTATCAGTTACAAATGGTATGGAATAATAATAATAATAATAATAATAATAATAATAATAATAATAATAATAATAATAATAATAATAGTTGACGTGGCTGTACCTGCAGACCATAGAGTAAAGAGGAAAGAGAATGAAAAACTGGAAAATACCAAGATCTAGCGAGAGAACTGAGAAAGATGTGGAACATGAAAGCCAGGGTAGTGCCTGTCATAGTTGGCGCACTAGGATCTGTCCTAAAGACATTGAGGGCGAGACTGGAGGAGATCAGGATAAAGGGAAGGATTGAGACTGTACAAACCATGGCACTGCTGGGAACTGCGCAGATACTCAGGAAAGTGCTGGAAATACAAAGACTGCAACACTATTTGTTAGCAGTGACCCAACAAAAGAAGGGAAATGAAAGCAGAAACGTAAACCACAGCACTGGCATGATAGGCGAAAGAGAGAAGAGATGTTGGCTGAAGACCTGAGGAGACTTATTGTCACTCAGCCTTCAGCAATGACCGCTGGGCAACCGGAGTGAAACTGTAAACTGCAGTATTACTGTGGCCTACGAGAACTAGGAGAGAAGGGCTGGAGACATGAGGAGACTTGTTGTCACTCAAACTCGAGCGGTAACCACTAGGCAACTGGTGTGAGATTGCTAATAATAATAATAATAATAATAATAATAATAATGATAATAATAATGATAATAATTGTTATTATTATTGGAGTGTTTAGAACTATTCCAGAGAGCTTTGCAAACATGTCGGACGAATTAGAAATCAGAGAAAGAATTGAAACTGTTCATCATACAATGTCTTCCGTTCTGTCTCTCTTGACAATCGAACGTCCCCCTCTAGGGCACATGCCTGGGGGAAGCGTACGGAGAGGTGCTCCTTGGATACCAAGTCGTCAGAATTTCCCTCTCAGCCTCGCTGATTTAGTCCAGAGGCAGAGAGCGATACGTCTGACATCAGCTTGGCTGTCGGAGCTGCCAGAAAGGATGTCAAATGGGGCGTCAAACCACCTTGAAGGGGCCCAACTCCCTGATTTGGAATCAGAGTTTCCTTTCTCCTAGACTGGTTACCTTTTCAAGGTTAGAGAGCCAAATCTGTCCTGCTATTTTATCCATAGCTGGGGTCGGGTTGGATAGATGGGTTCATGCCTTTCCCAAGGAAGTTCGAAGTGAAAAAAAAAACCCAGCCCTGACCGGTGTTTGAACATGGATTGTCGATTCCATTGTCCGAGCTGTTATCGATTATCGTACCTCTGTAAGACAGTATTATCAAAATCACGATACCAAAAAGAGTTCTGGAGTATTAGGGGTGATTGCTGTCGCTTGATCTCCAGTGAAAGCCAATAGCCACCTCTGGTGTGATGTGAAAACTCAAATAATGATAATAATAAAAATAATGATAATAATAGAAGATCAGTGGAAGCTTCCAGTTGTTCATCCAACCGAACAAGGTGACATGCATTCACCCGTTTTAATAAAATGCTTAGCGACCTGAATCGTCGCGTCAGTCGGTACATAACAGCTGGTGACATCATATTAGTATTGTTCGTGTCGTCCCGATGGCGCTGGCGTACGGCGGGCCTTTTTAAAGTAGCAACCACTCCCCAATATACACACACACACATACACCACGTACACACACATATACATATACGTAGAGGAAGGCTCACGAAAAGCGACAGACTCGTCATGCGGAGAAAACACTTTTTTTTTTTTTACACATACTTACATAATCATTAGAGGGGAGCACATACACACACACACACACACGCATACAATTGCGTGCAAGCATAAAGATATACTAATAAGTCATAAGGACACGTATGCATACACACACACACCACATAGAGAAATGCAACACACACACACACACACGTACATATACTCGAGGTGATACAATCAAAATACAAAAACGAGCCTAGGCATTGGGACATGTGACACGTACATACACACTATTACGTACGGCTTAAACACATATATCCACACACACACATACACACATTCGCCCCCACACAAGGGGCAACTGTCCCATCCTTCATTGAACGTGCTCATTGTTAGAGACACACACATGCAATCGTAGAAGAAGGCAGAAAAAAAAACACACACTCACACGCACATGAATGAACTTTCATAAGCGTACATGCAAACATACTTGCGAAAAAGGCTCACACGTAACAGCGGTCCTTTCATGTGATTGATCACACATTAGTCAAAGATTGCACACACACAAACACTCAACCGCATACACACGCACACAATCACGCACATACACGCACACTCAAAAGCACACGATCTAACACACCAAGACACATTCGACACTCTTATAAACTTATACATAGACACATACGCACACTTGAACACATACATGCAGTGAGTAATGAATACGTATTTGAGTGTATATACAATAACACACACACACACACACACACACACAATAGGCCATATGTTCAGGATAAACGATTACAGGTATATTAATGTCCGTAGGCTAGTAATAAATGAATATATATTTTGCACAAGAAATATTTTTTCTAACGTTCCTTGTCAACGGACCTAATCCAATCTGTAATTTTTCATCAATTTTCATCAGATTTCTTGAAAATTTATTCATTGGTGAAATAACAAAAAAATAGGTTTTCATAGTAGAATCATTTTGGCCACCGCCTGAATAAGCTGTTCTACTAACTGTCACAAAACCGTCAACCAACACAGTCAGCAAAGGTTTCGTCAATTCTCAAGTGAGTCCGGCTGGCAAGCTAGCTGGCTTAGCTGGCTATCTATATATCTATCGGCATACAGGCAGCGGCGATCCAGCAAGAGGGCTGAAAATGTCAACATTTGCTCATTACTATGTCCAGAATTTATCTTACTATTATTAGAGTGGAGTTTAATTTACAATGTAAGTATATGCTAGATTAGTCCCTGTTGTGTAAATCAGCGTTCACGCTAGTTAGTTTTTTGATTCAATCTTTTTTTTAGATATCAGAAGGTAAGAGAAGCAAATTGTTCATTGATTACCCCTTTTCCTCATGATTTAATTGATCACCCCAACACAGCCTGGTGACGGTTTCTATTGATTGATTAATCGGACACGTGGCTATGTAAGCATCATATTGAATGGCAGTTTTGACGCATTTGTTAAATGAATATAAAACCTGTCATATTTCAAGTAACAGCTTGCTTCAAAATAATCTGTAATGCATTCATGTAATATAAGGCACTCAGACATAGCACACTTCTACCAACACCATTGTCATGAAAGTAACTGCCCATGGATCCGCCCCAAATTTAATTACTTCTTCAGTAGCTTATTGTCCGCTTTTTTGCTAGATATCGTTGAAATTCGTTCAGTACTTTCAGAGATATCATGCAGACAAACATGGGATTGGGGCGATGTTGTGTAGACATATAACTATTGCGAATGTGTGTGTGTGTGTGGGGGGGTAAATGTGGATCAATCTGCTCCAAAACTCATTCACTTCATCAATAGCCGAGTGTACAGCCTTTCACGAAATTTTATTGAAATTATTTGAGAACTTCCGGAAATATCGTGTGGCTGGTTATGAGCAGATATATAGATGTATGAACGAAAATGAAAAAAACAAAACAAATGTACATATCGCAATCGGAAAAAATATTCTTGGATTCACCCTCAGATTTAATCAATTATTCTTTTTCTAATTACCCACCTTTCAACAAAAGTTCATTGAAATTCATTGAGTACCTTTAGAGATATCGTATAGACGTACGCTGATACGGAACGATGGGCACGGCAAAATACTTATACCCCTCGAACTTTGACGGCAGAGATAAATTGAAATAATCTGCATTTCTATTGTAAAAGCAAGTGCATTTATTTAGTCAAATAATTTCCTCTCAATTTCTTTGTAAAGTTTTAGTACTTGGCCTGTCAGTATATATATATATATATATATATATATATATATATATATATATATATATATATATAGTAGAATGTGGATTTGCTACACGAACTAGCTCATGTTTCAGCCCTCTTTGGGCCTCATCATTCGCCTGACGAGGCCCAAAGAGGGCAGATACATGAGCTAGTTTGTGTAGCGAATCCACATTCTACTGTTTATTTATTTCCAGCACTACTTTAAAACGACTTAACTTCAGGGTAATAAGTTGTATGTATTGAACACTCTATGAAATAAATCCATTACAAATCAGGCTTGTGGTATAACATAATATGATAATATATCAGTAATATAAAGCCACTTCTAAAATGTAATGGATTTATTTCATAGAGTGCTCGATACATACAACTTTTTACTCATGAAATCAAGTTGTTTTAGGGTAGAGCCGGAAATAAATAAATAGTGGAATGTGGATTCGCTACACAAACTAGCCCATGTTTCTGCCCTCTTTGGGCCTCATCAGGCGAATCTTCTGATGAATCCCGAAGAAGGCAGAAACATAAGCTAGTTTGTGTAGCGAATCCACATTCTACAATTTATATATACATATATATATATATCATCAGAATGAATGGATGTTTTGACGTCGTTTATAAAACCTGTTATATTACAGGTCAAAACAGCTCATACTAAAATGGCTAGGATAAAACCCGTTTCAAAGGTGCAATTTTGGATGGGATCAGACTTTATATTGCGGGGAGAAGCCTGTCAAAATAGTCATGTAAAATGGATTTCCATCCGTTGTACGAAACTACAGTTCCAAAGTTTTTCAGTTATTCCTCTTCAGTTTTTCTAATAAAGATATTTCATAACTAAATTTAGATCTATTGCCTATCTAGATATTTTATATCTAGATTTAGATCTATTGCCTATTTAGATATTTTATATCTAGTTTTAGATCTATTGCCTATTTAAGTGTATTATATCTTAATTTAGATCTAATGTCTATCAAGATATTTTTCTATCTAAATTCAGATCTATTGCCTATTTGGAAATTAAATATCCTTATTTAAATCTATCGCTCATTTGGAAATTTTATATTCTAATTTGGATCTATCGCCTTTTCAGATATTTTATATCTAAATATAGATCTATATTTTTAGATCAGAAATTTTTAATCTGAAATTTTTAAAATCTGTTTTCATTATATTTTTTCGAGTAATTATTCATGTACCAATACTCAAGGCAAATAAGAACAAATCATTAATTGAAGGAAATTTAAATACTTTCATAGGTTCCGTTTTACAATTCAAACGTAACGTTAATAAAGATAATTGAATTTTTAAAAGGTGATAAGATTTATTTCTAATAATATTCAGACCATCCTTATCTTGGTTGTTTTTCATACAACGTTTCGGCCATTGTAATTTACAGCCTTCATCAGGTATCATATCACATGGACATATAGCGTAGTGGTTACAGAATCAGACAAAATTACTGCAGGTAATCTGATAGTTCTAGGTTCAATCCCAGTGTGAGAATAATAATACTACTAATGTTAAGAGGGGAGTGCGGTCAATATACCCCGTCGGTTAAATAAAGGGTTCGGTTCGTCACTTCCTTACACCTACCAGATGATACTTGATGAAGGCCGTGGAGCACGACAGCCGAAACGTTGTATGAAAAACAACCATGATGCGGATGGTCCGAATATTAATAGAAGTGATAATAATAATAACTCATCTCAAAAATTCAGAGATATGCGATAAGATGGACACATAGCGCAGTGATTACAGCATCAGACAAATTACTGTTAAGTAATCTGATGGTTCTAGGTTCGATCCTAGTGTGAGACAGTATAACAATAATATTAACGCTAAAAGAGGGGAGTACGGTCAATATACCCCCGTCGGATAAATAAGGATAAATAAAGGGTTCGGTTCGTTACTTCCCCACATCTCCCAGATGATACCTGACGAAGGCCGTAGAGTGCAACGGCCGAAATGTTGTATGAAAAACAACAAAGATGAGGATGGTCCGAATATCAATAGAAATAAGATTTATTTCATTCTTATTTATTCATTTAAAAATCATTTCCTTAAATGTAAACGGAAAATCTTTTCTGAACAGAAAATTCCCATTAGTCGGAGGTAGCGCTATAACTATTCCCGTTTCCAGTATTTTTGAATGTTTTCAATATTATGAATACATCTTTTCTTGAAAACAACGGCTAAATCTTCCGAATGTGTAGTTTGCACCGGTAACATCATCATCAGTCTTTTAACGTCCGTCGTTGGACATAAACCTTCGCCAGGATTCGTCACAATTCCCGTTGCAGAGCCAGTATTTCCTGAATTTGTCCAGTTCATCTCTCCATCTTGTGTTCTGTCGGCCTCGGTTTTTCATGTGATCTCTAGGGATTCATGTTGTGAGTCACGATGTCCATCGGTTGTCTTTCCTTCTTGCAACATGACCTGCCCAATGCCATTTTAGTTTTTTAAAATAATTTCTATGATGTGTCAGATTCCTGTTTTCTACCTTATGTACCATGCTGTCTTGTGATCTCTCCATAAACAATATGAACACAATTTCACCAGAGTCATCTGAGAATTTCTATAATATTTTTACTCAATCTTAAAAAAAAGAAGATTTTTATCGATTACACCCAGTTTGAGCGCTTTTCTAAAAACGGTAAACATAATTAATATCTTGAGGGATTAATCTGCTACGTGTGTGAAAAAAACCCTAAACAAACAATAAAGACATCATATTTATACATTTTTATTTATATACTAATTAATAAGAGTGTCATCCACTGACATCTGTTACCTTGTATTACGACTGTTCAGTTTAGCTATTGACTCACCATCCAGTAAAGAGCCATTATACAGGATTGAAACCTTCGCTCCAGAAGAAGGGCATGATATTTTATTTCTGTACAACGGAGAAGTGGAAGGTTAGAGGGACCGAATCAAGCTATATCTTTATTTACGCATAATCCACCATCTACCAGAGTGCTCAATTCGACAGTTAAGAGAGCGTTACATGTTTGCTTTTTGCAGACGGGTGCCCTACTTAAGGGTGCTCACCCTTGAAGGGAGGGAGTCGTTAATATTAATCAATAATAGTGTCATCAACAGACTGCTGTTTTGTTGTATTACAACTTTTCGGTGTGGTTATAGACTCGATATAAACTCCAGTACAATATATATAGCAATGCTCTTCCAACTATGGAATGGAGCACTCTGGAGGATGGGGAATTGCACGTAAATAAATAAGAATTCAATCTTACTGCCTGTCCAGTTCTGCGTAGGGCTGGGGTCTGAAGCGAAGGTTTCGATCCTACCTCGTGGTACTGGATGGGATTTTGGATTTTCTATAGCCACACTGGATAGTTGTAATACAACGAAACAGCTGTCTATAGATGACTGAATTATTATATATATATATATATATCTATCTATATATATATATATATATATATATATATATATATATATGATCAAAATGGTAAAAGGTGTGGTGGTAATCATATGGAAAACATTCTTCTCCTCTAATATTTGGAATGAAAAAATATTTAAAAGAAAATCACTCTTTAGGAAATAAGTACAAAACATTTCATAACAATCGGATGAGGTGCTGATTTTCACCAGATTTTTAAATTGCCCAAATGCTGATTTTCTGATGAAAAATCTATGCATATTGTTCATATCTATCAATCACAATCACCTCAGAGCTATGGCTTAACAAATAATTTTTAGATGAAAATGTTTTCCAGTCTTTCTTCTAATTAATAGCACAAAGATTATTACAATAAAATTACCATGGTTCATTAGATTCAGGTATTGTGCAGAAATGTTGATTGCATTGTTATCAACTGTCCATCGGCATTAACGCTTCGTCTACTCGAACTTCCGGTGAGAAACAAAAAGCGATAAACTCACTAAAAGTTATCGAAATTCCTTAGTAAGTATAAACTGGGTGTCTTATACAGACCAAGCACGATATAGCAGTCAAAACAACAAAAAAATTAAGAATGACAAAATAAGAAACAAGCAAAATGTTCCTGATTGTTTTCAAGTTTCATAATTAAATAGCTAGGAACCAGAGACCAGGTGATGACGTTAAACTTAGTTATCCTATTAGAGTATAGGACTCTATAACTCTTGAGGATGGTGGACTTTAAAATATTAATCCAACTCCTAACTACATTGTTCGCGGCTCGGTTATATTACATTTGGCTTTCTTGAACCTCAGCTCCTATGTTATAACAGGCACCACCTGTATATTTTATATAAATATATAAGCAGTAATGAAAGAATGCACTGTAAGTCGAGGCTCTGTGGACATGACACGAATAAGACAAAAACATTTGTGTAGTCAATGAACCAAACTTTTGTCAAGCCCGGAGATTGTGGTAGTGAATTTCACGAGATTAGTGAGTAAGAGAGAGAAAGCGAGAGAGAGAGAGAGAGAGAGAGAGAGAGAGAGAGAGAGAGAGAGAGAGAGAGAAAGCGCGTGTGTGCACTGCCTCTGTAACAAAACTGCAAAGCAAATCCTGAACACTCTAATCGCTTTTCGCCTTCTTACTTAAAAGCAAAGGGGTGGAAGAAATGGGACGTTCAAATATCGGATGATACCTCGCCTCACTCCGATTCTAAATAGGTGCT
The DNA here is from genome assembly GCA_963457665.1 of Thysanoteuthis rhombus. Lineage (NCBI taxonomy): Eukaryota > Metazoa > Mollusca > Cephalopoda > Oegopsida > Thysanoteuthidae > Thysanoteuthis > Thysanoteuthis major. The sequence goes on along the minus strand of OY735224.1, from coordinate 2,725,616 downwards.
CCTTTAACATTGCCCTGAGCCAGACTATGCTATGCTTAGTGAGTTACTCAGGGTGCATAGTGAGATCGCCAGTAAGCTCGTTTCGTTGACAAATCCCCAATCTGACCCCGTACAATGACCCTGCGTTATGCTACGCTATGCTACGCTATGCTTAGTAAACTGGAGAGCATTCGGAGAGCGCATACTTCTGGCGACACCATTATCAGGGGGAATTAATTGTGCATTGATCCACCCCAAAACTTCTTCCATATCCCTCATCCAACACTTCGACGAAATTTCAGCGAATTTCATTGAGAACCTTCGAAGATATTGTGTGCACAGATATGAAATTTTAGCGATATTATGTGGTGCAGACATACAACTATGACGTATGAAATGTAATTGTACATGGATCCGCCCCTGAATTCAATCATTTCTCCCGTACCCTATTTCCCACTCTTTCACGAAATTTCATTGTAATTCATTGAGAACTTTTGTGTGTATTGAGTGAACAGACAGACGTCCAGGGATAGATCGAAAGACAGATAGACGGGAAAAAAACTTTTGAAGGTTACCAAGGTAAATAACTGAGAGGAAGCTTCTATGTGACTGCAGCAGTAAATATTTGAGTTTCACCAACCAGTTCATCAGTAGAGAAAGTTTACTTTACCTGGGTGCTCCTTCAATGTGACCTTGAGCCAGATTGGGTAATAATCATCCAATACTGTATTTCCAGTGTAAGGCACAGTTAACGGAAACGTTAAACTGACAAACCGCTAAAAATGTAGCAGAGACACGGATAATTTTTCATTGCATGAATTCAGCTTCGGTTCGTTTTTTCTTTCTCTCAGGAACCCTTGAAAACAGACCTGGAGAGTTGAAATTTAAGTATGATATAGTTTAGACAAGGAGCCTTAAATAAACTGTTTGTTCAATGTAAACTAATGTGTAATTTCATTCGTTCATTTAATTATTCATATACACCTTGATCATCATTTGCTCGCTATTTGTCTAAGCTACAATATATAAAAAAATCAGTTCTCTACGTGTGATTTCCAATGGTTTTAGAGCAAAAGAAAAGAACTTAGCTAAATTCATACGATGAAAGTTAGCGGTCAGCGGTTATCTTTGCTCCCGCTAAATATTTAGGGGTTTTCTAGTTTAGCGTTTCTGTTAGACGTGCGCATAGCTGCAAATATCACCATGTTCAATCCATGACCACAGATAATCTACACCTTCTGATCGAGTTTCAATTTATACATAATTATGTATACAAAAAATACACAAAAATTATATTTCTGTAGATAGTACGAAACTAGAATTTTTGGCTCAAATTTTTTGTGAAAAGATGCAGGTTATACATTGTGAACTACGGTAAGTGGGGCACTAACATAGCCTGATAACTAGCAAGTTTGTCAAGCAGACAATAATGGGTTTGATCCTTGGTGGGTGATACACAACTGAATATTTGAAACAGACTAAGTTATGTCATAGAATCCATTAAAAAGAACTCAAATGGGAATGGTCTGGTCATGTTGCAAAAATGGCATACGAGCGATGAACATCACTACTCCCAACTTGGATCCCCAGAGTTCACATACTTAACCGAAGTCTGCAGAATACAAGATGGAGAGACGAACAAGACAAGTTCAGAGGGTTTGGCTCCGCGACACCAATGATAGAGAGATGTAGCGAATCCTTGGGAAGGTCTGTCTAACGACAGACAATAAAAGAATGATGACGATGATGATGGAGAAATAATGTCGAACACAAGACACCCAGTTTTTTTGTGACATTCAATGGACTTTGAAATTGAGTTAACATGTTTGATATCATTCAATATCCTAGTTTTATAAGTATTCGAGCAGAGGAACCCGGTGTGGCCCAGTTGTCAAATATGCGAAAGAAATTTGTGCTAAAATTAAATGATCCAATTGATAACAACTTTTTTTATGTAATTCTTTTTGCGTATAAAGGTACATACAAATATTTTTCTTTTATTCTTTAAAGTTGATTTTTTCAGGCTGCTATGATGCAAATATAATGCACCTACCTTGCTGTATGTTAGTGCGTTATATGTAAGCGTATGATGATTTTATGTGTATGCGTACGCATTTTGAATGAAAAAATAAAATAAAGTAATATTAGCCAACGTACCTTCATAACTTTATTATTTTAGTTACCTGAAAAAGATGTCATTAAAAGAATATGGTGATTGTGAAATATTCACTACTGCCATTTGGGGAATATGGTCTAGGTTTTCTATATCATCAATCACCATCATGTAAATGGTGGCTGTCAAACGGACTTTCCAAGTCCAACGAACATTGACGGAGAAATATCCCACTAATATGTTTCCATGGATAATGTGCATCTGGATTTTTTTAGCTCAAAATATCATGGGAAAGATACGGATTATGCGTCGTATATTACGGTATACATGTTAGTGACACTCTGAAGAAGAGAGCATTAATATTAAATTATTATCCGTCACTTTGTTCGTAAACAAGAGAAGCTCACTGGAAACTGATCAAACAATGCTTTTCTGTCGTTTTCTAAAAAAATATCTGCAAGAATAAAAAAAAACTGCTGCCTTGATATACATAAATATATATGTATTGTTGTTTGACTATTGTTTTGATGACGTGTGTGGCTGTGCAGAAATTTGAATAACATTTAATACGTGAATGTTTTTATTTAAGTTGTGAGAATCGTTGGACGAAGACGATCCCATTCTCCTAGCCTCAAAAAGTTGTTTTTCCAGTGGTACCATGAGAGGTCAAAACCAACTTTTTTTTTTTTGGCTGAAGGAGTTGCCAGAACGGTGATGGTTACTCAGAAATAAATAGAAGAACAAAAAATAGGTGTGGATCCCCCCGGGGGGGATTTGTGCAAAAACTCACTCACTCTCTCAATGTGCAGGTATGTATGTGCGAGTTTATGAATATATATATGTAAAGAAATGAACGATTTACGTCAGACGGAATGTGATAATTACAAAGACATTTTTGTAGGATTTATACTGATGTCACCTGGTAGCAAATCAAACATACGATGTATGGAGAAATCAGCGATGTGTGCACTTCCTCGTATCCTGAGCTTGCTGGCGTCGTTAGCCTAGATGGTAAGAGCAGGGCCTAGTATGGGCTGATCTCTTAGTAGATGCAGGTTCAAGGCACGCACGATTCTCATTTCTTTCTTTATTTACGTGACTTGGGGCTTTTAGATTTACAACTATGCAACAGTGTGCTGAACAAAATTTCCAAATAAAATATCTTTATATTTGTTACATTCTCTCGGAAAGATTATCAATCTTCTTACATACACACATACACACACATATATATATATATATATATATCACATACACACACACACATATATATATATATATATATAAAAAAGAAAGAGTATTACCACAAATCTGCATCAGGTAATCTGCACTTTTTAAAAAAAATTTCGGAGTAGCAATTACGTTTGAGAAAACTCCAGCGAAATCTGTCTGTCTGTCTGTCTGTGTCTCTCTCTCTCTCTCTCTCTCTCTCTCTCTCTCAATATATATATATATATATATATATATATATATATATATATATATATATATGTGTGTGTGTGTGTGTGTGTGTGTGTGTATATATAGTCTAGGAAGCTTTATAGCTTTAAACACTAAACATTGGAAAACTTTTTCAAAATATTTTTTGTCACTTCAGTCTCTCATTTTCCAATATCTGTTAGAATATATATATATATATATATATATATATATATATATATATATATACATATATATATATATATATATATATATATATATATATATATATATATATATATATAAGCTTTACAGTTTTAAAAACTGAACATAGAGAAACTTTTTCAAATATATTTTGTGTCATTTCAGTCACCTATTTCCAACCATCTGTAAATACAATTTATGTAATTTTCATCAATGTTTTTTACTTCCTGCTTCACATATACTTTGCTATTATGTCACAATGTATAAATTGTCTCTTGTTGGGGGTCATCAGTTCTTTACCATGTAACCGTTTCGGGGATTTTAAAACCAAAACAGTAACATTAACATGGCATCCCAGCAGTGTTGATCAAACACCACCTCCCTTTCTTATATAATTCATGTCATATATGTTGTTTGTCATATTATATAAGGTTTTATGTGTATTGTATATCAATGTTATTTTATTCTACGTATCTGTTTTTTGAAACAAGGCTTACTTACCAAGATTACCCTAAAACGTTTTTTAACGATGAGGGATCAGTAAGTATAACAACAGACATGGCTCGCTTTTCGTGCCATTTCTATTGAATGTTCATCCATGTGAATATTAAATCTGTTGTATCTGTTATATATATATATATATATATATATATATATATATATATATATATATATATAATGTGTACTTTAGAGAGTGAGACAGACTCGGGAGTAAAGTTTTTGGTGGTAAGGTTTATTAATCCTTATATGTCAATAGTCCATACATGTTTCGGGATTCTTCCCATCATCAGTGGTGTGTGTTGTGTGAGTGTGAATTAAAATGTACCATGTGGAACCAGAGTCCACTGCCAGGGGCTATGCATTGTGGGTAAGTTTTGTTGTCAGGGCTACTAGAGGCCTCCTGCTGAATGTAAGAATGACCAGCAGGTATTGGGATTTTGGTAAAGCAGCAGCAGTTGGTCTTGGGGAGGGCAGAGTGTGTCAAGGTAGGGGGTAGTGTTGTGGAGGTGGATTTTTTAGTATGTTTGGGATAGTGTAGAAGGAGGGGTGGTGGGGTCAAGGTCAATATATATATATATTGTGAAAGGAGTTACTGTTTGAAGTGAGAGGTGTGTATCTCCGAGGATAATCAGTTGTATAGGCTTTGGTACAAATGCTGTAAAAGATCACCACGAGGAGTGCCCAATGACTGTTCATAATAAAAGCAGATTTTTGAAAATGGATTTCATCAGGGCAAAATATTGATAACTGGACAAAAAAAAAATTTTGAAAAGGTTCTCATAACTGTATTTCGATGTATTTGAATCTCACCAGGAGAAATAGAGTTGAAACATTTTGATTTGAATTAGGCTTGAAAAGTTTCTTTATCCTCATACCCGGAAAGTCTTTCGTCTGTTTATATATATATATATATATATATATATATATATATATATATATATATATATATATATATATATATATATATATATAATGTGTACTTTAGAGAGTGAGACAGACTCGGGAGTGAAGTTTTTGGTGGTAAGGTTTATTAGTCCTTATATGTCAATAGTCCATACATGTTTCGGGATTCTTCTCATCATCAGTGGTGTGTGCTGTGTGAGCGTGTATTAAAATGTACCATGTGGAACCAGAGTCCACTGCCAGGGGCTATGCATTGTGGGTAAGTTTTGTTGTCAGGGCTACTAGAGTCCTATATATATATATATATATATATATATGGGGGGATACATTTGGATTATGTTTCATCCTTCAGTATTGGAGTGAGGAGACAATTCAGAAGGCTAAAATATGATATGCAAATACATAAAAAAATATTTGCATACCATTCTTCAGCCTTAAGAATAGTCTCTTCCTTCTGAAGTATAAATACGCACATGAACACACTCACACATATACATACATATATATATACTTCATATACTATAAATGCATTATTTTACCTTGAAACTCGTATGATCTCCTGTTATTACACGGTGGATGTATTATTCCGCGTGGACAGCGTAAATGAATAAACAATAAAAGAAAACGGGGCTGCGACAGGAATCGAACCAGCATCCGATAAGTGGACTCTTCAACATAGCGTTACTCTTACCATTGAGCTAAACAGCTGCGAGTAACATGATGGCACAGTAATACAACGGATTTATGATTATTCCTTTCGGATTATATATTAATTTCTCAATAATAGTAATAATAAAAACAATAATAATAATAATAATGATAATAATGGTACACACACACACACATATATATATATATATATATATATATATATATATATATATATATATATATATATATATATATATGTGAGTTCGGGAGGGAGAAACATAAGTAGGTGTTTTTTGTAAATATATTAATACACCCAAATATTGTTATGCATCTATTAAATTTTGTGTATTGCGTCTGATTGAGGTAAGGAGGACCTGTTTACGTAAAAAGTGAGCTTAAGTGTTTTATTTTGTCATTATTTCCTCCTTTCCTCTTTCTACCTTGTGCCGCCCGGTTTTATACCTCGATCTTTTCTCTTTATCCTTGGGCGCCCAGCGTGACGGGGCAGTGAACCGAGTCCTGTTCAAACAACGTGTGTGGTAAGGCGAACGGAGGAAAGTGAAGAGAAAAGAAGGGAAGAGAAAAATGAGACAGGGAGAAAGAAAAAGACAGAGAGAGAGAGAGAGAGAGATGGGGAGGGTAATATATATATATATATATATATATATATATATATATATATATATATATATATATATGTATATATATATATATGTATATATATATTTAGAGAGAGAGAGAGAGAAAGAGAGGAAGAGAGATGGAATGGATAAGGGTAGATTGATATGTATACATAGAGAAGAGATGAGAGATAGATGGATAGATGGATTGAGAGAGAGAGAGATGAAGGAAAGATGATATATATATATATATATATACAGAGAGAGATTAAGAAAAGAGAATAAACATAGAACGAAGGAGACTGAGAGAAAGGAAGAGAGACAGAGTGAATGTGACGGAGGCGATATATATATATATATATATATATATATATATATATATATATATATAGAGAGAGAGAGAGAGAGAGAGAGAGAGAGAAGGGGGAGAGAGAGTGTGGGAGAAATGGACGAAAAGATACGCGGGAGAAAAAATTATGAAAAAAACTGCAAGAGATGAAAGGGAGAAAGACACAGTAAGAGAATGAGATTGAAAGGGAAGGGAGACATTCTAAGATTGAAAGAGAGAGAGAAAGAGGCGGAGGGAGAGAAAGAGAGAGAGAGCGCATTAAGAGGAAAAAAAAAAGAGAAAAAGTAAGAGACGGGGGTGGGGGGATGAGGAATTAGTGAGAAAACGGCATGAGGTCCTTTTAGTGAAGGAAAAAAAGAGCTATTTGTAATAAGCTCCTTTCTGGCTTTTACAAAGCAACAGTGATTTTCTGATTGATGAGGAAGGTCTGACAACGCGTAACAACAAAAGACTGGCCGATTTATTATGGTATTAACACACACACACACACACACACACACACACATACACACACGCACGCGCACATGCATACATAGGTATATGAAAGATGAAAGTAAACATATATGTGACAACTTATTTCAAGTAAATATATTGTCTGGCAAGCTTAATAGCTTTAAACACTGAAGACATGAAAGATTTTTTCAAAATTCGTGTCACTGCAGTATACATATATATATATATATATATATATATATATATATACGTGTGTGTGTGTGTGTGTATGTGTGTGTGCATAAATACGATTAAGCTATATATATATATATATATATATATATATATATATATATATATATATATATATATATATGATGTCTTTCTATGTGTGTATTAATATATGCTGAAATACGGCGAAGTTATTTATATAAGTATATATTTATGTATCGACTCTATATTCAAAAAATTGATAAGTAAATTAATAAGAAAGAAGTATATATATATATATATATATATATATATATATATATATATATTTCAGTAACTTTTAAGGTTGATACCTATGTAGCTCCTTGACCCCACCACCCCTCCTTCTACACTATCCCAAACATACTAAAAAATCCACCTCCACAACACTACCCCCTACCTTGACACACTCTGCCCTCCCCAAGACCAACTGCTGCTGCTTTACCAAAATCCCAATACCTGCTGGTCATTCTTACATTCAGCAGGAGGCCTCTAGTAGCCCTGACAACAAAACTTACCCACAATGCATAGCCCCTGGCAGTGGACTCTGGTTCCACATGGTACATTTTAATTCACACTCACACAACGCACACCACTGATGATGGGAGAAATCCCGAAACATGTATGGACTATTGACATATAAGGATTAATAAAACTTTACCACCAGAAACTTCACTCCCGAGTCTGTCTCACTCTCTAAAGTACACATTATATATATATATATATATATATATATATATATATATATATATATATATATATGTATTACATTTTCTCTTGGTAGACTTATACGTAGGTAGAAAATGAGTGTGACATTCTTTACATTACCATTTATATCAGTCGACGCAGTTAGACTGAGTTACAAGTATTCACTCGTTAAATATATGTATTCATTTGAGTCCATCTGGCTTTTTGATTGTCCACACAATATATCTAAACCTTCTCAATGAATTTCAATGACATTTTGTTGAAAGGTGGACCATGAAGAATTGAAAAAAGTTGGTGGGCGGATCATGATTTTTTTTTCAATAAAGAGATTTTTTTTCCATTTCTATATTTAATTGCACGTATTCTTTTGTATTCTTCTGTTCGTTCACACAATATCAGCAAAGGTTCTCAATGTATTTCAATGACATTTTCCGGAAAGGTATACCATCGGCTAAGGGAAAAAATGTCCATCATTCTTGAAGGAAGCTGATCCACCAGGAAAGAAGCCACATTTGAGAAATCTTGCATTAAAAAAACAGAACAAAACAAAAAAACAACAAGAGAGAGATGCCCGGAAAGGATTTGACTTTGAACTTCCCGTTCGCAAAGGTCATCACCTCGAACTAACTTGTCCAATCTGCAGGTGGGTCTGCCTCAGCAAAGCTGGAATTAAAGTCATCCACGAAACTATGGAAAGAGTCAACAGGTGAGCTTTGAATTAGCTACTGAACACCACACCAGTCACATCTGTGGGAAGTAATAAAATCAACAGGTGGGTGGGGTCGCTCAAAGGTGATGCTAGAGTACATAGAAATTACGCACCAGGTACCTGTACCATGACTTCTCTTTTATGCCAATTTTGTGCCGGGAATTTTGAATCCCTGGCTGTGTTGGAAAAAAACCCTTATCCGATCTTTGCTTAGTCGAGTGATTCTCTGGAATGACATCATCTGATGACCATACTCGAAAACGAGGTGGAAACCATGGTAAATAACCCCCCATATATATATATATATATATATATATATATATATATATATATATATATATATATATTGTTGTTTGTATTGTTTTCGAAAGTTGAGTTATATTTCAGAAAGGTGCTCGATATCATGGATGAAGCAGTAAATTATAACACTTTAAATCCCACTAACCTCTTGAGTAAAAGACCGTTCCAAAAATCTATTGTGACTCAATTGTAAATATAAAATTTTTGAATATTTATAATTTAATAAATTAAAAAAATAGAATTGAAAAAAAAAACAAACAAACAATAGTATCATTACTATTTTCTATCTCTATTTATTTATTATTTTATCTTATCTTTTGATAAAAAAAATCCAAATTGAATGATGATAATTATACTATATATATATATATATATATATATATATATATATATACATATATATGTGAGTGTGTGTGTGTGTGTGTGTGTGTGTGGTTACCTCTTGTGGGGAGCATTAAGTCTGGATTGTACCTCCCTCCGCTCAATGTTGAATTATTAAAAGTGAGTTTTACGGTTAACTCCTCATTGTTTATTTGGTGACAAAAAAAGATCTCAACTCTATTTTTCCTATTCTAATTTCCATTTTAATTCATGATTGTATCATTTACAAAAAATGATTCTAAGTTTGGACAGTTGCTTATTTGTGAATTGATCATATTCTACTGTTTATATTCGAATAAAGCGTTAACCACGAACTGTTGACATTCACCAGGTATATATCCTTGTAATTCTCATATTTTTCAAGTACATATTAACAGCTCCAGCAAATATCAACAACAAATGAAATCTGCTTTCTGTTTCTTCCTTTCTGTATTCACACAAATTGAAAATACAATATGAACTATATATATATGTAATGACTTTTAACTAAAAACACAGACAATCATTCGCCTGATGAGGTCCAGAGAGGACAGTAGCATAAACTTTTTTGTAGAGCGAATCCACTTCCTATTATATATCTCCAGCTCTACTCTAAAACAACTTGACTTCCGAGGTATAAAGTTGAATGTATCGAGCACTCTATGAAATAAATCCATCACGTACCAGACGTTTCTTTATATTATGGTATATTGCTCACCTGATCTGTACCATGTGTATTATATATATATATATATATATATATATATATATATATATATATATATATATATATATATATATATAAAGTAGAACAAATATGAAAGTGTTGATTTTTGTATCCGTATTGGTTTAAAAAAAGGTGTCAACCCTGTGCTATTCGCACTTCATATGGAAACTTCATTGTACGGGCTGGTGCGTTATCTCAAATACAGGCTCTACTGTCAAAGAAAACATCCCAGTCTGAATGTGGGCATGTGGAAGGTTCTTGGCTGCTTTCTTATCCATGTACAAGCCTCTTTCATCATTGGGAAGCTGCTATCTCTGAGTGCCTCCTCCATGGGCCTTAACTGATGAAACTCTGAGGGTGCCAGTTCAAGACTGTGGAGTGGATGAAGCAAGGTTATCCAGCCATTCGCCATGATTGCTTGTCTATTCTTTAAGCTGCTGTAAGGCATTGCACTTTCATGTTGCTAAAGCACACCACTCAAATGTGGCTTAGATCGAAGAAGTTTAGCAATTGTGATTCTTTAACAATTATGATGAGAGCATCAGCCTGTTTGACCGTATCCTCATTTGCAGAAGCAGTTGACCTATCCCTGCAGGACATGTCACTAAGGTCAGTTTCTCTTTTCTCTCAAGAATTGTCAATAGGTCTATTGAACCATCTCCTTCCTGTGTTTACACCAAGAACAGCCTTCCCATAAACGTTCACTAACCTCCCGTGAATGCTAGCAGCGCTTTCTCCTCACGAAAACCGGAAGTTCTATGATAGCTCTTTGCTTTCGAGATGAGTCTTGAAGAGCAGCCATTTTGAAAGAGAATTATGGGTAGCAAAAATAAAGTAACTCCACAACACTTTCATCTATTGCTGGAAAAAAAACTTTAAAAAAATCTGAACTCCAATATATATATATATATATATATATATATATATATATATATATATATATACATTATCTGCAAATTCTAATTTTTGTTCTTCACGTACTGTCTATAAATGCTTTATTTGTTTCTCAACGCAGACAATTGTATTCTTGAGAAATAGACATATGATCCGACAGAAATAATCATAAGTACGTTGTATTACTTTGTAACTCTATTTGAAATAATATCCTACTATTACACAGTGACTGCATCATTTGGCTCAGACAGCTGGCATAGAATAAACAATTAAAGAAAATGGGACCAACATATATATATATATATATATATATATATATATATATATAATCACATTATTATTATTATTATTATTATCATTATTATTATTATTATTATTATTATTATTGTATATAATGGGTGTATAATCTAATAAAAATAATTATGAATTGCATTGCCGGAATCGAACCAGTGTCCAACTGGAATCTGTATCAACACGATGTCACTCTTACCATTTGAGTTTAGTCATAGGGCTAAATAACTGCTTTGTACTTAACTCCCGTCTTGATCTTTAATTGTTTATTCTATTTACGCTGTCTAGGCTAACTGGAATATTCACCGTGCAAAAACGGGATGTCGTTTCGAATTGAGTTTCAAATAAAAATAACGCATTTATGATCATTCTGTCGGATTATATTTTCATTTACTTTTAGTATATATATATATATATATATACATACATATATAGGTGTATGCAAAATTTCCTAATTTTGCATAATGTTCGAAATGTCTTTGATGTCAAGTCAGCCTTTCATTGCTTGTGCAGTCAGTCAACTGTAATATAATTAGAAATAAAATTAAAATCCAGAGAAATTAGTTCCACTCCATCCTACAGACACAAACATTGGCCAACTTTAAAACTCTTGCTCGACATAGCTACATCGTTTATGATATTCAGGGGCGAATAAACACAGATTTATTTAGAAAATCCAAAATGAAGACAGGTCTGGTTAGTCACTCACTAGAAACCGTCATGCCACCTATATCTTTTGGCAGCAAACCACGTTAGGGTGATCAATTAAAAAATTTCCCCAAGAGGTTATCGATGGATAGATCACTTCTCTCACTATCTGTTGGACAATGATCACAAAAATGTCTGGCTGTTCAATCAACCACTGATAACAATGTCAGCCACAAACTTATGGACCGATTTAGCATAAAATTACATTGTGAATTAATTCTCACCCTCAAGAACCTTTTTCGGAGGGATTAAAAAAGGGTTCTTCGAGGCGAAATAAGAGGCAAATGTTTAAAATTCGAGCCCTCCATGTGTGCGACCTAATCGTGCGACTCATATATATATATATATATATATATATATATATATATATATATATATATATATATATATATATATATATAGATAGATAGATAGATAGATAGATTGATAGATAAATAGGTATCCCGTCAGAATCCCTTAAAAACTGAACGAAACCTATGTTGGCAGTTTAGGTTATAGTTCTGGTTAACGGTTGTAGAAATCATGGCTAGAACAAGAAAAGCATTCAATATCTCAACCTGAAACAGTGATTCCCACAGATAAACTAAACCCTCCTATTACCCAGTCCCATCGCCGGTCAGACGTACATTGTTCTGTACTCTATACCACAACAGGACTGTAGGGCCCTTTTAGTGTCATGAGGTTCTCTTAAAACAGGTAAATAAATTATCTATACAATATAGAGGTGAAATATCGTGGAATTTTAAAACGAATCTTCTACTGCTTCATACTGATATCATTGACAACAAACATGTAAGAGTGTCGAATTTTGTAACAAATAAAGCAGACGACAGAATTTTTTCGTTTGTATCTATGTTACGCTATGGAATTACAAGTCTGTAAAAAATGTGGATATGATTTGGTTTTGCAGGTAATTTTCTCGTGAAAATGTTAGACAACAGTACCTCCTAAAGGTGACGAAGGTTTCTATCCTTTTTTAGTAAAAAATTTTGAAAAAAGAAAAAGAAAAAAACGCTTTTCTGACTCTTGGGACCCTATTTTGACGGGTTTATTAATGACATCTAGATTCTCCAGAATCTAGATGTTTCTATATGTTTTTTTAAAAATTTGTTTAGATGTTTTCCACTGGGAAACGCAAGTAATGTCATTAACTGAATTTACTTTTTTTTTTCCGTGATTTCACATTTTGACGCAACAGTTTTTCAATTATTGACTGTGTGTGTGTGTGAGTGCTTAATTGTTTGTGCATTCCAGTACTCCTGACCATACTGTTTTGTCTATAGAATTAAAAATTGGTATCGGCACTCCACTTAAAACTTTTTTTTCTTTCTGGAGGGGGGGGAGCTTTATTGATAACAACTAAATTTAGATGCTCTCAAGAATCTAGATTTTTCTTGATGTTTCTACTCTATTAAAAATATTTTTCAGTGGAAAACGCCTGTGATGTCATAAAAAGAATTTATTCTGACCATATTTATTCTTTGATGGCATTTTTTTTTCATGGCTTCAAATTTTGACACTACGGTTGTTCAATCATTGACTGTGCTGGCGAGTTTTTTTCTATTAATTTTCCTAATACTAATATTTACCTTCATTTTCAGTCAGTTTGTTTTTATCGTAACTTGATTCGGGTCGCCATCGTAAAGCTGCTTTTAAAGGCAACTGAAAAATTATGATAGAAAATAGTTGTATTTGAAATAAGAAAGAAATAATAATTTATCATACTTCGTTTAATAAAAAAACAAACTAGGAATTGCTTTTATATTTGGTCATTCACGACTCTTCATGTTTTCCTTTGCCCAGAAACGTTTCTAATTATGTGTCAACCTGAGAACGAGCAGCAAAGGAAAGAATAGAAATGATTTGGAATAGTGGATCTGATCAACATTGTAACATAATCCCGACCTACTCTGCAAGTCTGGTAAGTGCTGCATCCAGTGAACGTTCAAGAGTGAGTCGAAAGAAACTCATTATTTTAGTAAAGGTGGTAATACTTCTGTTGGTGTTGCCGAAGTATCTAAATTTAAAAGGAATAAGGAAAGGCTAGGTACGGTGTGCCTGCCCTTGCCTTAGTTGGTCAACCAGAGTGCTTAGCATTGGATATAATGGTTTTCATAAGACGGAAGAAAGAATAAAGACTATGACTGTAATAAGCAGTTCATCCTAACCCCAACTAACATTCCAGCTTTCAAACTTTCAAGGGACTTCTAAACGGATCTTTCAAAAAAAAATGTTATACAAGGAGGAGATTATTTTATTGCTCAATCGAATTTTAATATCTCATTTATCACGTAATTTAGCGCATGACGGGTTACTTCAGAACTAGCGTGGCTTGTGCTAACCCTAACTCTGACTCTTGTTTCTTTCTATTCAGCGGGGCAACTCCCGTGCTCTCAACGCCTTTCTCGTCGACGGATCAAAGAGATACATTGACGATTTTATTGACTTGAAGTAATCATTAACTCACCCTTCATTTTTTGTACCTTGTTCGCCTCAATAACATAAAATGCGTGGCTGCTTTGACCCGCCCATCTGATTCACCCACACTAGCAAAATTCTACTCCTCTTTAATTTATTTTATTATCGTTCGCACCCAAGACAGACAACGGGTTGGGGGAGTGGGATACCTTTTGGCTTTCATTATTGAGTACAGAGATCGGACTCCTCCTTAAAGTTTTTTCTTTTGAATTGAAAGATATTTTTCAGTTTTCACCATGTCTATATTGGTATAGAGTAGCTGCTTCTATGTAGCGTTGCTCATACCATTGAGCTGAACAGAAGTTGATAATGCAAAGCCCAAATAACTGTTTCAACTTCGAATTCTGATTTTGTTTATTCACAGTCGATATCTGCTCTATATCTTTCTATCAACGTGACAATTATGTTATTAAGAAACGGATATATGATCCGACGGAATGATTATACACTGCGTTATATAATATTGAAACTATATATGTGATAATCTCCCGTTGTTACACGATGAATGTATCGTATATATATATATATATATATATATATATATATATATATATATATATATATATATATATATATATATATACTGTTTTGTATGTAAATAACAGAAGCTGTTACTTGGTAAACAACTGATGATACTAACAAGAGATATACGCACATAGTACCATAACATCAAAGTCTGTGTAAAGGATTGAAAGAAAAAATGCCAAAGAAAATATTTACTAATATTGACCGAAAATTTTGAAAAAAGGTTTTCAATATACATTTAACTATAAAGACAGTTTAGGAATCTCGGACCAGATTATTTACCCTAATGGGCTAATGTTGGATTTGAACCTTCACCTTTATCAATGAGAGAGTTTATGCAGACTCAATAGATGTTAGGAAATAAGTGACCGAAGTTTTTAAAAGAAAAAGATTTTTCGAAAAGTATTTTGTGTTTAGAGCTGTGAAACTTTCTAGAATATTTATAAAAATAAAGACGGTTTAAGAGCTAAATTTTCTCGGACCGATTTTTTTTTACTGTAGAGAGCTAATGTTGGATCTGAACCCACGCCTTTATCCATGGGAGGGCTTGTGTAGACCTGGCCTGCTCTAACCGCTTGAACTATCAGGGCTGGTTTTAATTTTGTGTTCTGTAATTCCTAGAACTAGCATTTTATGTTCTTCAACGTGTACTATTGTTCCTATGTCGACCATATAAGTACTTATATATATATATATATATATATATATATATATATATATATATATATCGTACTTATAGATATATATATATAGTACTTACATATATATATATATATATAGTACTTATATATATATATATATATATATATAAACCCTTCATCTTGTTGTACTGAAAATATATATAGTTCCTAAGTATACACGACTGTGTCCTACACAAGCAATTTTTATCTGATGCGTGTGATTCCAGCCTGTTGTCTTATAACTGTTCATCATATGATTTTAAGTTCTTGTTGAATTTACTTTCATTTGTTTTGTATTTGTAATTTTATGGAGTTCGTCAGCTGTTTTACCATAACCCTGTTTCGAGAGTATTGAAAAACAGGACAGGTTTATTGCTATGGCACAGTTCATGAATATAATTACTCGATCATTTTAACTTGTTAAGGATTTAAAAAAATCATTTTTGGTATTATTCTCTTATTCATTTATATACTCATGTTTTTCCACGCGATATCTTCAAAGGTTCTCAATTGATTTCGATGACATATTGTGGAAGGCTGAAGCAGGAGTAAAATGCTAGAATTGGTGAAAGATGTGGTTAGTATCGTTGAAGCTTTCCTGACATACCTGGTATTCATTAGGAACGATAGAAAGTGTTAAGTACAAATATACACAGGTTATGGTTAGTCACTCTATAAAGACCATCATGTACGAAAGTTTTTTGGCAGCAGGCTTTATCAACGTGAACACTGTTGGATAAAGTAAATCTCGTCCATCGTCTGAAATCTCGCCGGTGAAAAGCCGGATGTTTCTGCGAACCAATTCATTCAATGGCGTCTCGCTGCCGATTGAGAAACCCATCGAGAAAATGTGTGTTTACCCATGTGCAGTAAAGTCTCTTCCAAATTGGTGGCCACGTTACATGAAAGTTGCACAAACGGTTCTCGAGGTATTCAAAATGACTAGATAATTTCCGGACAGACCAGCGGAGTATTTTTGAGTAAAATTATGAACACGTTACGTGTTCTTATAAAGCCAAATCCATTTACATGCTCCAAGAAAGTTCCATTTTAAAAAATTAAACTCAAGTTGAAGTCGACTAGGATTTCCCCATGAAAAAACAACAAGAACAATCACCACCAAATTTAGGGGTATAAACTCTTCGCTATTTGTCTATCACGTCATGTCAAAGCAAACCTATGTATAAAAAGAAATCAATATCCCCTACCGCGATTTAAAATCACGGTAACATGATCGGGAGGAGACTGGCTTACCAACTGAGCTAACCTGACGAGTCTTATATACCAACGAATTTGAACCCCAAAGCAACCAGGCTTGTCTCTCATTCATTTTTTTTTCCTTCTGTAGTTCCATTTCTTCTTTTTTTGCGTCGTCACCAATCTCATCCACCTTAGTTCTCTCTCTCTCTCTCTCTCGAAGCCGAAGGTTTCCGCGAAACCAATTCACTCAATGGAATCTCACTGCCGGCTGAATGAATCCGACGATAAAAGTGTCTGTTCACACATGCGCAGTAAAGCCCCCTCTGGTCGGTCGCCAAGGTATATTGAAGGTCGTACAACTAGCTCTCAAGATATTCAAAACGGCTTACATCGAGTAATTACCAGTAAAAAAAAATAATACATAAATACGTTTCTTGATCATACGTCGACTGGCTCAATTTCTATTCGCCCAGGTACGTAACTTGTTTCATTTTTTCCTTTTCTCCGCTCCCCCTCTTTTTTTTTTTTTATTACTGTCATTCAATTTTCGTATAGACGAATTCCGTAATTTGTTTCTTTTTGTATTGATTATTTCTTCTTTTCATTAGGCGCTCCTTCCATAACCGTTCCCCAAATGATCATTACGTTGTGGCTTTTGAGGACAGATGATAGTTGATTGGCTTTGCATCTACCGAAGTCGTTGGCGGGAAAGGAGAAAAAGAGAGTAAAAAAAACAAACAAACGACACAACACAAGAACAGGTCAGGGTGGTCGCTCAATAGAAACCGTCTCGTGACAAACACGACATATTTTTTAGTAAATATGTCGTGTTGAGGGTGATCATCATCATCATTAGTCTCTTAACGTCCATCGTTGGACATAGACTTTCCCCAGTATTCGACACACTTCTCTATCGTGGGCGTTGCAGAGCCAGTATTTTCTGAATTTGTCTAGTTCATCTTTCCTTCTAGTACTCTGCCGGCTTCGGTTGCACATGTGATCTCTGGAAATCCATGCTGTGAGTCGTGATATCCATCGGTTGTCTGCCATTCTTGCAACATGGCCAGCCCATTTCCATTTGAGGTTTTGAAGGACTCCCTGATGTCTAGAGCCCCTGTGTTTCCCCGGATATACTGTTCTGGAGGTGATCAGTGGAAATAAAAACGGAAAAAGTAAGGTAATCAAGTCACTTCTCTTGCATTTCGTCGGGCTGCGGTCACCAAAATCTGAATTCGAAATTTTCAAAGAACTGACGTGAATGCTGCCGGACATGAAATGAGAGACCAATTTTATATAAACATAAATCGCAAATTAAAAAGCACACAAAAAACCTATTTAGGGTGGAATTAAAAAAAGACATATGCACAAGAAAAACGTTTTTTTTTTTAGACCTACGAATGACTAAATGTGTAAATTTTCAGCCCTAGAGCCCCATTGATGTGGTCTGCACGCGTGATATATACATACATTTATATCCAGCCAACCAACCAGCTGGACAGATCCACTGAAGAGACCGATGTTGACTGTTTTTGTGACAGTTTTAGTTGATGGTTTCTGGGAAGAATCGAGAGAAGACGAAACATTGGCGGGATAAATGGAATTGCGAAACGCAGACGACAAAAAAAAACTGGAATGGACTAAACGAAATAGCAGGAAATAAGGAACGAAATGAGTCGGTGAATGAGAAATTAAATAAAAAGGAATGACATAGGAATAAATTCAGTGGAAAAAAATGACGATAAATGCGAGGAAAAAAATGAAAGAAAGGAGGAAAATTACTTACATTGACGTGAAATGTAGGTATATGAAGAAAAAAAAGCAGTTAGATGCTGGGGATGAAATTTATGGAAATTCATTAAGAGGCCGATAAGTGAAAGAAAAAGAAAGAAATAAAGGGTAGTAATCGTTTGAATGAATGAAAAATGAATGCATGTGAAAAGAAAGAAAGGAAGAAAGAAGTAAAGAAATGAAGTAAGGAAGGGGAGAAAAGAAGGATAAAAAAAGTTATTTGAATGAGAAATACATGTATAGAAAAGAGAGAGAATGAGGAAAGAAAGGGACTGAAAATAAGATTGATGAAAATAAAAATAAACTTGATAAACAAGAAAGCTCTCAGAGATAGCATATCTATGCACAAACAATTGTCAAGGGAGGTAATTGAGCACGGGTCCGCTCCAAAATTTGATCACTGTCCACCCATCAAAAATAATCAATGGAATTCATTAAAAACTTTTCGAGATATCGTTCGGCCATACATGGACTTTTGGTGATATAATGTGGTGTGAACACATAACCATGATGAAAGGGAGGTAATTGTATATGAATCTAACCCCAAATTCAATCACCTCTCCCTTAACTTATTACCCATCCTACGACTTTGAAATTCATTGAGTATTTTTAGAGATATCGTCAAGACAATCAGGAGCGTAAACATAGATGTATGGAAGAAATGCAATATCTCTCAATCAAAAAATATACCTGGATCCTCCCCGAAAATCAATCACTTCTTCCATGGCCCATTGCCAATCCTCACTCAAAACCTCGTTGATATTTATTGACAACTTTTGAAGATATCGTCTGGACCAGTGGTTTCGAAACTTTGAAAACTAAGGGACTCCTTCAATAAAAAATAATTATTGCAGACCCCTATTTTCATCAGTTGATTTTTAGATTCATAAATGAACGACAATAAAGATCAATTTTCGAACTTATTTATTCAAAATGGATTACATTTATTTGAATTCTAATATATGGCACAGGTCTGTGTGAAATGATAATGTTTTTTGGTAGTTATGCAATGGCTGATTTTCTTTCTCTGTCACAAGATTCGAAACATCAGGTTTAGAGGGAATACTGCAGCAGACCCCAAGCATTATTTGACGAACCCCCAGTTTTGAAACCCCTGATTTATGAAAAAATAAGAGGGAATATCTCTTCATCAAAAAATTTCAATGACTTCTATTGCCTATCCGTCAATAAAATTTCATTGAAATTCATTGAGACTTTATGGAGATTTTGTCTGGAAGATCAAGAGCGTATACATAAATAAGTGGAAAGAAATAGGACAACATCTATCGTTCAAAAACTATTTCTGAAACCGCCCCAAAATGTAATCTTCCCTTCTGTAACCCACTGTCCATGGTTTTGAAAGTTTCCATTGAAATTAACTGAGAGTTTTTGGAGATATCATGTGGACAGACAGACAACCGGAAGATGGAAAGACGCAGCTGAATATATATACTCCTCCAAATTCGTTTGTAGAGGTGAACATGTATTCGAATTAAGAGAGAGACGAGAACAGAGAAGAATTTCTTGATAGATTTTCTTACAATTCGTAAGGAAAGATTGATTGATCAAAGAAAACGTAAGAACGAAAGATTGGTAATTGTGCAAACGATATATATATATATATATATATATATATATATATATATATATATATATATATATATATAGATATAGATATATATATATATATATATATATATATACATATACATATATATATATAAAGCAAGAAAAAACCTACAAAAGAAAGAATTAATGTACATTAATTTACAGATGAAAGAAAGGGGGGAATAAAGAATGAATAAATGAATGAAAGAAAGGAAGGAAGAAAGAATGAATGAACAAATAAAGGAAAGGAGGAACGAATGAATGAAAGACAGGACAAAAGAAAAATGAATGAATGAAAGATAGAAAGAATGAATATACAAAATAAAGAATGAATGAACGAATAAAAAAACGTGGGAGAGAATGAGTGAAAGACGGAAAGAAAGAATAAACGAAAAAAAAAAGAATGAAAGAACAAAAGAACCAAGGATGGGATAAATGAATTAAATAAAGAAAAAAAGGACAAACGAAAGAATGAAAAATAGACAAATGAAAAAAAAAAAAAAAGAAAAGAATGGACAACAGACAGAAAGGAGGAAAGAGAGAAACAAAAGAAAGAGTGAATGAACTAATGAAAGTAAGTAAGAAAGAATGAAAGGAAGAAATTTTAAACAAAAGATTGAATGAACGAATGAGAGAAAGAATGAAAGAAATCAATAAAAGACGCAAATAAAGAGAGAACAAATAAAAGAAACCATGAATTGATAAATGAAAGAAAGAAAGAAAGAAGAAACGAAAGAAGGCAATAAGGAATGAATGAATAGATGAATGAAAGAATGAAAGAAAAAAAGAAAATAGATAGGAATAAAATTGATTCAAATACTGATTAATGAAAGAAAACGTAACAGATGCAGCGATGAAACGAATGAAAGAAGAAATACAAGAAAATGGAAATAAGAAGGGAGACAAAAAAACATAAACGGATAAATTTTGGAATTCATTGAAAACTTTTGGAGATATTGTACAGACCAACACATGGACGGACACTAGTGAATACGTATACATCTTCTATCTTCATCGACAGAGGGTAAAAAATCTGAACGATGAGTGAAAAAACAGAGGAGAAACCTCATCTCTACACATAATTACTTTTCTCTTTTCATCCTCTCCGATGGGAATTACACACGGCTCCGTTGCTTCTTAGAGTATCTTTTGCCAAAGACGACAGAATTCTTTTCTCTAGCAAGGATTCTTTTTTTTTTATTTTCAATCTTGCAATTGGATTTTGTAACGTTTCTCTTGATGATATTAAACATTGAGTCTCCACAATAGCCTGCACAGTCTCAGTACATGATCTTCTACACTCACTATCTATCTATCTATCTATCCATCTATCTATCTATCTATCTATCTATCTAAGTCTCTTCATATCTATCTATGTAGGTCTGTTCATATCTATCTATCTAACATCTCAATCTGTTCTTATCTATCTATCTATCTATCTATCTATCTATCTATCTATGTCAGTCTGTTCATATCTATCTATCTATCTATCTATCTATCTATCTATCTATCTATCTATCTATCTATCTATCTCAGTCTGTTCATATCTATCCATCTATCTATGTAGGTCTGTTCATATCTATCTAATATCTCAATCTGTTCTTATCCATCTATCTATCTATCTATCTATCTATCTATCTAGCTAGCTAGCTAGCTAGCTAGCTAGCGATGTTGACCTGTTCATATCTATCTATCTATCTATCTATCTATCTATCTATCTATCTATCTATCTATGTCAGTCTGTTCATATCTAATACCTCAATCTGTTCCGATCAATCTATCTCAGTCTGTTCATTTTATATCTATCTATCCATCTATCTATCTATCTATCTATCTATCTATCTATCTATCTATCTATCAATTCCAGCCCGGTCATATGTATGTATGTATGTATGTATGTATGTATGTATGTATGTATGTATGTATGTATGTCAGTCTGTTCATATGCATCTATCTACCTCAATGTGTTCATTTTCTATCTACAAATCTATCTATCATGAAGGTCATATCTAAAATTTCATGCAACCCTTACTTCCCTAATCATCGTAGTGATGGTGAACTAACATGAAAGGCGGGCCATTACTGCCGTAATTTTTAGCTGCAGATACATTGTGAATACTGACGCAGATCGTTCTTGATACTTGCTAAATTTAGCTTAGTTTGACACAAGGCCACCGTAGAGGGGGCGCCCTGTGTGGAATCGGACTCATTACAGTTGTAATCATCAGCATAGCAAGTTTATTAACCACTACTACAATGGTCATGGAACTTTGGATTTCAAGAAATTACTGAAATGATCATGAATATCATAAAGTCTCCAGGAATTTCACAAGATAACTAGTTTCACAATTTTACTGAAAGTGATATATGTGAAAGTTCAGATGCATTGATATAAGCGTTCTGTCTGCGCATGCACTCTACGTCGCCATGGTTCCCGGTCAGCCATTTTGTTTATATTTCGAGGTTGCAAGTAATGTCTGCTCAATTTGTACGGTGAACGGTGACTAACTCCCTCTGGTGGACGATAAGGACATTAGGAGAGATAGGCTTTCAGATAGGATCTGCTCGGCTGGGGACAAGATGACGGTAGCGATTATGTGAGGGAAAGGCAAGGAGGAAATAATTACCATACATAAAAACATAGTTGCATATATATGTATATATATATATAAAATAATATTTCTATTTTTAAACAGTCATATTCTCTCCACTTTAAACAGCTTTAAAAAGAGAAGACATAAAACTTACACATAGACAAACCTACAGCAGTCGGTCACACTTTAGCTGCTGGTTCTCTTTGATCAGGTTTAAAGAAGGGAAGATACAAAACTTACACATAGACGAAGCTACAACAATCAGTTACACTTTAGCTGCTGGACACATCCAATCACAAAAGTCTTCTTCTCTCCCTTACTTTAATCTGCTTTAAAATGAGCAAAACTCATGTCTTCACCATGACGTGAACGTACATGTATACGTACATACAGACTGACAAATTCTGTGACTACGGTCTTTTTTTTTGTATAGATACTGTCTTTGGTGTTGCTTCACTTAGGGTGGTAGCGGTCAATATTTTTAAATAGTGCGTAAATAGATCGATGTAAATACATATATATATATATGTGTTTGCAGACAATCGATGGACATTGCGACTCACGACATGGATCCCCTGAGACCACATGCGCAACCGAGACCGGCAAAATATTAGATGGAGAGACGAGCTAGACAGGTTCAGGAAGTACTGGCTCCGCGACGCCCATGATAAGGAAGTGTGGCAAATCCTGGGGAAGGTCTATGGCCAACGACGGACGCTAAAAGACTGATGATGAATGATGTGTGTGTGTGTCTCTATGTTTTAAGGGATCTTTCGTATTCGACGTATATATGTGTGGAACGATGTTTTGTGTCCGACATTATGGTGAAAAAACGATGAATATAAGTTATTCACTCATATTAGTAGTGATATTTCACGGAATGATAAAATGATGGCCCAGATATTACCAGAAATATGAATACTTATTTGTGCTATGAAAAAACATATATGTATTCGTTTATGTAACGGATATGCTTGTTCTTGTATATTGTATGTAATAATAATTATATATATCTCCATAGTGTTAATTTTAGATAAGTATATCAGTTGTGCAGGTTCTCTTCAAAAAGGGACAATGTCGTCTGCAAATCAGAGACTGCTCAGATATTCGCCGTCTATTTTAATTCCTTTACTCTTCCAGTCTAGTCTTCCGAAGATCATCTCGGGGCAGGCTGTGAAGATTTTGGGTGAGGTGGTATCACCTTGTGTTACTCCTTTGTTGAGCTGAAAGGGGTCCGAGTCTTTATGTAGCCTGATGAAGGAGCTGCAGTGATTGTATATATGTTTCAGTACTTTGACATATACTGGATCTACACCTTGTCATGTGATGGCCTCCATGACCTTAGGGATTTCTATTGAGTCGAAAAATGCTACGTCGAGTGGTAGTTTATATTCTGCTGCTTTTTCTTCCAGCTGATTTTTCGAATGCAGGTGGTCCATGGTCGAGTAGCTTCTTCTAAAGCCAGCTTGCTCTCGTGGTAGGTTTTCATCAAGTGTTTGGCAGACATCAATGGACATTGCGACTCACAAAATGGATCCCCCGAGATCACATGCGCAACCGAGGCCGGCAGAATATTAGATGGAGAGACGAGCAAGACAAATCCAGAAAGTAATGGCCCTGCAACACCTGCGATAGAGAAGTGTTGCGAATCCTGGGGAAGGTGTTTGTCCAACGACAGACGTTGAAAGACTGATGATGATGATGATGATGATGATGATGAATAAGTTACTAATCGTTTTTTTGGTCTCTATATTGTTAATTTAATGAATATAATAGTATAACTACATAGATTATCCACTTCTGTATGTTGGCTCAGGGCATATGCCTTTATTATTGTTTGTCTTTCAATAATGGATTGTTAGTATATATGTAACTGAATGTGTATCGACAAACATAAACGTTACATACGTTTGGTCATAAATTGCGTTATATTATACATGGGCAGTTATAGACCATGAATAAGCAAGATGGAAATTTGGCGTGAAAACTGTTATTCAGGCATTTGCATTAACAGAGGCAGTTTAGCTTAATGGAATGAGCAACCCTACTTTACAACGGCTACCTTATCGGTCGCAGGTTCGATTCCTGCAGCAACATTATCTTCTTTAATTGTTTATTCTATTTACATTGTCAAGGCCAAATGGTTCATAACGGTATAAATGAAAATGGTGTAATAACGGGTCGACATCTCAAATAAGAGTTTCTATATAATATGTCACAATTTATAATCATTCTGTCGGATCATATGTATCTTAATGATATTTATTTTCTCATTTTTGCCCATTCACGGTCTATATCTCCTCTCAACGCAACACTCATGTATTGAGAAATGGATATAGAAATATATACATATATATATATACACACACACACACATATATTTATATATATATTGAGAAATGGATATATATATATATATATATATATATATATATATATACACACACACACACACACACACACACATATATATATATATATATATATATATATATATATATATATATATATATATGAATGATACAACAGAATGATTATGAATTGCATTACATCATATTGAAACTCTTATTGGAAATGATCTCCTGTCATTATACGGTCAATATATCGCTTGCCCTAGATAACATTAATATGTGTGTGTATATATTTAGGAGTTCAAGTGATGTGGTGATTTAATCAAACATATCTATGCGTGCATATGAATCATCCATGCGTGTGTTCATGCATATACATTCATATATATGAGTACATCTATGAATGTTAAAGATATGGTAATAAAACGTGTGCAAACTGATGATTCAAAATAAGTGTATATGATGTGTATCAGTATGTAAGTTGTATAATATGCTATTCTCGTATATATATATATATATATATATCATGTATTTATATCAGATATTTACGCATATGTTATCAAGGTTGTTTTGGGTAATCAGGTAATATGTTTGTCCACTTATCTATTTATGTATATGGGGATATCCATGCGTACGTAAAAACAGTGGATTATTTTAGAGTATGTATATTTCAAATCAGGCAGAACATATTAGTGTAATCTCCTCGTTTCATTTCTTAAATCTTGAACACGTAAACACTGCATAGTTTTCTCTTTAATTGCTGCATGATTTTTTGAAAAAGATGGTTGGTAATTATTGAAATGCATCAGAACACACCCACATGATAATAAAGATTTTCCAAGTGCAACACCTGTTTTTTCTCTTGAATTTCTTTCACATTTCGATTGTCAAATCACCAACATCCGGTCAGATCATCTCACATCCACACAACAAACATTTAACTGCGCATAGAATTGACTTAGAAGAATGTACACGTAATTTTTTCATTTTTAGTTTATATGGGCGCATTTTTTTATATATTGACCTATACATCCAGCTCAGTTTGTTTATTTTTAGTTGCTATGGACCGGTTACACACTCTTATTATTATATATCTACACACTTGCGTATCAATACCTATACAGGTCAAATAAGCATACCAATTTTTTCATAAAGAATAGACTTGTACCTATGCACAATTCCAAAAAGTTTCCAACTATAAACAGTTGCCTCCTTATTTCCTTGCATCATTTACTTATGAAGAAGTCTTCAAGAATGGACGAAACGTTGGGAATTTCAATAATTCAAAACAAAACTTCCGATATTGTCATTCTTTACTCATATATATATATATATATTTATATAAATATATATATATATATATATATATATATATATATATATATATGTGTGTGTGTGTGTGTGTGTGTGTGTGTGTGTGTGTGTGTGTGTGTATTCACCTGTGTTTATTAGGATAATTTATTTGATGATTTGAGAGAAACGAGATGGTATACGACTTGGAAAAATAAACTTTAAACTTAAAAAAAAAATTAGTCATAATACATTGATACAATAGTATGAGCAATTTTTTCTTGTCGGGCCCATCAGTTATTCTAAGAGGTATTGATAAATAAGTGATTTAAGTGACAAAAAAAGTTTTCGTAACGTGTTTAGTGTTTAAAGCTGCCAAGCTTTCTAAACTATATGTATGCATTATATAAGGAGAAATAAGAGAGAAACAACTAGATTTTTCTTTCACTGTTTCTTTTTATTCATTCATTCATTCATTCTTTCTTTTACTTCCTTCTTTTACTTTTCTCTCGGTTCCCTTCCTTTTCGTCTTTCTTCCATCCTTTCTTCCTTTCAATTTTTCTTCCCGTTCTTCACTTACCGATTAATCATTCACCTTTTCCTTCACTTTTGAATTTTCATATTAGGGATCAATCTTATGTTTCTTTCTTTTTTTCTTTCTCTTTCGTTTCTTTCCCTTTCTCTCTTCTCATTCTTCCTTCATTTTCCATCCTTTCCGTCATTTATACATTCTTTCTTTCTTTCTTTCTTTCTTTCTTCATTTTCTCTCGTACATCTGTTCCTAGCTTCTTTTTCATTCTGTATTTCCTTCCATCTTTTCATTCGTCCCTCTCTTCCCTTAATTCTTTCATTTCTAATTCTTCCTTCTTCTCCAGATCTGTTCCACCTTCCAGTCCTTTTTTTTTTCATTCCCTTCCTGACTCCTTCCCTATCCGCGTTCTTTGCCCCTATCCTCGTCCTCCTTCCCTCCGCTTTTCGACCCGCCCTCACGCCCATTTATCACCACCCTCTTCTCACCCCGGCGCTTTATTTCCAAGCACCGACACCATTTTCCGCAAATTACAACCATTTATATCCAAGCGGCAATTCCTCTTTCGATTCTCCTTTTTCCCCTAACCCTAACCCAATCAGGAAGGTCACGTGACAGTCGGGTTGAGGCCCTCTACTCAATCACCTGAAAATCCCCGTTCGCCATTCTGGAACTTTGTTTTATGTCGGCTTGACGACCCGGGCGATGGGCCTGGACAGTGTCCACCGTCCGACACCCCTGCGCCAGGAGCATGTGGCCAGGGTGTTCAGATAGGATAAAGGGTGTTGTCAGTGGGTGAGGTGATGGTGGAGGTGCCGATATCGAAGGTGAGGGAGAGAGGCAGACGAAGTTGATGTGTGTGATAATGAGAATAGAAAATCATAGAAGACGGTGAGATGAAGAAGGCAAAGTTTAGAGAAGCTAGGAAGGAAGGAAGGGAGAAAGGAAGGAAAGAAGGAAAGAAGGAAGAGGGTGGAACTGGGTAAGACGGACAGGAAGTTCTAAATAGATTAAAAATGATTAATTAAAATGAATCACAATAATATACAAAATAACCATTCCTAAAATATTTCATGACGAATATTAACTATATCTGGATAACGCACTTGATATTCCATCATGCTTTGTTGGGGATGATCAATTACAAAACTTATAGAAAGGGATGATCAATGAATAAGTTATGTCTCTTGCCTTTCGTAGGATGGTGATCACTAAAAAAATCCGAATTAAAAACAAAATAAACGTAAACATCGTCGGACAAAGGGAATCAAATAAGCATAATTTTACATCGAAAATTGAATTTTGTTGGCCATGGTAACTTGAAAGTGTACACCTCTGTCAAAGCAGTTATGGAGGGGGATGATTGTGCAAAATGTAATCACTTGTTCTTTTGTCTATCATCCATCCTTCCACGAAATATTTTTGAAATTCATAGAGAACTTTTGGAGATATAGTGTGGACAGTTATGATCGTATACATGAATGTTTGAAAAAGGACCGGAAAAATATCTCAATAAAATATCCTGGATCCGCTCCTAATCTAACCACTTCTTCCTTCGCTCATTTTTCACCTTTCCATAAATCATCACTGTAATTCATCGAGAACTCTTGGAGATACTTTCATGAAGAAATAGACGTGTATAATCCGACCAAATGATCATAAATTGCGTCATATTATATGGAGACTCCTATTTGGAATAATCTCCCGTCTTTACAAGGTTTATATATCACTTGGCCACGATAACATAAATAAAATTAACAAATAAAAAAAATTGGGCTGCTGCAGGAATCGAACCTGCCACCGATTAGGGTAGACGCTCCAGAGCAGCGATGCTCTTACCATTGAGCTGAAAAGCTACCAATAATACAAATGACCAAATAACTGGTTTCAACCGAAATTCTCATCTTGTTTATTCTCGGTCTATTTGTCTCCTCCAATGTGACAGTTATGTATTAAAAAATGGACTGAATGAATTATAAATTGCGTTATATTATAGAAAAACTTATTCGAAATGATCTTCCGTCATTTTAGCTCAATGGTAAGAGCATCGCAGCATTGAATGGCGGGAGATTTCAATAAGTTTCTATGTAATATAACGCAATTCACAATTCATGAATATATGAGGGGAAAAACAGAAAAATGTATCTCATTCAAAAAAAAAAAAAAAGAAAAAGAAAGAGTCCTTGATCCGCCCCAAATCTAATCACTCCTACCTTTGATCATCGTCGAACCTTCCACAAAATTCCATCAAAATTTGTGCAATAGTTTTGGAGATATCGTATGGACAGACTGGAAGACAGAGAAAACGACCAAGAGACGCGAACGAATACATTCACCTCTCCAACTTCGTTGGCAGAGATAAAGCAAGGATGAACGACAGAGAGAAAAAGGTTGAAATAACCAAAGACACAGACGGAAAGGCTGGACGAATAAGAAAAGAAACTAAATATGGTTCTAAAGCCGACATCTTGTCCATGAAAGCAGGTTTTGGAAGCCATTTGTCTTGTGGTGAAATAATTTTTTTTGGAAATTGAATTAAACTTTAATCAGACGCGTTATTTCAATTGATAACCCCAGAAGGACTCGCGGAAGGACACACAGACGGTGAAGACATTCCCAGTAGGAAAAGAAGAAGCAAAATCATCGGGAAAATCTACTCTTGACTTTAACCGTGTCTCTTTGAGATTTAACCTTTGCCAACAGAGTTGGAAAAGATACAGGTCTCCCTCTGGCAGCAAGCATACCGTGCTGGGGGTGATCAATTAGAAAATTTCTTCTCTCGCCTTTTGTGGGGCAGGGATCACTAAAAAGTCTGTATTTAAAAAAAAAAAAAAACTGGCATAACTATAAAAAAAAAACTATTAGAGAAGACCATTGGGGAGACAAAAAAAAAAAAACGTTTATGTGGAATTAGGTTTCTATTGTTGAAAATTTCAGTCCTCTAGCTCTCTTTGGTATGGCATGTACGCGTGATACATACATACGTACATACGAACAAAACCAACCAACAAGCCGGACGAACTTAAAAACTGAAGAAACATATTTTGGCAGTTTGGGCGACATTTTGGTTGATATTATCTAATTATTTGCAATGTATTTGAACCAATTTTTAACCAGTTTCTCTATTAAAATAATTAGGAATACTTTTCTATAGTAAAATAATTTGCAATGAAATTCTATAGCCAAATAATTCGAAATGCTTTTTCTATAGTGTGTTTTATTCTAGCTACGCGAATAGTTGAACGGCTATAAAAAATGGCTGAAAGTGTTGTTTGTTTAGATGTGTGTTATTGCGTCCCAGCACTTCTGACCATCCCGTTTTGTCCACAAACTTGAAAATTGCCATCAGTACCCTACAAAACCCCTTCTAAAACTGTTTTGCCTTTTTTCTCTTTTAACCCTTTTTGACCTCACTCAGACAGGTTTATTATTAACATCAAGATTCTGGTGAATCTAAACGTTTCTCGGTGTTTTTTTTTACGCCCTCTATTTTAGATGTTTTCCAGTGCATAAAAAAATCTAGATTCTCCAGAACCGAGATGTTTCTAGTTGTTTCTCTTCTAAACTCTATTTCAAATGTTTTCCAGTAGAAGACACCAGTGATGTCATAAGCAGAATTCATTCTGGCCATATTTATTCTTCTGTTTAATTTGAAATACTATTCCATGTCTTCAGATTCATTTGATTCAGACTCAGAAGAAAGTAGGTAGAGCAGATATCCAGACAGCTCTTCATGTAGTTTCACAACTGTCAAAATTGAAACAAGGAAGCACGAGGAGAGCGTGTACCTATTGTCAGGGGTGGGGTGGGGTATTTGTACATGGATCTGCTCCAAAATTTGGCCATTTTTTCCACAGCCCATTGTCCGCCCTTTCGCCAGATTTCTGCAAAATCCAGAAGGAGAAATGAAGGACAAAGGAAGGAAAACAAAGAATAGAGGGAAAAGATTTGAGTAAATAATTGAAAAAAATCCTAACAATGATGTGAACTAAAAGAAGATGAAGCTTCAATCAAGAAAAAAACTCTGAAGATAATACTCCTCACCAAATTAAAACCAATCTCTCATTTACAACAACGATAATAATAATAATAATAATAATAATGATAACAATAATAATAAAAATAATAATAATAATAATGAAAATAATAATAATGACAATAATAATGATAATAACAATAATGATGATAATGATAATAATAATGAAAATAATAATAATGATAATAATAATGATTATGATAATAATGATAATGATAATAATGAAAATAATAATAATGATAATAATGATAATAATAGTAAGAATAATGATAATAATAATGAAAATGATAATAATGATAATAACTGATAATAATAATAATGATAATGATAATGATAACTACAACAACATCGAAAACGATTGCAAAAAAAAACTCTTCCCAATGAATAATTAAAAACTGTATAAAAAGAGATGAAAAAAAACAAACAAAAAAAACAACCAACCATATAACAGGTCTGGACTAGTCACTCGATTGGATCTGTCACAGGGCAGACGTATTCTGTCTGGCGTGTTGGGGGTGATCAATTGAAAAAATTGAAAAAAAGGGGTACTCAATGGATGAATTACTTACCCCGCCTTTTGTTAAACAGGGATCACTAGAAAGTCCTCATTAAAAACAAAAAACAAAAACGAAAACAAACAACAAACCAACATGAAAGCTGCCGGGTGCAAAATAAGGGACCAATTAAGCATAAAATTTACAATGCAGATTGTACACTCAACTAAAAAACATTTTAGAGTGGGGGTGAGTTATTAATTTTTTTACAGATGATAAGGAGATTTTTATGTTGGAGATTTCAGCCCTGTTGTTCCTTGGAGTGGCCTGTATGTGCAAAACATACATACATAGCCAGCCAAGTGGACCGACTCAAAAGCTGAAGAAGCCTATGTTGACAGTTTTAGTTGAAAAAAAGTTGAAGTAGAATAAAATGCTCAACAGAGAGAGAGAGAGAGAGAGAGAGAGAGAGAGAGAGAGAGAGAGAGAGAGAGAGAGAGAGAGGGGGGGGAGGGGCAGCAAGATCCGTTAAAAAATGAAGAAACGTATGTTGACTGTTTTGTTGGGAAGGAAAATAGAATACATCACGAAGCAAGAGAGGAGAGAAGCCAGCCTAATAGCCAGACCTACTTTCAAACTGGAGAAACCTATCATGACAGTTTTGTTAGGGAAGGGATTAAAATACATAACGAAGCAAGAGAGGAGAGTAGGAGAGAAGCCAGCCTGACAGCCAGACCCACTTGAAAACTGGAGAAACCTATCTTGACGGCTTCTAATGAAAGAAGAAGGGAACACCAGAATGCAGAGAGAAGGAAAGACAAAAAAAGAAGGAAAAAAAGAAGGAAAAAAAGAAGGAAAGAATGGGAATAAGAAATTAAAAAGAGAAGACAACGATATAGACAAGAACAAAAAACAGATTTAATCAAAAGTTCTGAGGATAACACTTTCCTTCTTTTGAATAACAACCTCACATTGACAATAAGAACAACAATAATAATAATAACGACAACAACAGAAAAGCTCTTTCCCGTTAAATGATCTGAGATGTGGTTAAAAACCGTGAAAAAAAGGAGAAGCAAAAAGATATGAAAATAAGATCATAAAAAAAGCAAGCGAACATTTACGTTTCTCGACAATGTCGCTTATATCTTTAAAAGAAAAGGCAGACGACTTAATTCTGGTAGATAAAAAAATAGATAAATAGATTTTTTTTTGAAAAAAAGAAGAAAATAATTGAAGGAACGTAAAAGAATGAAAACTAGCAAAAAATATTTGAAAAAAACAAACAAACCCTGAAACAAAATAAAAATTAGAAATGAAAAATAAGAAAAATGAAATAAAATGAAAAATGAATGAAAAAAGAATGAAGAAATAAAATTGATGCCTCCCTTCCCACCCCCAAAAGCATTTAAAAAATAACTAAAAAAAAACGAAAAAAAAAAGAAAAAACAAACAAACATGGCGGACAAGACTCCTACATCGACTTCTTTGCCTTGTGGAATAAAAACCGGAAACTACGATCACGTGACTGCTCTTCCGGCGTCGCCGGGCCAATATTTTGGACGGATAAGAAAATAAAATGTCTTCTTTTATTGCTCTGCTTAAAATTAACGAGATTATCGCTCTCTATTGGTTGGGGGTTGAATTAAGAAGGTCTAACATAAAATGGATGACGGGTAACGCGGGAAGAGTGCATCAGAGATATACGATCGATGTATACAGAACTGAATTTATATATACTGTGCATCTGTACGTGCAAATATATACATGTGTCTGATATATATATATATATATATATATATATATATATATATATATATATATATATATGTGTGTGTGTGTGTGTGTGTGCGTGTGCGTGTGTGTTTGTGCATGCGTGTGTATACTCTGTCCGTTGTTCAATATCTCTTTATCTTTATCAATAGTAGACATCTTTCAATCGCCCCCTTACTTTGTGTCTGTGTTATCTATCTATCTATCTATTTATCTATCTATCTATCTATCTATCTATCTATCTATCTATCTATCTATCTCAATTTGTTCGTATCTATATATCTCTGTTCGAATCTATCTATACATCCATGTATTTCAATCTGTTCATATCTATCCAAATATCTATCTATCTATCTATCTATCTAACTCAGTCTGTTCATATCTATCTATCTATCTATCTATCTATCTATCTATCTATCTATCTATCTCAGTCTGTTCATATCTATCTATCTATCTATCTATCTCAGTCTGTTCATATCTGTCTATCTATCTATCTATCTATCTATTTCATTCTGTTAATATCTATCTATCTATCTATCCATCTATCTATCTATCTATCTCATTCTGTTCATATCTGTCTATCTATCTATCTATTTAATTCTGTTAATATCTATCTATCTATCTATCTATCTATCTATCTATCTATCTATCTAT
>OY735224.1:2611499-2686499 GCA_963457665.1 Thysanoteuthis rhombus | reverse complement strand
TAGATTGAAAACTTTGAAGTGACGGCTATCTTGTTAAAATGTAATATAAATTCAAAAAATGTTAAATTTACTTCTCGTTGTTCTGTATGTGTTTAATGCTTCATATTATTTTGGGAAAAAAAGAAATATCAGTAATTAATTCAAATAATAGTGGAAGTATTTTAAGAAAATTAACCCACCAAAGTTGTAGGAAGTTTGGACTTGGTACATCAGTAACTCAAGTCTGTCTGATGAAAAAACTAAAAATTATTTGTTTTTATAATGATTATATATAAAATATATTGCATGATTATCATGATTATAAATTGTTTGGTTGATCAATTTTGTTTGCCAAAAACTATTTTATTACAATTATAAACATTAAGATATCTCTAAATTAAAGTAAATTTCAACAGGCCGTAGAACAGTGGCCTAGTGGATATGTCGTTAGCCAATCTATTTCCAGACTGTAGGTCATGGCTCGGTTCATTTGATTAAATTATATTGTCCCGGCAGATAATCATTTCTCCGTACATAATATTTTTTTTACCCACAATCAATGGGATGTTGACAAGAGACAAGTCGGATCGGGCCGTGAGAAATTGATTCAAAGCCGCTACCTAAAAATATCAACATGAATTTCTTCGGTGTTTAAGTGATTCTGGCTTGATGATTGGCGTACAGGCAGCAATAATAGGGCCAGAGGACTGGAAATTCGATCATAAGATAGCATAGTACACCCGAGAAAAGACGAGAGTCTGGGACATCATAGAATCCATTAAAAATCTCAAATGGCTGTGGGCTGGCCATGTTGCAAGAATGACAGACAACCATCACGACTCACAACATGGATCCCACGAGATCACATGCGATACCGAGGCCAGCAGAATATTAGATGGAGAGACGAGCTAGACAAGTTCAGAAAGTACTGGCTTCGCGACGCCCATGATAGGATGTGCGGCAAATCTTGGGTAAGGTCTACGTCCAACGACAGACGTTAATAGACTGATAATGATGAGGATGTCTAGAGAAACCTTTTTTCCTTCTTGTTTTTCAGCCGCCCAATAAGTTTTGGGGAGATTCAATTTACAATGTAAGCTTATGCTAAATTGGCCACTTCGTTCTTGTCCGACAGCATCCACGCTCTTTTTTTTGTCGAAATTTAGGACTATTTTTATTGATCCAAGGCGAGTGAAGAAACTTATTCATTGATCACCGCATTTTCCAAGTTTTTTTAATTGATCACTCCTGTCACGGCATGATGCCAAAAAATGTTAGTCAAGTGTCAGTTTTAATTGAGTGACAAACCAGACCTGTTAAACAAACATAACCACGGAGGGTTCTATCCCCTGCCTTTTATTTAAGTCCATGCACGTGCTTGTTTGCGCATTCCAGCGCACCTGGCCATACAGATTTATCTACAGTCTTGAAAATAAGCTCCAGTACTTCACTAAACCCCCTGAGAAACGATTTTTTTCAGTAAGCATTTTTTTTGTAATCAGTGCTGAATAGACTTAATTTATGTATGAGTATTTATACATATGCGTGTAATATGCATTATAATCTTAAAATTATTGAACTGAATTTTATGAAAAAAAGGTGATGGGAGCCAATTCTATTCAAAACATATACAAGACAATCAAAACATATATAAGTCAATAGAGTGTACTGTAATTAAAACTAAATGCACGATTATTTGCTTTTACCTGGGCCCCAAAGTACCCTCCCCTCTCAAAATCGTAAGGTCACGCTGGCTGATCCACTAACCCCCTTCTGTTATGACCTAGTTGTTACACCCATTGTCAAAGGGAACCAATCGAATACATATATGAATAAATGTATTTATATATGTAAATGGATATGCACCTGGTGTATGTCAACATTTCGTGCCTAACTCTCCAGCAAACGACAATATATTTTGTCCTTGTTACAAGAACAAAATACATTACCAGTAGCTGAAGAGTGCGTTATATATATATATATATATATATATATATATATATATATATATATATATACTCTTCAGCAACTGATTATATATTTCGTCCTTGTAACAAGAACAACATATATTGCCGGTTACTGAAGAGTTAGACACGAAATGTTGATGTACATCGGGTAAATTTTGTGCATTTGCTTAGATAATACTGAACGCTATGATTGAATATCAGCAACGACAGATAAAATCTATTTTGTTCATACTTACTCATTGCTAAAACTTTCATGAACAATTCATATTGATTTACATGTATATAGATGTATAACTTGAGTGAAGACGAAAATTAAGAGTTATGACCTTCCAGCGCCCTTCCTGCCAGTTTAATCCAATCTAACCAAGTCAGACATTCCTTAGTTGGAAAAAAAATCCTGAAGACAACATAGAAACCAGTTGAGGCTACGAATTCAATATCTTATCTAATAAGATATCGGATACAATTAAGCACCTAAAAACTCCCAACAAGTGCAGCTTTTCCAAACTTTTTCCTGTGTACAGTCAAGAAACCTTTACAGCTTTAAACACTAAACATTAAAAAGCTTATTTCGTTTGTTTGTTTTTTTGTCACTTCTGTCACTTAATTTCCAATATCTGTTAATGCAATTTGTGTAATTTCCTTCAATGTTTTACCCTGTTATGTACACTTTGTTATCATGGCACAATGTGTAATTTTCTTCTTGTTGGGATCATCGGTTGTTAACCATGTAAATGTTTCGGGGATTTAAAAAAACAAAACAGTTATATCAACATGGCACGCCAGTAGTGTTGATCAAACACCACCTCCCTTTCAGCTATGATTTTGATGTATAGCTTATGTCATATATCTACTCTATTATTTTATATAGGTTGTTATCATAATGCGTTGTATATGTATTGAATATATTACACATCATTCAATTTTTTTGATACAGAGCTTACTCACGTAAGTTACCCCCAAAACGTATTTGACGATGAAGGACCAGTAAGTGTAAGAAAAGACGTGACTTGCTGTTTGTGTCATTTTTATTGAGTGTTCACCCATGTGAATATTAGATCAGTTGTGTCGGTTTTAACCCCGGATTGCATGCAAACCAACTTATGGTATCATCTTTAAGAATACTAATTTCACAGAAAAGTTGATTCTCTACCATTATGCTCAACAGAAAAATTTGACAATTTTTTCCAGTGACCAAAAAGTTAATTTTTCTACGCCGTTTACCATCAAGCTTCTATCAGTTTGTATTTTTCCTCTAAATTATCAGATGAAGTATCCTTATATACATGGTTGTATCGAAACCAAACCATGCATGTATGTATAATTACAATAAATCAGACTCTACACGTGTTTCGCTGTTTACCCACTTTTTAAGAGTACTTTAAAAAAAAAATCAAATTACTAAAATTTGACCACATTATTTTTATTCTAGGAATATATTATCAAAAATGTATTATATATATATATATATATATATATATATATATATATGTATATATATATATATATATATATATATATATATATATATATATATGTATGGATATTAGGGTCGTAACAAGAGAAAAATGTTTGTGGGGCAAGGGGTAACCAAATCAAATACAGCTGGCGGTTTTGAATTTCCTAGCATCTCAAAAACAAAATTCCTTGCATTTTAGCAGTCCGACATGATAAATACCGGCATAAGAGCATATAATGATGTGGTTTCCAGGCAAAATCTCGGAAACTCTGCAATCTTTGTGTAATTCAGACGTAAGAATAGCTGATAATTGCGTAATTCAACTTATTTATTTAACTAAAGTAGCCATCAAAGATGGCGAAGGTTTTATCCTTTTTCGTATGTGCGTGTGTTTAAGGGCTTGTTTTTACGGTTGCGTGTTTCTGCTCTCCTGACCATACCGTTTTATCTACAGATTCGAAAATTGTCATCAGTAATCTGTTGAACTCTTCTAAAAATATTCTGTTCATTTTTGGTAAATGAGCTTTCTTGACCGGGGGGGGGGGGGTTATTCCGACTGGATTATTAATAACAACTTGATTATCCCCAAAATCTATTCTTCAATAGAATTCTTTATAATCGACTTTGTTCGATTTCTCAATTACTGACTGTGATGACAAATTTCTTTTTTTTGTTTTTGTTTAAATCTACAAAACGTTGGTAGGGCCGGGACCCGCGAGACCCTCCTGTTCATTACGGAGCCTGTATACATCTTAGTTTTATTGTGCATGTCTGTGTGTGTTTGAGTATGTTTGTATGCATTTTTTTTGGTTTGAATGTGTGTATGTGTGATGGTATGTGAAAGTCAGCATTTCTGCCCCGACGACCCCTTCGGTTGAGGTGTTTAAAAACTTTTGAACGACGCCGGACATACAAACACGCCTTTACAAGCGAAATGACTTTCAAGATTAGTTGGGCCAACAGGGGTCAAGATCTTAATGTGTTTTTGGTGGGTGTTCGTGTTGTTCAGATAAAAAATTAAGTCGAATTAATGGCATCGCTTTTAGTTTTGAGTAGTGAGGGACGGGTTCAAAGGTCAGATGGGGAGATAGGTTCGTTGTCATAACAACAAGAGAATGCATGTTTAAACATCGACATTTATCTCCAGATATCCCATTATTTGACTGAGCTAGCTAGCTAGCTAGCTAGATAGATAAAAAAGATGGATTGATAGATAGATATGAACAGACTGAGATAGATAGATAGATAGATAGATAGATAGATAGATAGATAGATAGATAGATAGATATATGAATGGAATGAACAGACTGGGATAGATAGATAGATAGATAGATAGATAGATAGATAGATAGATAGATAGATGGATAAAAAAGATGGATAGACGGATAGATAGACATAAACAGGCTGAGATTGACAGATTGATAGATAAAAAGATAGATATGAACCGGCTGAGATTGACAAGCAGGTAGATAGATAGACTGAGAGATAGATATGAATAGGCACAGATAGATGGATAGATAGATAGAAAGATAGATAGATAGATAGATAGATAGATAGATGTGAACAAGCTGAGATAGATAGATATTAACTGATAAGTAGACAAATATTGACAGACTGTGATAGATAGATAGATAGAATGGACAGACTGGCATAAATAAATGGATGAATAGATAGATGAATGTTACATATATATATATATATATATATATATATATATATATATATATATATATATATATATATATATATATATATATATATATATATATATATATATATATATATTTATATATATATGTATATGAATATATATATATATATATATATATATTTATATATATATATATATATATAAACCGGCAGAGATTGATAGATACATGTGAACAAGTTGAGATCGATAGATACATAGATAGATAGACATGCACCAACTGATATATATATATATATATATATATATATATATATATATATATATATATATATATATATATATATATATATATAGAGAGAGAGAGAGAGAGAGAGAGAGAGAAGAGGGGGGAGAGAAAGAAAGAAAAAAATGATGGATAGATAGAAATAGAATAGATAGGAAAACAATAGCTTGGAAAACAAGTCCGGTATTCACTCAACAGAAACTGTTTCGTCACCGACGTCTTTCGGTTGCTTGTCGTGTTGTGATTGATGAATTTAAAATTGGGGTAAAGATTAGTCAATTAATAAATTACCTACTCTCGATTTTTATTGAAAGCTGTGCAACTGAAATTTCCCCAAAACAAGTGTGAACGCGGCCGGACACAAACCAAGGATCCAATATAGCCTGAATTTATTTTGCAAATTGACCCCCCCCCCCCGCTGAAAAACTCATCAAGAAGTAATTTTTAAAAAAACTGAAAAAACTTTTTTCAGTCTTAAAGAATAAAGGTTTAAATTTTCAGACCTCCGACTTCATAGGTGTTGCCTGTACAAGAGACACTCAACTATATAGCCAGATTGCTTGTTAGATAGATAGCAAGTCTGTTTGCCACGGTTGACATTTTACAGGTGATTTTTTAATTTTTTTATTCTGGGAGTCTCTCACATGTTCGAAAAATTAAAAAAAAAAAGGAAAACATCTCAGTTAGCAGCACTGGACCTTAAAACAGGAATTAAAAAAAGAAATAATATAAATACTGTAAACATTGAACTCACAAATTAGAAACATAACAAAACAAAGAAATATCTAATTTGGTAACCCTGGCTGTTGGGGTCCAATAAAGCAAGCTGCGTTATAACAGGAGAAGTACTCAAAAATTCATGTTGACAGTTTTGGTGACTGTCTAATTTTGACGGTTGTTAATTTAGCAATGAAAATATTTGATTAATGAAAAAGCCCCTATTCTATGAAAAATCTTAGAGGTGTCTTCAAACTCAACCCAGTCCTTTATTGGTTGTGTCAACTGTATTACTTTTCGGTGCGTAATTGTCCCTGGTCCTCATTAGGACCCCCCAGCCAATTATTTTTGAGGGTCAATCTCTACTCTTTCCTTTCTAACAGTTGAAAGGAGGACAACTCCAGATTTGTCAGAATTTTCCCATCGAAAGATATTTATTAAACAATGCAACGGGGAGAACTTTATGAACCATGTTTAATTGTATCTGCTAATTTAAGCGATTTTAAAACTTTGCACCACTAAAAAAAGGTTTTTAATTTCAATTTTTCCTCGAAAACAGAATTATTCTCTTGTTCCTGTCAATACTGAAGTTTTTACTTCCCATGAGCTTACCACTCAGTATAAATCTTTCACAGACGTCTTTGTTTTGTTCAGATAATTCTAAATTGTGTCGGTGGCCAGAGTTTCCTACCATCATCCCCGCTTATTAGATTGTGACAGATTTTCCAACCCCCAGCTAATTCCGACCCCTAAGGTTGCATCGTTCACAAAACCTACTCAGGAAGAATCAGAAAATGAGTTCCATATGAACTTGCAGATACAGACATCGGTTAGCGTTTAAAATACAAGTCTTCTCGCTCTTGTTAGGGAGAAAGGAGGTTTATATATATATATATATATATATATATATATATATATATATATATATATATATATATATATATATATATACGATAGTCACGGACGATAAAAATTGTTTTATCACAAGAACCAAAAACAAAATAAAATCGTGACTAGCATTCATGGACGTCCTTAAGGGGTTTGCTTAGGGTGCATTTGCATCTCCTGGCAAAAATTTTACCCCCGTTCCCCATACACAAATATCGGAATTGAAATTCTAAAATTACTTCCTCATTTCGAAACTTTGCCTTTGAATAACTTTTGATCCCTTTGGGCTGTCGGGAAAAATAAAAAAAGTTTCCTGATCCTCAGTCTGTGCCCTTCCAGAAATTGCATAAATTGGTGTCCTATAACCCACGGGAAATTTCGACCTGGTTATCCTAACAATGAAGCAAACGAATAGTATTTGAGCCCCCATGCCCCGTATATATATGTTTTGGTGCACCCCCTGGGAAAGATGCAACAGGCACCCATGATTCCAAGGGAAATAATTAATCACCACCCCTCCCATCTTAACTTCTTTTTACGTCGTAAATTAAGCAGTCATGGTGGTCTAATTAAGTTATATTGATGAAAATACTACCAGCATAGTTTGAAGTATGGATTGATGATTAAAACAACAACAACAACAACAACAACAAACAGACACAGGTCTGGTTAGTCGCTCAATAGAAACCATTATGTGACAATGTTTTTTTAGTTGCATGCTGCAGAGGGAGTGATCAATAAATATATTGGAAAAAGGGATGATCAATGAAAAAGTTAGTTCTCTTGCATTGTTGGGCAGTGATTTTTGAAATAAAGTCTAAATTAAAAACAAAAACAAAACAAGCATAAATTTTGCCGGTCCCGAACTGATACATCAAAGTA
Organism: Thysanoteuthis rhombus; assembly: GCA_963457665.1. Lineage (NCBI taxonomy): Eukaryota > Metazoa > Mollusca > Cephalopoda > Oegopsida > Thysanoteuthidae > Thysanoteuthis > Thysanoteuthis major. The sequence goes on along the minus strand of OY735224.1, from coordinate 2,678,673 downwards.
GGATAAATTTACGTAGCAAATTTAACCCTCCACAGAAAAATTATTTGAGGGTAGGAGATACGACCCCCCCCCCCCCGGAAAAATGGTTTTTACCTACTCATTGAGAAGGGTTTGTTGGCAAAATTTCAAGTTCCTATCATGAACACACGGGACTGGGAAAAGTTCAGATGCATGTATGTATATAAACACATGGATAACCTGAAGCCAGCAACAGTGTTTAAATCGGTCTGTCGTGGGTAGAGGTTATTGACTATTCATTTAAGACAGCCTTCACTATCCCAACCTAAATGGAATATCTATGGGGAAGGGGGTCTGACTTCTTCCCTTTACAAACAATATTTAGCCCCTTGAGACTTTTCACAAAGAGATTTTGGATTGTAGACAAGATTAAGGAGAGCACAACCAGGCAGCTGATAGCAAACCCGAAAGAAGGCTTTGTAGACTGTTGAAAGGACGCTAAGATAAGTAGTTGAAGTCCATAGAGGGGTATTTCGAAGAGGACTACAACACCGTTGCCCTGAGTAAGCTATTTTTTTCTTTCTCTTAATATCAAATGGTTGGACACTTTTTGAACATACTTCGTATGTTGTATTGTCGATAAAGGATAAGGCTGTTTGGGAAAATCGAAATTAGACAAGGTCAGGTATCCCTGTACACTACGTTTGCTCCCAGGGTCATCAGCAAAATGGTGAAGGCTAGGGGTGCGGGGGGCATCTGTTTATCTGTCTGGGCCCACCGAAGGAGAAAACAGAAAACACAAAAAACAAAAAAAAAAAACAAACAAAGTCAACAAAGCCGTCCGTTCAAACAGAGAGACCCTGGCTCACCTGAGATTTCCCAGGAGTCAGTACTCTTGATTATTACCACCCTACTCCATCGACACACCTGTAGGTTTTCACTCTTACTGTTATTTTTACCTTTTTTTCAGATTTGCACAGGCGACCTCCTCTCTCAATCAGAGTCTCTTTACCAAGGCTCTTTGTTTTACTCGCTGTGAAAGGTCGGGATATCAAGCTTACGTCTCTTACTACCAGGACCGAATTAAGCTAGCATACATCACACACACACACACACACACACACACACACACACACACACACACACATGTATATATATATATATATATATATATATATATATATATATATATATATATATATATATATATATACCTTGATAGAGGAAGAGAGAAATTCGCTACTCAAACACGTTTATGGTCCTCAAAGATGGCAGCAACATAAACGTACTTATGTAGCGAATCTATTTTCCACTATAATTCCAGCTCTACTCTAAATTCAACACTTGGAGTTAAAAGTTGAATGTATCGAACACTCTACGAAATAAATCCATCACATACCAGACATTGCTTTATATTACATTATATCATATTATGCTATATCGCAAATATATATATATATATATATATATATATATATATATATATATATATATATATATATATATATGTGCGTGTCTGTGTTTGTGTTTGTGTGTGTACGTTAGTTTTTGGTGGTTTTCAAGTGAAAGACGTGCTTGGAGTAAATACAATATTTAGGTGGATAAAACAATCAAGAATAGTTGGTTTATTGAAGTTAAACTTAGTGGAGAGAAGGCAACCTTTTTTCCCCTCTGTCAATCATGGGCAGTACTTTCAGGTACATCTCATAACTATTCGAACAAGCATGAAATCTCTCAAAATAGCAATGCAAGTTTGCCTTTTTAGTCTCCTTGAAAGATTCTGAACAAAATCGTTGAAGGATAGAAAATAAAGCAATTCAGTTCTATTAAAAGAAGAACGTTTTCCAGAAATTGAGCTTTCAGAATCACGAAACAGAACTAAATGTACGTCTTGATTTGTTAATCGCAAAACATTTGGTTGTTTTTTAATAATGTTCCCGGATTTAACTCTCGAAGTCAAGCAATTAAAAGCAAAAGTTCAAATACTTGTGACAAGAACTATATATATATATATATATATATATATATATATATATATACATATATATATATATATATATATATATATATATATATATATATATATATATATATATTGTGTCATCCACAGACAACTGTTTCATCTCTTCAGTATCGCTATAGACATTCCATTATCCCATCCAGTACCACGAGGCAAAATTAAAACCTTCCCTTCAGACCCGTAGGCCGACATCCTACGTCTGGACTACGGAACTGGACAGGCACTAAGGCTGAATTTAAGCGTTATATTTAAATTACACAGAAATCCCTCATCCAAAGTGCTCAATTCCTATAAAAGAGCATTGCATATATATATATATATATATATATATATATATATATATATGTATTACAATTTGATTATATCAGTAATCATATCTGATAAATCAAATCATAGATTGTTGAGTTTAGAGCTTTTTTCTTTTCTCTTCGTCCAAAATGAAATTCAAAATTACTGCGTCAACTGAATTCGTCCCAGACAAATAAACGAACAGACGGACAGGCGCTGTAATATAATGGATTGCCGGAAAAACAAAAACAAAGAGATATTGGTAAAGGGGAAGTCACTCTTTCTATCACTGTTTACCACTAGATGGCTCTGGCGTCAGTTTGTTCCTCTTTTCAAGGTTAAAGAATGGCAGAGATCGATTTTGTTACTGGCTGTGTCATTCGGGGAGATCTTCCACCATCGAAATTTGGAGCAAACACCCCTTTCTCTGTCCTCTTCTTCATTGGACACACAAGTTTTTGGGTGCTGTTTCTGTGCATTTGTTATTATTTTTTTAAAGATCGTTTGTTTGTTTGTCCATGCATTCCAGCGCTCCTGGTCACACTGTTTTGTCTACAGACTTGAAGATCGGCATCAGTTTTCCTCTATCTTCTAAAATTTTTCTTTTGTGGGAAAAATGCTCTCATCTTTTGGGGGCTTTATTCTGGCAGTTTTATTACTTTTTACTTTTTCATTTTTCTTATTCTTTTCCCCGTGTTGTTGTAGTTGTTGTTGTTGTTGTTGTTGTTGTTGTTGTTGTTGTTGTTGTTCTTCTTCTTCTTCTTCTTCTTCTTCTGTTTTAGATTTATTTATCTTCTCCTTTTTCATCCTTCCTTATTTCCTCCTTTCTCTTTTTTTTCTCATTCCAATTTTGTTTTAACCTCTTAGCCTCTTTTCCGAGATTCTCCTTCTCCTACTCCTCCACCTTCTACTCCTCCTCCTCCTCCTCCTTCTTCTTCTTCTTCTTCTTCTTCTTCTTCTTCTTCTTCTTCTTCTTCTATTTCTGATATTTTTTTTGCAGAAAACGCCAGTCATAAATAGAATCTTTTCTGACCATATTGGAATCTTTTTTTTACGTGACTTCGATTTCCAATGACACAGTCGTTCAATTATTGACTGTGATTGCGGGTTTGTATTGATTTGGAAAAAAAATCTTCCTTCTTAATTTTTCTGTTTTACTCTTCTCACAACTTTACCATGACGTCCCGAGTATTAAAATTGCTATCGTAAAAAAAAACAACAGGAAAATTTAGATGACGGTGATTAGTATTATCTGAAACCAAATTAAGAAATGATGGTTGTTTATAAAACATTTCAATACTGAAGAGCACGACTAAAAATGAGAATTAAAAAAAGTTTGAAGACATGAAGAAAGTCCATCGGAGAATAAGTACGATCATAATAAATACCATGTTAAACATCACTGCCTTTTTCCATGGGGAAACATCTAGAATAGAGTAAAAAAAACAAACATCTAGAATCATCCAGATTATGGAGAATCAATATCGTATTAACAAACCCGCCAGAATTAGGCCCCCAGGTGGTCCCAAAATAATTTAAGACTAAGCAAGATGAGAATTAGGAGTGAAAACAGTTATTTACGCCTTTGCATTACCGGCAGCTGTTTAGCTCAATGGTAAGAGCAATGCCACGTTGAAGCAGTTACCTTATCGGTGGCAGATTCGATTCCTGCAGCAGCCTCATTTTCTTTAATGCTTATTGTATCCATGTTGTCTAGGCTAAGTGATACATTAACCGTGTAATGATGGGAGATCAATGCAAATATAAGTTTTTATATAATATAACGCAATTCATTATCACACATACACACACACACACACACACAGATATATATATATATATATATGTATATATGTATATATATATATATATATATATATATATATGCGTGTGTGTGTGTATATGTGTGTGTGTGTGTATACATTCATTCTAAATGATAAATTTAGATAATTCATTTTCTTTATGGTAAATAGTCATTTCTATGGATGATTCTTTATAAAATTATCCTTACCAAAATTACATAACTGTCTCTCTTGGATATACATCTCCTGGATCGGACAGTTACTTACTACATTAATATTGTGTCTGTGTGTTCGTGTATATATATATATATATATATATTATATATATATATATATATATATATATGTAGGTACTGGTATATTATACATTGTGATCATAAATGTAATATGAAATCACTCCGCAAACTGATATTCCGGGAGGAGGTTTTCACGAGTATTAGACCTTAAACGATAGGGTCTGAAAATCTCATATTTGTAACATATGATATATGCCTTGTTGAAAGGAAGCATGGTTCCACAATTAAATATCACACACACACACACACACACACACACACACACACACACACACACACACAGAGATAGATAGATAGATAGATAGATAGATAGATAGATAGATTTGAACCGACTGAGATAGATAGATAGATAGATGGATAGATAGATAGATAGGTAGGTACGAATAGACTGATTAGATTGGTAGGTAGATAGGAAAAGACTGAGATAGATAGATAGATAGATAGATAGATAGAGCACACGTATACGCATTCAATAATTAATCTTTCAAAAATGTAATCATTTACAATGTCTAGACGATTGTGCTCTTTCTTAATTATTCTGGTCGAAACTATTTCATTGAAGTGAACTAGTTAACAGGAACCTGTCGCCTTGTCTCATGAGTCGACGCCGTCTCAGGAATAAATATATTACGCAGGGGAACAATAATTCCTATTAAAATCTTTTGAGAACACTCTTGAGGTTTGAACATTCCACACATGCACGAGGAAAAAAAACTTATTTCTCACAAAGAAGTGTGGTTGGCAAACAAATCCAATTTATTTAAAAGGAAACACAATTCGGTATTTTAATGCGGAAGAATGACGTGCTGAATGCAGTTTAAGTGATGGAGAAAATGTTTTTGATATTATACTGTATATAAAACATAAGTAGAAAACATAAGTACTGTATTTGAAGACATATGAAACCCCATTTTTTTCTCACAAAGAATGGCACGAATAAATCAGCAGGGTCTTATATACGACGTCGGCTACTTTTGTATTTTTTCTCGCAACTGTATTGTTAGAGAAGGCCTACTAAAACGGTCAACAAACGTAGGTCTATGTAGGTTTCTTCAGTTTCTAAGCTGATCTGGCTTGCTATATACATACATATATATATATCATGCGTATGGGTCGTTCCAATGGAATTAGGGGCTGAAAATTTCAACATTTACTCCTTGGGTATAGAAAAGATCGTTTTTTGTTGGGTTTTGGGGATCCTCCACCTCCAATAGTATCTTTTAGTGCAGGGTTTGAGTGTTCGATTTTCAATCTATTTTTATGCTAAATCGACCCCTCATTTTGTGTCCAGCAGCATGCAAGCTTGATTTTTAAAAATTCTGTTTTAATATTTATGCACTTATCTGGACTCCACCCAGCCCTTTCTGTAGAAATGTGAAATTTTGAATTCACGTTTTTTCCTCGATTTTCAACCCCTTCCCCATTAATAGTTTTTCTGGATGGATCAATTTGCAATTGACCCCTTAGCTCGTGTTCAACAGCATTAAGTTTTTTCTTTCTTTCTTAAATTCAGACTTTTTTCGTGATCACTGCCCAACAAAAGGTGAGTGAAGTAACTCATTTATTGGTCAAAACATTTTGTAATTTTTTCTTTGATCACCTTCAATACAGCATGCTACCAGAGAGACTTGGGTTGAATGAGGGTTTCTGCTAAGTGACCAACCAGACCTGTTATTATTTTTAAAAAAATCCTGATGATCTCTCCAGATTTTATGTTCGAGTTCAAATCTCCTTCCAAGCAAACATGTTCAATGGTGCATGAAGCTAACTCTTTTTTTTCTCTCAAATAATCGACCGAAGAATATCCTCCGGGAATTCATAGATTTATATGCAAAGTTCAAGTATAGCTAAGCTAGTTTTAAGTTTTCTAATAGATTCTATGATATCTCTGACTCCTGTTTTCTTCCTTACATACTGAGCTGTCTTGTGACATCTCCATGTGAGGTTGAGCACGATTGTCTCATGTGTGCATTGCAGACAACCGATGGACATCACGACTCACAACATGGATCCCAAGAGATCACAAGTGAAACCGAGACTGAGAGAATACAAGATGAAGTGATGAATTAGACAAATTTAGAAAATACTGGCTCTGTGATGCCCACGATAGAGAAGTGTGGCGAATCCTAGGGATTTAAAATTTCAATTCTACGCTCAAACAATTGAACATTTGCTTTTTATTTTTTACAATAATTTGGACTTCCCCCTTTCTAACAAAAACAAGAACAAATTTGAGAACTCATTTTTGATATGTTAATTACAGTTTTAAAATATGATATTGAAGATTTAAAGAGAACCATAGGAGGTCATTTCAAATACAATTTCAAATAATGTAAACACATTCATAAGTATTCTATCGGATTATACAGCCATTTTCAATTATATAATTGTCTGTTTTGAGAAACAATACAGCTGACATGGACAGTGAATGAACAGAATAAGAACGAGGGGATGAAGCAGTTATTTGGACATTTGCATTTCCGGCGGGCTGATTAGCCCAAAGGGTAGAACGATGCTACGTCTTATCGGTCGCAGGTTCGATTCATGCAGCAGCCTCATTTTTCTTGAATTGTTTATTCTATTCACGTTGTCTAGGCTGAATGACTCATTCTTCGTAATAACGGGAGATCATTTTAGATGGAGTTTCAAATATCATTACTCATTCATAACTTTACGGTACAATCAAATTAAAAAAGTAGAGTAAATAAGTAAACATAACTATGATTTTAAAATCTGCTTTATTTTCCCACGTTTTCTTATTGAAACTAATTTTCTATTGAATCAAATTCATACGCTTAGGTTAGATTTAAATCTAACCGTATAAATTTGATTCAATTACGTCTGACAAATGTTTATGCATGATTTTCAGTTAATATTTGTTTTTTAATAGACTATTTATTCTGATTGAGACATTTCTCCTATTCTCCCACTCGCACCCATTTTACTGGGCTATCATTACCGGTGACTTTTTTTACATGGCCGTTTTTACCTAGGCCATTTTTACCTGGGTCATTATTACCGGTGCCATTTTTCCCTGGACCATTATTACCAAGGCCATTATTACCTGGGCCATTTTTAACAGTGCTATGTTTACATGGACCATTTTTACCTGGACCATTTTTACCAGTGCCATTTTACCAGGCCATTTTTACCTGTCCATTATTACCGTGCATCTGCTAGAATATAACCTGGGCGCAAAATCTCGTCTGGTGCGCACGAAACCATTGCACCAGTTCTGCACATGAGACCAGAACCTCTTTTTCCCCCTAAAAAATGGCTCAAATGGAAAACGAAACCCCCATTATCTAGCCCCACAGTCCCATAGCCCTACGTTGGCCAGGATTTGAGGAAGGTTTAAAAAAGAAAATAGTGATTTGAGGATTCATTGGAAATCCTCTCTCTCTCTCTCTCTCTCTCTCTCTCTCACTCTCTCTTAATATTACCGGTTTAGGGAAGGAAGGTTACATGCTCTGAGATACAGTATGATGAAGAGTTTAAGGAGAAAATAGAAAAAAAGAAAAAAGGGTGACAAGGAGAAGTTAGAAAGAGAGAAAAATCGTACCAGAAGAAGAAGGATAAGAAGAGAATAAAAATAAAAATAAGAAGAAGATGAAGAAGAAGAAGAAGAAGAAAAAGAAGAAGAAGAAGAAGAAGAAGAAGAAGAAGAAGAAGAAGAAGAAGAAGAAGAAGAAGAAGGGGAAGAAGAAGGAGGAGGAGGAGGAGAACGGGAAGGAGAATTTCTGAAAAGAGGCTAAGAGGTTGAAATAAAATTGAAATGAGAAAAAAGAGAAAGAAGGAAATAAGGAAGAAGGAAAAAGGAGAAGACGATAAATAAACAAAGGCTAAAGAAGACGAAAAGAATAAAAAGAGGAAGATGGCAATCTTAGAGAAGAAGAAGAAGAAGAAGAAGAAGAAGAAGAAGAATGCGTAGAAAAAGAGATCAAAAACAAAAATGGAGGAAAAACTAAGATATAATTGCGAGTCACCAAATAAAAATCATACCGAAAGTCAAAAACAAAAAAAAAGAAGCAAGTTTCTGTCTGCTCCCTGCACCCCCCCCAGCACACCTAATCCTGACACACGGCGCCCATCTCCCCCGACATGTCCGAATTCCGACGACGCCAAAATGGCCAACCTCCATCACAGTATACCATTCATCTTGATACCAACTTTTCTTTCCTGTTTTTCTCCAAGACGGAAGAACAGGCTGAAGTGGTTGTTGTTTGTCAGGGTGAAGGTAGGGGTCGAGTGTGTGTGGTTCTGTTCGGAGGGAGGGGAGAGCCCCATAAATATGTCACGATGGCCGCCTGTGTGTCCACGGTGCCGTCCATCAAATGTCTTTTCTTCTGTCCTCTTGACGGGAGACAGGCCAACTTGGACGATGTGGACTCCAAATAGACATTAGGAAACGAAGATTCATCACCATTGTTCTTGACATTGGCTACAACCAACTCCCAGACTACTGCTACTACTACTGGAGGTTGTCATTTTGGCCATTTTATGGCTGAATTTGACTAATTTGGCATTTTTGAAAAGTATTTGGCCGTTAACTTTCGGGGGGGGGGGGGGTCCATATTACTCATTTCTGTCATTTTTCATCTTTGAACACTTAAAAAAAAAAAATTTTTTCGTCCATGATTTTTTGTGTTTCCTATCCATAGGATCTTCGTTTCCCCAGAAAAATTGTCAGTAAGAAAAAAAACGTCAATTTTTATGTTTATGTAGAGTGTTCTATTTACAACATAAGAGTAATGTTAAACTGGACCCTTATATACAGCCATTTGTTCACTGCAGTAGCATTTCGAATACATTATTGTGTGTGTGTGTGTGTGTGTGTGTGTTTGTGCGTGCGTCTGTGCATGTGTGTATGTGTGCACTTGCGTGTGTGTTTGTGTGTGTGTGTGTAGTGTAGTGTAGTAAGTAATTCGATACTTTGTAAACAAATTTTGCATTGGGACATTATTTAGCCATTTGTGTGTGTTTTTGGCTAGAAACATCTCCAACTAACTAGCAACGCCACCTACTACTACTACTACTACTACTACTACTACTACTACTACTACTACTACTACTACTACTACTACTACTACTACCACATAGCAGGTAGAATAAGGCTTCCCATACCTTCTAAAATCCATGCTACTCACTATTTTCATTTTACTATCACAAGACCCGTCAAAATTGACAGAATTGTTCACACATGCATCGGAACTTCAGCTTTGGATCAGAGCATCTGTGAACTCTACCAAGGACTGAAATGTCATTCCCTGACTAGGATCAGAGTGCAGTATCCGTGTGTTCTAGTTAGGTTTACAGGCAGAGAATCTAGCCGGAGACTGACCAAGTTCGATGACAAGGACTTCAAATCAAGAACATCAAAATGAAAAGATTCAGTCTCGGCAAAATTCGAGATTAGCGTCTTATATTCAGAGAGATAACTTTTTCTTCAGCGTCGAACAATAAACAAAGAAAATCGAGAATATGGCATTAAAAATTGTGTAATTCAATATGATTTAATGTCATTTAATTTTTAACTAAAGGGAACTAAATTTTGGTCATTGTTACCTTTTCCACTTTAAATTCGAAACAATCCTGAGATTTCGCTACACTATTTTTCTCCGGAGACCTTAGAACGTTATTTTTCGTTTACTCATTTTGAAATTTTTCTCAGTTCATAATTGACTTATATAAACTTGACCCTAATCCTAACACTAACCCAGAGCACCAACTCTAAAGCTGAGAAAATTTCAGAGAAAATGAAGAAAAAAAAAGTGACTTTCTGGTGTGCCCAGAAAAACAGTGCGGCAAACATTTACACGAAAATGAAAATTACCTCCCTTTACAATGCTAATCTTGATTTTTATCTTATTCATTGTTTTTTGACGTGAATAATAACATCGCTACCAACACCCGAAGTGGAAGTATGGAGTGGCGTAACGGTTACTGACACAGAAAACGAAATCGGCAAGTTCGTGTTTTGTCCAGCGTTCAATTCAAACTGATGCCTTTGGGGAAGGCATGAATCCACTTTCCCCAAGTTATTAGTAAATAGCAAGGCAGTCCAGCTAAGATAAGGTTACAACCAGAGCACAGAGAAAATCAATGTGCTCGCAAAAGATTAGTAACCTAATATAAGGCAGTAATCAATAATTATACAGTAAGTACAATAATGATAATAATAATAATAATAATAATAATAATAATAATAATAATAATAATAATAATAATAATAATAATGAGAAGAAGAAGAAGAAGAAGAAGAAGAAGAAGAAGAAGAAGAAGAAGAAGAAGAAGAAGAAGAAGGTGGAGGGGAAGAGGAGGCGGAGGCGGAGGGGAAGTGGAGGAGGAGGAGGAGGAGAAGAAGAAGAAGAAGAAGAAGAAGAAGAAGAAGAAGAACTATCACACTGTAAGTACAAGGATTATAATAAAAATATACCTGTTGATATTCCACGGTCCAATTTGAAACTATCACCCAGGAATAAAGATCAATATGACATTTAAATGCTTTATTTATGAGTTACATACGTACAATAGAATTAAGAATATAATTCAACAGAGTATGAATGCAGTATATCATTTAAAACTTCATTTGAAATGACTATTATTACAGGGATAATGTCATTTGGCCTAGACTGCATGAATTCCGGCGGGCTGTTTAGCTCAATGAGAAGAGCGGCGCTAAGTTTGAGCGACTACCTCATAGGTCGCATGTTCGATTCTTGCAGCAGTCTCATTTTCTTAAATTGTTTATTCTATTCGCATTGTCTAGGCCAAATGACACATTCTACGGGTGATAATGGGAGGTCATAACTATATAATCGATTAAAATAGAAAAAAATAGAGTAAACGAATAAATTGAAATACGGTTTAAATTTCTGACTTATTCTTCCACGCTTTCTCAGTTTCTTTCTGTCTACTTCTCCGATGAATACTCCAGCTTTCTTTTTCTTTCTCCCTTCTCTTTAAAACGGGATGTGCTTACGTGACGTGATAGATTGGGCGGGTAGCAGTTACGCACTTTAACTATTCATTGAAAATCCCTTCCAATTTCCAATTTTTGAATTAATCACCTCCAACATGGCATGCTGGCAAAAAATGTTGGTCACGTGGCGGTTTCTGTCGAGTGACTGACCCGACCTGTCCCTAGTTCTATCTATGTCATGATAAGTTTCAATATATTTGTTCTGCGCTCCCCATGATACGGCCCTCGGCAAGGAATGCGGACCAGAAGATAGATCCCAAATGTTTGCTTTCCTGTCCCTCTCCCCCTCTCCCCAGAAAAAAATGAACGACAGTGTCAACACCCATCTCCTTATAAATAGGTAAATAAATGTACAAATAAATGAAATAAAATTAATTCTCCTCGCTTTCCTGGGGGTCGTGCACTGGGCAAAGTTGATCTATCCCGTTGTCACTGAAGGATTAAACCGTCTCTTTGGGAAGACACCTGTCAAATTTCTCATCTTCGCTTTTGTTCTAATGTCGTCGACGTTCATTTATTACAATCATACATACATTCGCTTGCCTTTCTTGTTTATCACTCTCATTTAGAGTGTCGCGTTAAAAAACAAAAACAAACATTACATGAATCAAAGGTGAAGGGCGTTTCCTTCCTGACACAGCAACCCTTTTTTTTTTAGTCTCATTAAAATCAAAATTCAAACTCCAAAGAAGATTTTTAAATCATTGCAATAGCTTTAATAAGTTTAAAGAAAAATTCACGAAAATGGCTTGAGCATTTTTAGAAAGAAAAAAAAGTTCATGCCGAATCGGTGAAATAGCCGTAATGGCGAAATTTTAATATTTCGTGCTGAATGGGTAAAAAAAGCCTATTTGGCGAGATTTCAACATATATAAATAAAAATTTGTTCCAAGATGTAAAAAACTATTTCGTACGATCAAAAGTTAATGTGATCGATATGAAATTTAAAAAAAAAGAGTAAATTTTGTCAATTAGGTAACTTCTCCGGTTTGGCGTAACATTTATAAAAAATATAAAAACCGACCCCAACGTTATTGAACGGAAAACAACTCACCAAGGACACTGGCACTTGAGTCCACTTCGCAGTACACTCCTTAGGACCTAAGGCACGTCACTTCCAGATTTCTGCAAAGACTTCTGTCGGGATCACTATCAGCTGCGTCACCCACAATTCTCCTTAATCTCGTCCGCGGTTTAGAATATTTTTAGGGAAAAACTAGAAGTTGCAGGTAGATAAATCTGTTGTTTGTGTATGTGTGTGGGGGGATGCTGGCGAGCCTGGGTTTTGCCAAGAACCAGCATGATACATGAAGAATAGCTCGCTTCATCATTTTGAATGCAAAAGCCATACAGTACACAAGCTCATTCAATGGTGTGTCCAAGTTGACTGAGTAACCTCAACGGAACGTGTCTGTTCATGCATGCGCATTTAAGTCCTCTCTGATTAATTGTCAAATTACATCAAGGCTGCAAACTGTTCTTGAGAAATCTGAAATGGCTGGTTACTTTCCGGACATACGTCTTATAATTATGAAGAATAAAAAAAAACGAAGTCGAAAAGTCGTTTATTTCTGTGATCAATTCCTCAAGACATACTATTTTTTCATTTACTTCTAGTCACCCTACGTCGAAGGGTTAACAAGAAGGAAAGTATTTTTGCGACCAAGTTGAGTTTAGCATAAAAGCACTTTTTGAAATAGCTTATTGATATTCGGACCATCCTCATCTTTGTTGTTTTACATACAACGTTTCGGCCGTTGCACTCTACGGCCTTCGTCAGGTATTGTCTGGTAGATTTTTGGGGAAGTAACGAACCGAACCCTTTATTTATCCGACGGGGGTATATTGACCGTACTCCCCTCTTAGCATTAGTAGTATTGTTATACTGTCTCACACTAGGATCGAACCTAGAACCATCAGATTACTTAACAGTAATTTGTCTGATGCTGTAACCACTGCACTATGTGTCCATGTGGCCGAAACGTTGTATGAAAAACAACCAAGATGAGGATGGTCCGAATATCAATAGAAATAATAATAATACCTCATCTCAAAAATTCAGAGATATACTAACCAAGATGAGGATAGTCCGAATAATAATAGAAATAATAATAATACCTCATCTCAAAAATTCAGAGATATACTAACCAAGATGAGGATAGTCCGAATAATAATAGAAATAATAATAATAATACCTCATCTCAAAAATTCAGAGATATACTAACCAAGATGAGGATAGTCCGAATAATAATAGAAATAATAATAATAATACCTCATCTCAAAAATTCAGAGATATACTAACCAAGATGAGGATAGTCCGAATAATAATAGAAATAATAATAATAATACCTCATCTCAAAAATTCAGAGATATACTAACCAAGATGAGGATAGTCCGAATAATAATAGAAATAATAATAATAATACCTCATCTCAAAAAATCAGAGATATACTAACCAAGATGAGGATAGTCCAAATAATAATAGAAATAATAATAATAATACCTCATCTCAAAAATTCAGAGATATACTAACCAAGATGAGGATAGTCCGAATAATAATAGAAATAATAATAATAATACCTCATCTCAAAAATTCAGAGATATACTAACCAAGATGAGGATAGTCCGAATAATAATAGAAATAATAATAATAATACCTCATCTCAAAAATTCAGAGATATACTAACCAAGATGAGGATAGTCCGAATAATAATAGAAATAATAATAATAATACCTCATCTCAAAAATTCAGAGATATACTAACCAAGATGAGGATAGTCCGAATAATAATAGAAATAATAATAATAATACCTCATCTCAAAAATTCAGAGATATACTAACCAAGATGAGGATAGTCCGAATAATAATAGAAATAATAATAATACCTCATCTCAAAAATTCAGTGATATACTAACCAAGATGAGGATAGTCCGAATAATAATAGAAATAATAATAATACCTCATCTCAAAAATTCAGTGATATACTAACCAAGATGAGGATAGTCCGAATAATAATAGAAATAATAATAATACCTCATCTCAAAAATTCAGAGATATACTAACCAAGATGAGGATAGTCCGAATAATAATAGAAATAATAATAATACCTCATCTCAAAAATTCAGAGATATACTAAGCAAGATGAGGATAGTCCGAATAATAATAGAAATAATAATAATACCTCATCTCGAAAATTCAGAGATATACTAACCAAGATGAGGATAGTCCGAATAATAATAGAAATAATAATAATACCTCATCTCAAAAAATCAGAGATATACTAACCAAGATGAGGATGGTCCGAATAATAATAGAAATAATAATAATACCTCATCTCAAAAAATCAGAGATATACTAACCAAGATGAGGATGGTCCGAATAATAATAGAAATAATAATAATACCTCATCTCAAAAAATCAGAGATATACTAACCAAGATGAGGATGGTCCGAATAATAATAGAAATAATAATAATACCTCATCTCAAAAAATCAGAGATATACTAACCAAGATGAGGATGGTCCGAATAATAATAGAAATAATAATAATACCTCATCTCAAAAATTCAGAGATATACTAACCAAGATGAGGATAGTCCGAATAATAATAGAAATAATAATAATAATACCTCATCTCAAAAATTCAGAGATATACTAACCAAGATGAGGATAGTCCGAATAATAATAGAAATTATAATAATACCTCATCTCAAAAATTCAGAGATATACTAACCAAGATGAGGATAGTCCGAATAATAATAGAAATAATAATAATAATACCTCATCTCAAAAAATCAGAGATATACTAACCAAGATGAGGATGGTCCGAATAATAATAGAAATAATAATAATACCTCATCTCAAAAAATCAGAGATATACTAACCAAGATGAGGATAGTCCGAATAATAATAGAAATAATAATAATACCTCATCTCAAAAATTCAGAGATATACTAACCAAGATGAGGATAGTCCGAATAATAATAGAAATAATAATAATAATACCTCATCTCAAAAATTCAGAGATATACTAACCAAGATGAGGATAGTCCGAATAATAATAGAAATAATAATAATAATACCTCATCTCAAAAATTCAGAGATATACTAACCAAGATGAGGATAGTCCGAATAATAATAGAAATAATAATAATAATACCTCATCTCAAAAATTCAGAGATATACTAACCAAGATGAGGATAGTCCGAATAATAATAGAAATAATAATAATAATACCTCATCTCAAAAATTCAGAGATATACTAACCAAGATGAGGATAGTCCGAATAATAATAGAAATAATAATAATACCTCATCTCAAAAAATCAGAGATATACTAACCAAGATGAGGATGGTCCGAATAATAATAGAAATAATAATAATACCTCATCTCAAAAAATCAGAGATATACTAACCAAGATGAGGATAGTCCGAATAATAATAGAAATAATAATAATACCTCATCTCAAAAAATCAGAGATATACTAACCAAGATGAGGATAGTCCGAATAATAATAGAAATAATAATAATAGCTCATCTCAAAAATTCAGAGATATACTAACCAAGATGAGGATAGTCCGAATAATAATTGAAATAATAATAATAGCTCATCTCAAAAATTCAGAGATATACTAACCAAGATGAGGATAGTCCGAATAATAATAGAAATAATAATAATACTTCATCTCAAAAAATCAGAGATATACTAACCAAGATGAGGATGGTCCGAATAATAATAGAAATAATAATAATACCTCATCTCAAAAAATCAGAGATATACTAACCAAGATGAGGATGGTCCGAATAATAATAGAAATAATAATAATACCTCATCTCAAAAAATCAGAGATATACTAACCAAGATGAGGATGGTCCGAATAATAATAGAAATAATAATAATAGCTCATCTCAAAAATTCAGAGATATACTAACCAAGATGAGGATAGTCCGAATAATAATAGAAATAATAATAATACCTCATCTCAAAAAATCAGAGATATACTAACCAAGATGAGGATAGTCCGAATAATAATAGAAATAATAATAATAATACCTCATCTCAAAAATTCAGAGATATACTAACCAAGATGAGGATAGTCCGAATAATAATAGAAATAATAATAATAATACCTCATCTCAAAAATTCAGAGATATACTAACCAAGATGAGGATAGTCCGAATAATAATAGAAATAATAATAATACCTCATCTCAAAAAATCAGAGATATACTAACCAAGATGAGGATGGTCCGAATAATAATAGAAATAATAATAATACCTCATCTCAAAAATTCAGAGATATACTAACCAAGATGAGGATAGTCCGAATAATAATAGAAATAATAATAATAATACCTCATCTCAAAAATTCAGAGATATACTAACCGAGATGAGGATAGTCCGAATAATAATAGAAATAATAATAATACCTCATCTCAAAAATTCAGTGATATACTAACCAAGATGAGGATAGTCCGAATAATAATAGAAATAATAATAATACCTCATCTCAAAAATTCAGAGATATACTAACCAAGATGAGGATAGTCCGAATAATAATAGAAATAATAATAATACTTCATCTCAAAAATTCAGAGATATACTAACCAAGATGAGGATAGTCCGAATAATAATAGAAATAATAATAATACTTCATCTCAAAAATTCAGAGATATACTAACCAAGATGAGGATAGTCCGAATAATAATAGAAATAATAATAATACTTCATCTCAAAAATTCAGAGATATACTAACCAAGATGAGGA
Source organism: Thysanoteuthis rhombus (assembly GCA_963457665.1). NCBI lineage: Eukaryota > Metazoa > Mollusca > Cephalopoda > Oegopsida > Thysanoteuthidae > Thysanoteuthis > Thysanoteuthis major. Next base: position 2,661,562 of record OY735224.1, on the reverse strand, counting down.
TAGTCCGAATAATAATAGAAATAATAATAATACCTCATCTCAAAAATTCAGAGATATACTAGCTTATTGATGTTAAAATTGTAGAGACAGGAACACAAAAAATTGCCATGTTTTAAAATGGAGACTAAAAAACACTATAATACAGTAAAAGAGTTAAAAGAACTTAAAAGAGTTGAAAAAAAAAACCCACAAAAATATGAAAAGCTATCAAAGAATTGAAAGAAAAAAAGTTTCACATCAGTTGAGGCACTCGTTCACTCTGGATTTAAAATGTCGAGATCGTACTCGTAGGGAAAACGCTCAGAACGGAATTGGAAAAAAAAACCTATTTGCGTGGAACTTGCGGCGAATCTTTGATATATCTAAAAAATAAGGATGTGCCTTAATTGCAAACCGAGTTTTTAATTGAAAACAGGACAGGGGTAACTAAGAATATAATTTCGCTTGAACACTTTCTATGGAAGTAACAGTGCCAAGCTTACATCTCTACGATGATGGCGGAGCACAATTATTAAGTGCTGTTGATGAGAACCCCGCTCTGGAAGAAACATCAAAATACTTTTTTCTTTTAACTGTAATTATAAAAAGTATAAAATTTCTTCAGATATTTCTTCAATTGAGAAGGGCTAATTTAGATAATGTATGTTCTTCTAGTATCTTACTGAATTATTTAAGGAATGTTGTCTGCACCTATGAGGGGACATTCGACAAAGATACGTTGATGTAACGTTACAAGAAATCTAACTTAACAGAAACGTTCTACTAACGTCAATTTGTTAACGAGATATCTTATACTTATATGAGGTTTATAATGTTTTCATTTTTACCCTACTATTTAATTTCATCTTTTGTATTGCTTTTTTTCCTCTTATTATAACTCCACTCAGATTTGATTCTCTTCGATCGTAAGTAAATAAACCGCGCAGATCGGAATGAAGAAAGAACCTCTGGCACGACTCTAATACTTTCAATCTCACTTTCAACTCCGACCTTTTCTGTGCCGTTTTTTTAAATCTATTATTCACAGGTAATGTCAGAACTTGTGGACAAATTTATTCACTTATTTCTTTTAGTAAGTGAAGTGTTGTAAATCATTATTAACATTTTTCTCTCTCATTTTTTGTTACTATCCGAGCTGGTCAATTAAGGGAGGCTCAACCTGTTCTTGATGGTGAAAAATTATCAACAACATTACGAACAATAATACTTCGGGACTTATACAGCGATCACATCATGTCATCTCAAGGTAATAAAAAGGCTAAAAGGTTTGAAAATTAGGTCCCACATAAACTGAATAAGATGTTCCATGACAGTGCCTGGCTCCACACCTCTCAGATGATGTATAAGCTTAGAGAATTGAGAAATGGAGTCTTGCAGCCTATTCACCTGACATTTCTCATAATCTTTCCAAGCACTTTGAACTTCATGATAAAAGCCTCAATAACAGGGAAGCCATAATTCGTGCTTACACTGAATTTATAACCACTAGATCTAGAATTATAGAGAGATGGCACAATATCATTGTTTGAGAATTAAAGGAATTGACAATTTAGGAAAGTCACTTTCACGGTGATACATTCAGTAAAAAGGCATGAATCTAATCCTCCCCACATATTGTCTCGTTTCCAGTCATCTTGACCAGAATTTCGGTATTGACACTGAACTGTTTTCTCGCTGTACTTCAATACGCCTAAAATCTCTCATCCGACAGAGATGAAATTTCTGTTCGCCCCCCACCCCACCAAGCTCCATGAGGGTCAAGATTCGGTTTTACGCTCAACACTGTTCACGTAGAATTTATGGGTTGGACGGAGCGGTGGTGTACCGCACCAAACCACAAACCCTAGATCAACTAAAGGAGCACATTCGATTCGTTATAGCCAACATTCCGCTGGATTTCCTACAAAGGTCTATCGAGGCCTTAACGGAACGCTCACAGAAATCGCCATACTAGATTGTATTTTGTCGCAGCAATCAAATCCTCTCATCGTATGATAAAAAAATTGAAATATTTTGACGAGAATCGACCAGTAGATAATTAAGTTTTCACTTATTTCCAATAGAGTGTTTCTTTTCATCCACTCTGTGTATAGTTTTCTAATTCATAAAGTGGGGCGTTCGGTACCGGTTACTAGAAATATGTTGGTCTTACCAGTTAAGCCAGTTAGGAAGACAAGAGAAAATCTTCGTCAGCAGAAATTCAGTAATTCGGTCGTCGCACAAAGGGAGCGTATTTGGGATCTAAAGCGATTAACGTCACTCGTTGTACGAAGCTCCATACGTCTGTCAGTTTAAGAAGACAGGTTATATATATATATATATATATATATATATATATATATATATATATATATATATATATATATCAGGGTTGTTAGATAGTTGGAAACATTTCTGGCCAAACAGACATAAAATTGACCAAAGATGGCCCAAAAGTGGCCAAATGTGAAAATTGTTAATATAACATTGCAATAACATTAACGGACCTTTAGAAACATCCCCCGCAAAAAAAGGTTTCGGTTTTATTTAGTTTTTCTCTGGAAAAAAGAAAAATCCTAAAAAAGCTCTATGTCAAGAAGACATTCAAATGTACTCGACAGAAACAATTTGTACGACTTACAAAAATGTCTTTTAGTTTATTAGTTCATTATGCTTTTGTTATTATCTATTATGCTTATATCGAAGTTTTGTACTTCTGAAAGACTTTTCAATATTGCAATACTACAGTACAAACCAAAAATAGGGCATTGACAGCGATCGGTGCTAAAAATGTTAGTTAATGTAAAAACGATATATCAAACGCAACAACCAAATATGTGTATGGTTTTCTATATCATAAAGCCTGGTCTCTGTAAATATGTCGGTTTTACCGGTTGAGCCAGATAGAAAAAGAGAAAATTCACCAGAAAAAAGCAGAAATGTTCTCCAGACGTCATTTTTAAGGAGACTGGATTTATAAATATTTATGCTCTGTACGGAGATCAAAGTGGCCAATTTGGCTTTTTTTCCAACTAGATCTAGCATCTTTTTGGTGCATTTAGCTCCTAAAAGTCTGCATCTAGCTCTTATTCCATCATCTAGTTCCTTTTCAATATATATAATGCATCTAACTACCAAAATGAAGGTGACTTTATTGTTCCACCGTAACAAGAACAAGAACAATTCTCACCCAATATTTAGGGTATTGAACGGATCTGGAAAATTCACAGCCATTACTGTAATTTGAACTCGCTATCAACTGGTTACCGGGAGACTGTGTTACTGACAGAGCTAAATAGGTAAGTCTGGGATAACAACTAAATATTGTCGTCCAGATACGCACATACATATATAAAGGGCCGAAACATTAACATGTTTGTGCCGAGAATCCTTTATTTCATCATATTTTAAGCTCTACTCTAGCTCAACTTGATGTTTAATGTTGAATGTATGGAGCACTTCCTGAAAAAAGCCCATCACACATCGGATATTGTATCATTTCATTGGAATTCCTGATCTGTACCATGAATATATATATATATATATATATATATATATATATATATATATATATATATATATCTTGGTGTTTTTTTTCTCTTTTTTTGATGTTTTCTTGTGAATAAAATTTATTCTGACCATATTTATCCTTTTTTACGGATTTCTTTAACATGATTTCAATTTTTTTACGCTACGGCAGTTCAGTTATTGACTTTGATGATGAGTGTTTATATCTATCTATCTATCTATCTATCTATCTATCTATTTACTCATTGGAAACTGTCAACTCAATCCCAAGTCCTTTAGTTAGTGTCCGGCAGAGTTACTGCATGTTTTTCTTGAAAGTGCGGATTTTTTAGTGACCAAACAAAAAGTAACTTATTCATTGATCACCGCGTTTTTCATTTCTTCTTTTAAATTATTCACCCCCAACACAACATGCTGCCAAAAGATCTTGGTCACGTAACGTTTTCTAACCAGATCTATCTATTTATCTATCTTAATATATTGATATCTCTCCATCTATCCATTAATATATCTATTTAATTCAGTGTTAATATCTATCTATTTCAATCTGTTCATATCTACCAATCTATCTATCTCAGTAAGTTATTATCTATCTATTCATCTATCTTAGTCTGTTGATATCTATCTATCTATCTATCTATCTATCGATCTATCTATCTATCTATCTATCTATCGATCTATCTATCTATCTGTCTATCTATCTATCTGTTCTTATCGATCAATCTATCTATCTATCTATCTATCTATCTATCTATCTCAGTCTATTCATATCTATCTACCTTTCTGAGTCAGTTAATATCTATCTATCTATTCATCTATCTATCTATCTATGTATCTGTCTCAATCTGTTCATATCTATCTTTTTATCTATCCATCTATCTATCTTGGTCTGTTGATATCTATCCATCTATCTATCAATTTAAGTCTTCCTATCTCTCTCTCTCTCTCTCTCTCTCTCTCTCTCTATCTATCTATCTATCTATCTAAGGCAATTTATCAGTTACCTTCTTTTATACACTGATCGTCTAGGTATCAATTCATCATTATATTCTCATATCTGAATGATCATCATTAATTCATATTCTCAAAACAGATCACATCCTTAATTTTCTCTTTCATTTGGATCATTGATTGATCGAATAATTTATGGGGGACATAACATGAAATCAGCAGATTCTTCAGCGCCAGGATTTGGCTAATATATATAAATATATATAATGACACTTAGTGACTGTCGAGCGTTAAATATGATGAATTAATTGATTTGCTACGGAGGCACTCTTGTACATCTCCCGATGAAGCCTGGAAGAGGCAGAAACACGAGTTTCCCTTCGTAGCAAATCAACCAATTCATCATATATCTATTTATCTCAATTTCTCCGAAACCAACTTCCGCTCTTTTGCTTTCAAAGCGCTGACGAAACCCGGAGACAACGGTGAAACGTACGTAATGAAGAGAAAATTCGAGATGTATCAAGTAGTTTCTAGTCTATTTCCTTCTATATATTTGGCAACAATTCCTCAACATTCTGTCGGATCTACATCCTTTCCCTTCGTATATATATATATATATATATATATATATATATATATATATATATATATATATATATATGACAATGCATAGCTCCTGGCAGTGGACTCTGGTTCCACATGGTACATTTTAATACACACTCACACAACACACACCGCTGATGATGGGAAGAATCCCGAAACATGTATGGACTATTTACTTATAAGGATTAATAAACCTTACCACCAAAAACTTCACTCCCGAGTCCGTCTCACTCTCTAAAGTACACATTATATATATATATATATATATATATATATATATATATATGATACAAATCAGAAATATGATATAATATCCGATGTGCGATGGATTTATTTCATGAAGTGCTCAATACATCCAACATTAAACATCAAGTTGATTTTGAGTAGAACTCAAAATATAATGGGGTAAGGATTCGTTACACAATACGTTCATATTTCTGCCCTGTTTGGGCCTCTTCGGGCAAATTCTCCTTAATATATATATATATATATATATATATATATGCAAAGGAATGAATATATGATCAGACAGAATGATTATAAATCGTGTTAAATTATGTCGAAACTCTTATTTAACATGATCTCCCGTTATTAGATGGAGACCGTATCACTTGGCCTAGATAACGTAAATAAAATAATTTTCCCTGATTGATCATTCTATTTACGTTGTCTAGGCAAAGTGATACATTCTCTGTCTAATAGTCGATGATCATTTCAAACAAGAGTTTCAATATAATATAACACAATTCATGATTATATATAGATATATATATATGTATATATATAACTCTGTGTGTGTGTGTGTGTGTGTGTGTGTGTGTGTGTTCCTAGCTGAAAACAACAGTTTTGCATCTACGCATCTGAAATTTGGCTCATCTTCCCAAGGCGAAAGTCAGAGTCCACGTGAACCTTTCTGACAATTCATGCGAATGAATAAAATTTTTTTTTCAGATCTTGTAGAATTATCACTTGTCGGTATATGTAAGGTAAACTACTGAAATTCTACCGACTATTCACTCAGTGAGTATTTGGGTTCTGGGGGAAGCTTTTGAGTACCGAATGCACGACCATTACGTTCTGCTACATAGAATATAAGTTAAGTATGTGCTCGATCCCAGGTTCTTCTGAGCTGGAAAGTTAGAATTTCCGACTGAGAAACCTGCAGGATGATTTTAACAGGGAAGGAATTAGGGAAAAGCTAGGGTGAAGAGGAGGGAGAGAAAAGAGTGTGAATGAGAAGAGGTTGGTGTTTAAAAAGCTAAGGAAAAACATAAAGAAAACCTGAGGGGAAAAAAACACTGAAATGTATTTTTTAATTATGATACATCTTCATTTATTTTGATCCTGGAAAAGACTGAATTGTTGTTTTGAACCACAAACTTTAAAACGTCATATCTCGGCTCAAACACCACTTGATTAGTCAAAGCAAACATGATTAGAATCGACATAACGTGGTCAACGAACTTGGAGCAAATTCATTCCATAACAACGGAAATTGGGATCACTGGAGTCGACAAACTGTCTGGGGGCATTTTCGATCTGGTCTTGATTGCTGTACACCCGCTGGCACATATATACATCTTAAATATGTCCATTGGTGTAATGAGCATTTTTTTTCTTAAACTAATTTACATATGTTGATGACACTATATATTCCGGTAATCTATTCCTGATCCCCTCATTGCTTGAAAAGAATTTACTCATATCTAATCTACTGTTATTTACATCTACCATATATATATATATATATATATATATATATATATATATATATATATATATATATATATATATATCACCTCTTGATCTCTTGCAGTCTCTTCTAGTAAAAAAATCATCATAAGTCTTTCGGCGTCTGTTGTTGGTAATAGACTTTTCCCAAGATTCGCCAGACCTCTGGGCGTTGCAGGGCCAATATTTCCTGAACTTGTCTTGTTCGTGATGCAATCTCATATTTTCAGTGTTTCGGATATGATCTCAAGGGATCCACAATGTGAGTCGTAATGTCCAACGGTCCTTTGAGATTCTCTCTCAGTTTTGTAATGGTTTCTACAATATCTCTGACTCCTGTTTCGTTCCATAAATACACTGAGCTGTCTTGTGATCTCTCCATGTGAGGTTGAGCGTGATTTTTTCATGTGCATTTTGCATGGTCCTCAGTTCGAGGGTCAATCTTTTCGTAAGGATTCATGTTTCAGCTCCATTGGTGACTATCGAGAGTATGCATTGGTTGTATAACTTTTTGAGGGGTTAATGGGATCTTCTTGAAGGTTGAGCTGGTTAGACCGAAATCTTGCCCACCTAGAATGATTCAATTTCTTCTTTCGGCGATTTTAAAGAGGTTTGTCGTCTAATGTTGATGTAGTTGTCTACTTTTCCTAGCTCTGCATCCTTGCTCTGATCATTGTGTCGTATAATGGGGTCTTCTAATTACATACACTCGTAATCTTGAACATTTCTATTTAATCTCCCCGGTTCCTCTTATTTTCTAACGGTAATAACCCTGACTCTTTTTACCGTAACCTAGTTCTAACTTAGTTGCTCGTCTTTGGTCTTTTTTTTAAATGATTTTTTTTCTTATTTTTCTCTGAGTTCAGTGACCAGGCCTTTACACAGTTGATTCATGCATTTCTCGAGAGCGTTAGCTTCAGACCAAAAACTTGATCAGCCGATTCTGTTTTCCGTGCTGGTAACCGTTCTGCCACCCCACATCTGAGAGTAGGGCAAATATCGAGGTGAATATGATGTGTTTAGACATGATCCTTTTCAGTAGAGGGAGAAGTCAGACCTCTTGGTAGACAGGAGGCTTCGTCAGCAGGGTGGCCCCTAAGGGCCATCGACTGCAGACAACGACGCCGCCCCAGCTGCCGTGCTGTTTGCCCCGACGGACATACCGGCAGGCCCCAACTGGTAGGAAGGACGACTATTAAAAATTATGTCCTTTGGGGGCTGGGGATGTCAGCTCCTGCTTGCCGACAGGGATTGGGTAGGTTTGGGTGGAGGAAATTATTTGAAAACAGATGGGCCTTGCAAAAGTTATTTTATTATTTTTTGCCACCTCTTTTTCTCTTTCTTTCTTTCTTTCTTTCTTTCCATTCTTTCTCTTTCTTTCTTTCTTTCTTTCCATTCTTTTTCTTTCTTTCTTTCTTTCTTTCTTTCTTTCTTTCTTTCTTTCTTTCTTTCTGAGATTATTTGTTTTTCTTTCGCTTCCTTTCCTTCCATCCTTGTTCGTTTGTTTCTTTGCTTCTTTCTTTCTTTTTTTCAATTTTCTTCTTAAAATTCTTTCTTTTTCTAATGCTTTCATTTCCTTTTTCTCTCAGTCTTTCTATCCATCTGTTTTCTTTCTTTCTGTCAGTCTTTCTTTCTATACCCTTTTCTTTCTTTCTTTCTTTCTTTCTTCTATTCTTTCTTTCTATTTATCCCTCCATTTCTCAATTCCTTTTTTTCTTTCTTTTCCATCTGTCTTTCTTTCTTCTTTTCTATCCATCCTTTTTCTTTCCTTTTCCGTTCCTTCTTGCCTTTTTTTGTTTCATTCATTCATTCTTTTTATCTGAACATTTTTTCTTTCTTCCTTCCTTTTAAAGATTATTGAATCTTCTTCCAGTTTCTTACTTCCCTTCCTTGCTTGTTCGTTTCTTGGATTCTCTCACTCTTTCTTTCAAAATTAAAAAAAAAGTACATCTCTCTTTTTATCTCTCTTTCATTTTCCCTTTCTCTCTTTCTTCCTATCTATTCTTTTTTCTTTCTTTTTTCTTCCTTTCTGTCTAGACTTTTTTCTTTTTTCCTTTTATTTCTATCCGATATCCTCTCTTCCTTTCTTTCTTCCTTTCTTTCTTCCTTTCTTTCTTTCTGGCTCTCTTTCTATTTATGCACCCGTTTCTTTATTCCTTTGTCCTTCTTTCCTTCCTTTCTTTCTTTCATTCATTCTTTCTTTTTTTTTTCTGGTCGTTTCTTCCTCTTTACTTTCTCTCCATTCCATTTTTTCTTCATTTATTAATTTCCTTTTATTCAACTGTTTTTCTCTCAATTCCTGTCATGCCGACGGTAAAAATTCTAGTTTATTCATTTTTTTTGCAATATAAAATATGGATATTTAATGGATATTTAGAGTCAATAAACATACAGATTCATAAGCCCCCCCCCTCTAAGAAAAACAACAGCAACAACGACAAAAGAACAAAACAACAAAAACCCCAACAAGTACAAAACAAAATAAAACATCCTTCCGACAATTTTTTTCTCTTCAAAACGTCATTCAGTGAACAGTCCAATCGACGGAACAGTTTCACCAAAAAGGTTTTCGGCGAAGCGTCCAAATAACACGACTTGTTTTCGGCGAAGCGTCCGAAAGCCGTTTAGAAGTCCAACAATGATAAATCTATCTATCTATCCATCTATCTATCAATCTATCTATCTATCTATCTGTCTGTCTGTCTGTCTGTCTGTCTATCTATCTCTCTATCTAAATTCATCAGTTTCAAAGTTTAGACAATAGAGGCATAAAATCAGCTGCAAAGAAGAAGAGGATAGAAGAATAGTATCATATTTGATAAGGGACGATCATTAGAGTGAAATATTCCATGACGATTGACTCAAATTCATTTAGGTCTGGTTAGTCAATCAATAGAAACAGTCACGTGACCAACGTCTTCCGACAGCACGTCGTGTTGGGGGAGATCAATACAAAAAAGGGGTCGATCGATGAAATAGTAACAGATCTCGCCTTTTGTTGGACAGTAATCACGAGATAAGGCTGATTTTTTCACCCCCCCCTAAAAAAAAACCAGTCAACAAACTCGAACGTTGCCTGACACAAACTAAGAGAACCAATTAAGCATAAACTTAATTATCAATTAGAATATTGATAAGGGGTGATCAATGATTTTATTCACTCACCTTTAGTTGCAAGACAAATAGGTCTGATTAAAAAAAACAAAAACAAATAAGTGCGAACACTACAGGACATGAACAAAATGACCAATTTGACAAACTTACATTGTAAATTACGCCCCAACTTATTGGGGGGGGGGGCAATTTAAAAAACAAAGAAATGAACAAAAGAAAATGTTTTTCCTATCTTGATGTATTTGGGAGCAAATGTCCAAATTTTCGACCCTTTCTTCCTATTGATGGGGCCTATAGGCGTGATATACATGTAGCCAGCCAGCTAGAATCACTAATAAATAAAGAAACCTATTTTGACTTTTTTTTGATATTTACTTTTTGATGGTGACAGTTTTGTTTGACGGTTTCTAACATCCCAGACAAAACTGAAAATGGAGGTAGCAGCTATCATCTGCAACTACTCGAGGTAAAGAAGTGTGATTTCCTCAAGGGCCGACTCTCATTCCTTTCATTCTGTCCATCGAACAAGTGACAGAATAATTTGTCAAGTTATATGCAGATGAGGCAGAATGCTGGGAAAAGTGGATTCATGCCTTTCGAAATAGCATTAGTGCAAAATGAACATAGATAACCGCGACCAGATTTCGAACTCTGTTCCCCATTCTATTTTGCTCGCGATGTTTCTGCTTTCCCTAATCTCTACCCACTGACTTCATCGCTACTCTACAACTTCAAAGATTAGATTGAAGTTATTTTCTGCACTAAGAATCTATACGGTCAAATCGCGTTGGATTTTCTAGTACGATTGTCAAAGATAAGTGACGTCGAGCCTGGCCTTTACCCATATGGGTGACCATCTGGAAATACCTGGTGAAATATACAGCAACAAGATTGTTCTGCAGCCATCTCAGCCAATGATCTGCAGTCAATTAACAGAGCACCATGCCAAGCTTGACCAGTTTGTGTACCCAGTCTTTTTTTCTCGTATGTACTGCTCTATGGAGAGCAAATAACAGCGCGCTCTCCTGGGAGCCTGCGTACTGTTATCGAAAGCCAGTGATCACTAAAAAACTTGATAAGTCTGGCGGTATAGGAAAATGGATGACTTAACAATGGATTTTGTAATTTTGACCCCAATAAATTTTTTTATTCCCAGCTCTCAGTCAGTGGGTTATGCGTTAAAAAAACCCCAGACAGACAGACAAGACTTACTGTTTCAGGACCAAACCTCACTCTAAGTAAAGCTTAAATGTCATAGCTTATGAGTTCTTAAATTCTTCAGCTTTTGTATAAACAGCTTTCGTTTAACTGATAAAAAAGATCTCTAAATTTGGTTGGGGAAGGAGACTTGGTAAAATAATGTCTAGATATTTCTATAGATAAAAGGCAATATAGATAAGATAATTCAGGATATAATTAGAGGCAATTTTAGTTATAAACAGGATAAGTAAGGTTACTCCAATTTTTCTTTCTCAATCTTCTGGTGGGGTTGAAAGTTGCATCTCAAATTTCAGCCTCTTCGGTAGCCTTGGAAGGTTATAATTTTGGGGAAGATCATTGTTGGTGTCATTGTCATTGTTGCTACCAGGTTAAAATAAAGTCAGTTCCAGAGTTTAAGTTTGATAAAGGAGATTGTCAATGGTCAGAAATGAAAGTAAACACTAGTGGCAGGATAAGGCTATTAATGGATAATATGAATGCATTGTGAATCTTCTTTTTATATACAGGAATGCATTGTAAGTGATTTTTATTATAGAAATGCATCGTGAATGATTTGCATTATATAAATGCATTGTAAAATATTTTTTTATTATAGAAATGCACTTTGGAAATTGTTTTATCGTAGAAATGCATTAAAAAATTATTTTTATTATAGGAATTCATTATGAATGATTTTTATCATAGATATGCGTTATGAATGATCTTGTAATAGAAATGCATTATGAATAATTTTTATTATAGAAATGCTTTGTGGATTATTTTCATTATAGAAATGCATAGCCAATGTTTTTTTTTATCATAGAAATGCATTATGAATGATTTCTATCATAGAAATGCATTATGAATAATTTTTATTACAGAAACGCATTTTGGATTATTTTTCTATTAAAAAAAATGCATTATAAAAGATCTTTGTTATAGAAATGCATTGCGGAAATTTTTTTATTATAGACACGCATGAATGATTTTTATTATAGAATTTCATTGTGGATTATTTCTTTATTATAGAAATGCATAGCCGATGATTTTTTATTTATTTTAGAAGTGCATTGCTAATGATTATTATCTTAGAAATACATTGAAAATGAAGAAAAAGGGAAAGTCAGTGGTCAGGAATTAATGCAAGCCTTACTGACAGAAAATGGCTATCATATGCTCCATGTTGAATATTTGGTAATTATTTTACTATAGAAAAGAATTGACTTTCAGGAAGAAATATTAGGGATGAAGAGAACCATTAGTGACAAATAAGACTATTGTAGGCATGTATATAAATGCATTGCTAATGATCTCACGACAGAAATGCATTGAATATCTGAAAGAGAGGAGTCCTTAGTAATAAAATTTAAATGCAAGCGTTGACTGACTGCATAAGGCTATTATATGTACAAGGTAAATGAACTGCTAATGGTTTGAGTATACAAATGCATTGGGATATGCGTTGAGACTACCCGCCACGAAACATCAAACCGTTAAGTGGATGTTAATAGATCACTGGCGACAGACGGTGGAGAGGGACCCCCGACTGGTGAACTGAAGACGGAATGACGCCGCCAGTTCAGCGTTTCATACAGGCGACTCGGGAAAAGTTCAAAACCTTTCTGACCAAACGGATGCAGATGTGATACCATATTCAAGTGGTTCTTAACCTTTTTACCACCACGCACCCCTAATTTATCAGTTGGACTTTACCCCCCCCCCCCCATCCATTTTCAAAATTTTCTACTGAAGGATTATTTCGAAACGGGTACTGCAAATCTGTGAAAAAAATGAATCTATTATACTGTGTTCATCACGATATTTATACAAACGACGCTTCAGAGAATGCCCAGAATAAATAGAGAAATAACACTTCTGTAACCCTTTCCTAGGCTGAGACCAATAAGTCCAGGAACTAATTAAACTGATTTAGCATAAACTCGCATTGTAAATCGAACCTCATCAAAGAAGCTATGGGAGGGTCAAAAGACAAAAAAAAAACAACGTTTTTTTTGACACGATAAGAAGTAATTTCTGTCTGGATATTTTTTAGATGAGGGGTCAACCATATGTTTAGATTTTTCTTTTCTTCATTTTGGTTCATTTTTTGAACCCAACGTGGGAGTAAACGTTTAAATTTCGACTCCTCTAACTTGATGGTTCCGAAGCTTTGAAAACTCAAGGACCCCCTTCAACGAGGGAAATATTCTGGTGGGGCCATATTTTCAACGTTCAATTTTAGAGTGTAATCAATAACTAAAAAAAAAAAAAAAAATCAATTGATGGATTCAATTTATTTTAATTCTGATACATGGTACAGGTCTGAGTATAATCATAATGTTTTTCAATTGTTTTGCCAAGGATGTCGTATCTTTGCCTCAAGGGGGACACGGCAACGGGTCCCTCAGCGTTATTTGATGGACCCCAGTTTTGAAACCACTGTCATAACCAATGCAGGTTTACCCTGGAGCGTGGTATTGCTCAGGGGTAGTCTAGACAAGTGGCATCATGATTTGTTCTGTGAGAAAGTCAAGTCGACTTGGATGTCTTCACGACGCTAGTTACAAGGATTAGCCAGATTTCGGAGGTCTTGTCTACCCACACGTTCGCGCATGGCTCCCCACATTAAACAGACCCCGTGTCATATCCCATCCTTGTGGGGGTACGGGTAAATAGGCAGAGAAGGACCTCCTACTGGTTTATAGAAACTGTAATGACACCACCAGACTGTCTGAAGATCGTACAGGGAGGAACACCTGGACTGCCTCATGTGTCACTCGACGCAGAACCAATTGAATCTGAGTAAAGATATCCTTATAGTGAAACATTACAAATAATTTTACTGTAGAAATGCATTGTAAATCATTTTATTATAAAACTGCATTGTAAATCATTTTAGCACTGAAGGATTGAAAGAAGGAATAATGAAGAATTAAGAAAAAAGAAGAAACAGAGAATGGAATGATTAAAAGAAAGGGACGTAGGAAACAAGGAAGGAATTGAGGGAGGAAGGGAAGGAGGGGACTGAGGAAAAAGGAAGAAAGAAAAGGAAGGAGGAAAGGGGGAGAAAGAAAAGGAAAGAGGAAAGAAGGACGGAGAGAAAAAGAGAAAGGAACGAAGGAAAGAAGTAAAGAAATGAAACGAAGGAATGAAAGAAGGAGAGTAAGAAAAGACGGAAGGAAGGAAAGAAAGGCGGAGGGGTGTAGAATAGGAGGAAAGGGAGAAAGAAAGGAAGGCTGGAAAGAAAGAAAAGAAAGAAAAAAAAAGGAAAGAAAATAGGGAAGAAAGAGTGGAAAGAAGAAAGGGAAGAAAGAAAGAAATGGAAGAAGGAAAGGAACGAAAGAAAGAAATGAAGAAAGTTTGGACGAAAAAAAGAAAGAAAGAGAGCTAAGAAGGGAATAATCAAGGGAAGAAGGAAAGAAAGGGAAGAGGGAAAGGAACGAAGGAAAAACATGGAGAAAGGAAGGAAGGGAAAAAAGAAAGAAAGAGAGGAAAGAAGAAAATGAAGAAGGAAAGAGAGGGAAGAAGGAAAAAACGAAGGAAAGAAATGAGGAAGGAAGGAAGGGAAAAAGGAAGAAAGAGGGGTAAGGGGGAAAGAAGAAAGGGGAGAAGGAAAGAGAAGGAAGAAGGAAAGGAACGAATGAAAGAAATGGAGAAAGGGAGAGAGAGAGAGAGAGAAACAAAGGAAAGAAAAGAATGCAGGGATATTGTACTGTTGAATTATATATTCGGTTAAAGAAAAACGGTCCGTGTGTATGTGTGTATTTATCGATGTGTGTGTATGCATGTATGAATGTGTGAATACGTATTTCTGCGTCTACATGTGTGTGTGTGTATGTGTATGTAGAGATGTATTACGATGTATATGTATGTGTGTGTCTGCATGTGAGTGTAAGTGTGTGTATAAATGTATTATAACATATATGTATGTGTGTGTATATATGTATTATCACATACATGTACGTGTGTGTGATTCGACACGGAAATCGTCGCATCAGATGGTGACTGCAGTGACTGTCGTAGATAGCAAGAAAAATAAAAACAAACTTAATGACGTCATTCACTTCGAGTGGGGGGCGGGGAAAAACACAAGTCCCACTGTTTTATATCTGGTCCTTCATCCGACGACCCACGCTCCCATTCACCCCCCAATCTATCCTTGCATACCCTCCCCTCCACCTCCATCCTCATCTCCAGTCCGTTAGTCGCCTGACGCCCCCCGCCCCCACAGCCACCCCAACAACATCTAACTTGGGGCGGAGACAGCACCTCCATTGAAAGTCTATGGTCGTGGGATTGGGTCGAGCAGGGATACGAAGAGATTCTGTTAAAAGATTCGCCCTACAGGGAGAAAAAAAAAAGAAAAAGAAATAAAGTTTTATATATCACATGTTTCATTCAGTCAACAATTTACGCACACGAACGGGCAAAGAAGGGGGGTGTCCGTCAGTGGTTGCCGATGATATTCATACTAATAAGCTATCTCGGATTTTGCTAGTACATCGAGTACCGTTTATATTCGTGCATAGCACGCACTTTTCCCAGATGTTTAAACCTATAACTTTCGGATGCTAGCCATACGCGAGAACTCAAAGTTACCAAGTGCATGGCCATATTCGGGACGGCATGGCCGGAAGTAAGTTATATCATTGTCCAAGCTAATTGATGATATATAACAAAGAATTCAAACCTCTGAATACTGCGTGAATCTCGTGTTTCAAAACGTAAAGGAAAATATATAAAATCTTATTTTTAATTCATACGAATCGGGTAAATGGGTTAAATTTAGTCGCTATAAAATCTGAAAAGCCAGTGTGTATTATATACTTGAATGTATGTACTTGAAATAGGCTCTTTTGACAGCAGTTAATTGTGCCATTAGGCCGGCTCTGTTTAGTTGAGGTTGTATTGAATTAATAAGAAAATCGATTGTTGACTTTAGGAGGACCGAAATCAAAATAAAAGTTATTTAAAAGTACATTTCTCGGATATGACCGTCTTTTCACTTATACTGTTCCATGTGTTTGCTACTCTTGCCGAGAAGAATTTTTTTATAACACCCGTAGAGGTCTGGATTTGTAGTGTGTGGCTGTGTCCTCTGGTTTTGCTGCAGATAGAAGGAAGTCAACATTTTCCTTTCAGGGCATTTTTAACAATGAACGTTAGTATCCATTCTATGTACGTTGTTCCAGATTCTGTAGACTTCCTGTTGGTCAGCACGTTTTCTCCTATATTCTAGGGTCTTTAGATTGTTTCAATATTTCAATGTAAGATATATTATACGCAAGAGATATTTTCCCAGAATTTCATAGTCTATTATTAGCGGTGTATATCATAAACGAGTGCAATTTATACGCAAATATATACAGTAAGTGAATCGGGTCTGAAAAAGCTGGTCGTAAGGCCAAACTTGAACTGAACATCCAACTCCAGCTAAACAGCCCCGCTTGAAAATTGAAGAAACCTATGTTGAAAGATTTGGTGGAAGTTTTAGTCAACAGATTCTAGTAAGATCCCCACGACCTCATCTCACACTTGTTTAAAGGCATGTGAATAGGTTCAACAGGGCTACTATTAGATGCAAAAGCATCTAAAGCTGCGATAGCTGTCACTGACCAACAAATCGACATAACAAACGCCTCACACCATATCCACGAAGTATTGCCTCCCACTCTTTCTATGAATCTGATATCGCTCACGTGACATTCTAAAATGACGTCATCAGAATATGAAATTCTATTTTACAACGACGGAAGACAAACACGCGCCAATTTCATGAATGAGATTCTATTTTGCCCCGATATTTGCGTTAAATGGAGTTATTTCTTTATTTCAGCGGAAAGATGGGAGCTTTGCAAGAAATGGGCTTAAATGCGCAAAGGATCGGACTAGCGCATCTATGGTCAGATTTTCCCGCTTGTTTTTTTTTTTTTTTTTTCTTGTTTCACACCATCACGTTAACTACTTTTCTCAAAATGAATGTCCTACGTTTTGGCATCTTGCACATCATAAATCATAACTGCTGCCGTCGTGATCACGATCCTCACCCACACGGCACCTCGTGTATGGATGCCCGGGCCATCATCACGATAAGAGTTATCAGTCAACACCTACAACACCGTCCCACATCACGTGACCAATGCTGTCATTTTACTAAAAAAAAGAAATAATAATTCATTTACCAAAACCCTCACCTCTTGGCCCCTTTGCTTCACTCTCCTTCTCTTTCTATCCCATCCTCTTTCTACCTCCCTTTCCTTTTCTTCTCCTTATCTTTTTCTCTCTCACTCCTTCTATCACTTTTTAATTTTTTTCATTCCTTCATCTCTCTCTCTCTTTCATCTGTCTCTCTCTTTTGCTTTCTCTCACTCTTTCATTCTTTTCTCGTCCGGTCTTACTTCCTTTACTTCTTTCGTTTTCTCTCTTTGTTCCTTCATCTCGGTCTTCCTCCTTCTTTCTTTCCGACTCTCTTTCTCTCTCTCATTCGCTTTCCCTCTCCTTCGAATTATAATCGCCAGTCAGAAATCATCTTTTTCTTTCCACCTTCTTCCTCTATCAATTTCCTCCCTTTTCTCTCTCTCTTCTCTTTTTCTCCATCTCTCCCTCTCTCCCCATTCTCCAACTTTCTTCTCTCTCTTTCTTTCTGACTCTCTCTCTCTCTCTCCCATTCTCTCTCTCTCTCTCTCGAATTATGATCGCTATCCTCCCATCATCATTTCTATCTCTCTCTCTTCCTTCCACTCTCTTTCTTTCCATCTCTGTCAGTCTGTCTGACCCTGTCTCTGTCTCTCACTGTCTCTCTGCCTCTATCGGTCTCTGTCTCGAATTATGATCGCCACCCACAAATCAGCTGTACCCGTCAACCCGGAAGAATACATTAAGCCAATTTGGGAAATATCTAGTGTCGGCAAACCCAATTTTTCGCTGGCTCCATCTTCAATTAAGACGAACGGTCTAAACAGACTGGATTTTTAAAAAATAAATCCCCTTCCCCTCAATAAAAGGAACTTCAGAAATGCCTTTTTGTTGCGACAGCAAACATAGCTGACTCAGGTTCGAGTCCTAATTGGGAATGTCGCTTAAAGCAAACCTCTTGACAGTAATTAATTATTAAGAGACCAATAATTAAAAACTCTCCAGGGGGTTTTGAATTCTCAAAGTAGACGACATGCCCGGAAGGTAAGAAAATTAGAGGAAGCAGCGTATATTAGCCTTGCAGACAAATGCACTAGTCAGACCAGTGTAGATTTCAATGAGGTATGGATTTCTTTATTTAATAAGGAATGTACGGGAGACAGTGTATAAAAATCTAGAGAGAGAGAATGGCAATTAGTTGTGTATTAGGACCAATAACTCCGAGATGCCCGATTTTTAAAAAATTCAAACCATAGGACTCTTAAAAACGTTTTATATTTTCAGTAATTAAGTGCTTAAGAACCTGTAAAACTCATTCATTCAAAACGGTTCAGCAGTTCCAATGTTCAAGATTTTTTGTAAATTCACTTTTGCTTATTTACATATAAAATGTAAACAAATAATCTGATCAACCGTAACTCATCATCTTTATTTAATTCCCGGTGTTTTGTCTGTATCAGAGTCAAATTTCAGTAAAATCGGCCAAGATTTGAGAAATTTTCCAAATTGTAAGCAAGATGATTTAAAAAAAAAAAAAATATGAACAGACAATCGGATCGAACCTAACCCATCATTCTCCAGGTATAATCTCTCCACAGGCCTTCGTACAGAATTCCATAAAGGATATATCAGGGAATAACGAAGTTATCCAATTGAGAAAAGGGATACAACGACAATAACAACATAAACAACGACATCCATAACGAATGATGGTCCCCGTTTTTTTTCTTTTCGCCGGGGACAAAATATGAAAGATCCTTTGTTACACAGTTCGCTCAAGATGGGAAAGACCTGCATTACACGGGTTACTCTGAATGGAATAGCCTTATTCACATTCGATGCTGAACGTGGCCAGTGTAGATTTAAACTCGGTAAAGCTCTCTTTGCCGAGCAAAAAAAGGGGGTGGAGAGTGTCTATGCGGATACAAAATAATTCCTCGTATTCGCCAACATTACTTTTTCCTTAAAATATCACCCTAGGTTGGCAAGATGTACACAGGAATGGATCATACTCCGCATCACATGGAGAGAGCACAAGACAGCACAATATATTAGAAAAGAAAAACAGGGGTCAGAGATGTCATAGAATCCATTAGAAAATTTAATGGCAATGGGCAGGTCATGTTCCAAGGTTGTCAGACAACTGCTGATCTCCAGAAATCGTATATAAAATTGTCGCCGACAAAACACAAGATGTGACAATTTAGACCAGTTTGGAAAGTCACACCCATGACCCAGGAGTCTGACAGACTTCCAAACGTCGATGATGACGATGATGATGATGACTTGTTCATCTTGGCTACCATTTTCTTGATTCTAGCTTCTTTTCTCTACTGTATGGTGACCGAAGAGTCGTTTTTGGATTATTGCTTGAGTGGCCATCTCTAGGATAGACATCGACCGTAGCTTCTAAAAGGCTGAGCGTCGTCGGAGGCCGAGACTGGAGAAACTATTTCCCCAGTGTCGACGGGCTCTGCCCAAGTAATCTCCTCCAGCCTAAAAAGGAGATGCTATTTCAGGATAGGAAGAAGGTAACTTTGGATCCAATTCGGAAAAGGCCCGGCTTGTCCACGGAGGAGTTCGATATCAATGTGATCACTCCCAGCACGGTATGCTGCTAAAAAATGTCGTTGGTCCTGGGACGGTTTCTATTGAGTGACTAACCAGATTGTCTATATGTATCTTTTAAGATACTCTATATTTTTTTTATTCCCATCTCACTTAGAGGATGTTTAATATAAAAATTATAAGATTTAAGTCAGTTTCCTTGTCAAAATATTGATAAGCTCAACTTACCTTTCAAGAAAGTAATGGTCTCAGAAACTTTAAATACTTATATAAAAAAAAAATATAAGGACTCAGAAGACAAAGGCATCGGGTGTTCGTAGAAAAATGCAACATAATTTATCAGTTGTGTCACTTGAATTTCCAGACAACTGATTGTCTGAATCGCTTATCTGTATTCTCAGTTGACTGCAAATTTAAGGGACGCTGCTGATAAGAGTTATTTACATTTTCTTGTTGAAATTTTAAACACCCTATACATCAAAATTATCAAAAAACTGGTTAAATACAAAGGAAAACATAGTTTCCCAGAGATTGAATCCGACTATTATTTAATGGAAATGAAATTTGGAAATTTATTAGCAATATGAATGAAGATACAAGTCATGCATGTATAAAATTTCACAAGGACCACTTCTGTCTCGATGGACTATGGAATGATGGTGAAGTGATCACTCTAGGGCGCGAGCCTGAGCCAAGTGTACTGAGATCCTAAGATGCCCAATCTACAGAGTCCCTCTCCAAGCCTCGCTGATATTGTTCAAAGGAAAGCGAAGCACGATGCATTTGGGAAAAGCTTGCAGTTACAGGAGCTGCCAGAAAGAAGTCAGATTTAGCACCCGGCGACGTTTAGGGAGCTCCACTCCGTGATTTGAAATCAAAGTTGTCTGTCTCGTACACTGGTTACCTTCACAAGGCTCTAGAGAGCCCAATCTGGACAGTTATTTCATCTGGGTGTGCCTTTTCTAAGAGGATTAATGTGAAACAAACATGCACACTGCCGAGTTTGAACTCGACTTGCATATTTCATAATCTGCATCGTTACGTCACTTGCCCTCTCTAGGTTACTGAAATATGAGCTGCATCCGATGCCTGTTTTTTTCCTCTCTGTTCTTCTTAGACCTTCGCTAGTGTCAATCCTCATCAGCCTTTTTCTCGGGCGGATTTGGCTAAACGGAAGACCATTTTGAAATTTCCTCTCTTATTCATTTCGGCCATTTTTCGCGCCACATTTCCCATCTTTTTTCTCACAGTAAGTCCCTATTTGTTTCTTGCAAAATAGAGTGAGACGGGAAAAGTAAAACACTTAGCCAGAGGGAAGACGGTAACATCCTTCCTTTTAGATAAGCGGTCACATACGAGCCAACACCATAAACCTTAACTATCAAAAATGGCGAAGAGTTCTATCCTTTTAAAAAAAAAAATATATGTGCTTATATTTGTTCATACGTTTGTTTGTGTCTTCCATCGCTCTTGGCCATACCTTTCTGTGTACCGACCGGAAAAATAGGCGTCTTCTGTCGAATAAGTATCAATATCCCAATCTTTCTTCTACGCATAACGTTATTGCAAATACAGTTATGCATAATCAGAGTCGGATTATGCTTAATATGGATCCGGGGCATAAGTTTACTTTGGATATATACGCTTATGTATTAAAAAGATAGCCTACTTGGGCCCCTTACCATATATATATATATATATATATATATATATATATATATATATATATATATATATATATATGTGTGTATATATATATATATATATGTTTAATGGTATTAAAATAAAACGAAATAACAAAGCGGAAGAACTGCCTGAAAAATCTATAACGTCACGCAACGATATCATAGCAAGAGAAACATCGAAAGAACCCAATGACAACGAGGAACGAATTCCATTTCAAAATCAGCCTATCCCAGTATGACAAAGACGGTAGGCATCGAAACGCGTCCCGGAAATAAAGTATGAAAGGAAGTATGATAATTTTCTAATGTTGTCATTGAATATATTGATGGATAATTTTTGTTTTTGTCGATGGCCTACATAGGCCCCCTACCTTAAAGATATATGTATATAAATGTGTAACTTTTTTCAGGGGACGGGGGTATGGCCTACTCGGGCCCCCTAAATCCACCTTAGGGATTTTTCGAGTCTGGTGGCCTGAGGCCTGTGCCTCAAGTACATCATTTTAATAAAACAGCGAGCATTATGGACTAGAGATGGGGTTCGAGATATGTGTGTTCATTTTTTGGTCAAAATTGAAATCAATATCGCTTCATGCAAATTTTTCATGCAAATTTCTGCTCTCTGATAGTTTTTTTTCTTCCGTTCTCGTTTGTTTATGAATTCTGATGAGTTGAAAGCCGAACTGGAATATAAAAAAAAGCCCAAACTTTTCCACTCATCTTGATTGGTTGCTCCTTTCCTGGTTTAAATATACCGACTTCGGAGAGAATTTTTTTTCTCTTTGTCTAATTTTCGCAAACAGAATATTCAAAAACCTCTGTGTGAATTCATTGAGGTAAGAATGTATATAGGAAGTCGGCAAGAACCATTATATATATATATATATATATATATATATATATATATATATATATATATATATATATATATATAATGACTTATTCCTTTTCTTGTTAAAATATTCTGGCATCTTGGGGAAAATCTTTTTTCTTTGTGCAAATTTCGGAAACTGGATATTCAAAGACGAGTGTGTGTGTATGTATTCGTCTTGGTAAGTATGTAGATAAAAAAAAAACGCAAAACGATTTGCATATGTGAAAGTATAGACTTCATACGTGTACGGGTGAAAGTTCTACTACGCCCGCTCTGAATTTGGACGAACTTATTCCGAAGTAGGAGCGGATGAAGAACGAACTTCACCCGTTATTGTTTCCAGATTGGAAGAAACTTCCAAGATTGTTTCTTCATTTTCTTGGAATACATCAGTGCAAGATAGGAGTTTTCATTCATTTAGCTTAGTTTTAAGTCTGGCTCAAGACCCAAATTGTGAGGCACTCTATGAAAATCGAAGATACTACACGAATACTATGGCCACACGATGAGGCACTCTATCAATCACTCTCTATATGTAGTGATTCAAGTGACAAAAAATTTTGATAAAGTTTTTTGCGCTTAGTTTTCAAAGCTTGAAAGCTTCATATTCATATATATATATATATATATATATATATATATATAATACAGCAAGAAAAAACAAAAGAAAAAAAAACAAACTAAAAACGATAAATTCAACATGAACTTTGGAAATTCCTTAACTCGTTTTGACCGGCTTCAGAACGACATCTGAAAATTGGAGAAACAAACAAGAGAAATTGAACCGACATAAAACGTCTATACTGCTCAATGAAACGGCCATGTTTAAATATACAGTGAGAATGGTTAATGGGCTTTGGCATCAACAGTAGCTCATTGGTAAGAGTAAGAATATATCGAGGTGACTACCCTATCGGTCACGGCTTCGATTCCTGTGGCAACCATACATATAAATATATAATTAACTTTTTGTCATTCAAAGACAGCTGTTTCCTTATATGACAAGTCTTCAGTGTGGCTATAGACAATCCAGTATCCTTTCCAGTAGCGCTAGGTGGGGTCGAAACCTTTACGGACCCAGAAGCAGATCCTCTTCCACTGCCCTACGCTGAACTAGACGGTCAGTAGGACAGAATTAAGTAATATATTTTACTTCCTCATCTGCCGGAGATGGAAAAGCATTGTATAGCAGCTTATAGTAGGCGAGTTTTCTGCCTCAGAGTGCTCAACCATATATATATATATATATATATAAATATATCGGTATATATATATATATATATATATATATATATATATATATATATATATCGGTATCATAATGAAGAAATAAACCCATTTCATTTTTGGTGTGCATCAGCATAATTTAATCCAACATTTCAGACGTGGGTGAAAACGAAATAGAATATAATTTCAAAATGTAAAAATATATCTTAACTAGAAACTAATTCCGAGATCCACCTCAAAGTTTCGCCACTTCTTCTTCAACCTGTGCATCATCACAGAATGAAATTCATTGGGAAGTTCCGGAGATATCGTATAGCGAACGAAAAATTAATGCAAATATATCTTTCAGTTTTGGGGGTTTTTTTTCATAAAATTTCTATATTCGCTCCTGTCTGTACACCCCCACACCAATATCTTCAAGAATTCTGAATGAATTCCTATAAAATTTTTTTAAAATTAGGAAGTGGTTAAATTTTGGAGTGGATCCAGAAATTTGCTTCCGATTGGGAAGGACAATATATTTTCCATAACTCCAATTAATCGATAAAACGCACCAACACTCTTTCCAGATATACAAACACATACTACTACTACTACTACTACAACAACAACAACAACAACAACAACAGCAAGGCTAGCTGCTGCAGGGTCAAACTCCACTCTTACTTTTATTCCGATTGGAGATGACTAAAACAAATTTCGAATATGATAAATAGAGAATTATTTTAAAAAAAAATGTACTTAGTGGTTGCGGTTTGGTGTGAAACATCTTTGTACTAACAAAGAACGCAGAAAATGTTCTGCACCAAACCGCAGCCATTAAACATACCACTAAGGCACACTCGATCCTTCAAGCTTGAACTGAAAAACAGATTTAGAATTCTTACAGTGCAAGACGACGCCAGACCGACCGACTGACCTACAGACCCTCTTATAGAGATACATGTGGACGCATATTTGAACAGGTTTGGTTAGTCAATCGATTAAGACCATTATGTGATCGATGTATTTCGGTAGCGGGTTTAGGGTGGTCAGTTAAAAAAAAAAAGAAAATAGGGTGATCAATGAGTACGATACTTCTCTCGCCTTTAGTGAGACAGTGATCACTAAGAAGTCCGAGTTTGAGAAAAAATAAAGCAACAAAAAAAAAAAGAAGCAAAAACAAAAACAACCCCCCCAACCCAAAACAAGTGAAATTGCAACCGAACCCACTCCAATTCGACCAAATTGATAATCGGGTGGTTTTTATCGCTAGATTTTGTGAGAGCTGAATCGTTTTATTTAGAATCGTTTTAGACTTTCTGATGAAAGTAGAAAGGATGATGGGTTCGTATGAAAACTTCGTACTTTGACTATTGAAATGTTTTTCGTCTAATCTATCTCATTTTTGGACAGACAGACAGACAGATAGACAGACAGACAGATAGATAGATAGATAGATAGATCGATAGATAGATAGATAGATAGATAGATAGATATGACCATAAATAAAGAAAAATTTTATGAAAATAGTCAAAAATGAAATTTAGTCATGGGTGATAAGACTTGAGGATGGATACACAGAAATAGTTTAAGAAACTCTGTTCTAATGAATATGTAGATAAACCAGTAGTTCTCAAACTGTGTGCCTTAGCATAATAGTGTGTCGCAACTATCTACAGGAAGAGCCACGCATATTTTCCCCAAATACTCAGTCATATATTTTGAGTCTTAAACGTGTCAACTACGGGTATTATGTCTGTCCCCCTTCCATCACAGAGGTACTGATGTAGTGGTTCCATCTCTGGATTTTGTGATATCCCAACCTTTTTTTTAGAAACATAAACATTCCATTTTCACAGTTGATGTGCCTCATAAGTCAAATATATTTCTTAACGTACTGTTATGTTGTAAGGTTTAGAGACCGCCGGTCTAATATAATGATAAAGATTTGAAAGGGATAGATTCGGATTATATCTTACTGACAACCCTCTTACTTGACAGACATTCGACCCGCCATTTGTAGTGTGAGCTAGTACAATCCACAGTATCATCCAATTGTGATGACCGTTGATGTTAACGCATCACCTGACCCTGGATTATCATGGAGTGAGCACCAGTCTTTTTGTGGTTGGCCGACTGAACACAAATGACAGTTGTTCTATGAATCCGTCAATTGCGACCCGCTCAATTGTCCCAGGTTTAATTGTCCCACGCTCAAAATTCCCAGGCTTAATTGTCTCACGCTCAATAGTCTTTGCACTCAACAGTCCTCGCTCAATAGTCACACGCCAAATAATTGCCCATGCATTTTCATATCGGAACATTAAGTTGGGGTTACATAAAACAATTGCACTGAACAATTATCCTTTATTGTCTATGAGGTTCCAACTTCGAAATCCCCTTCACCCTCTGTAAAAAAAAAAGCCTGATCCAGTGGGGAAGGGGGAGGGGGATCCACTTCCCTATCCCCACCCGCTTTCCCTGGATGCCTGCAATTGCTGCCACAACGCAATGCCTGTGTTCATTGTCTCACTTAATGGCGTGTTGCTTCTTCCTCGGTCCAAAAGCAAAGGTTATTTCATAAAAGCCGCTCGCCCCCCCCCCCCATTGCACAGAGACAGAAAGGCGGGAGAAAATGAAACGAGCGAGAAAAGAGATATTATCACATTTTGTTTGGACGGCAGGAACGGTTAGTAATTAGATGAGGTCGGAGGTCAGCATTCACTTAGTTGCTCTCACCCGCTCAGTATCTATCTATCACAGCCTCTTTATCCCCCCTCTCTTTCTTTCTCTCTCTCTTTTTTCTCTCTCTCTCTTTATATATATGTATACATATGTCTGTTTATGTCTATCTATCTATCTATCTATCTATCTATCTATCTCGGTCTGTTTCTATTCATCTATCTATCTCTCACTCTCCAGTCTTTTCATCTCTCACACTCTCTCACTATATATATATATATATATATATATATATATATATATATGTATATATGTGTGTGTGTGTGTGTGTGTGTGTGTGTGTCAGTCTGTTCATGTCTGTCCATCTATCTATCTATCTATCTATCTATCTATCTATCTCAGTCTGTTTGTATCTATCTATCTATCTATCTATCTATCTATCTATCTATCTATCTATCTATCTATCTCAGTCTGTTCGTATCTATCTATCTATCTATCTATCTATCTCAGTCTGTTCGTATCTATCTATCTATCTATCTATCTATCTATCTATCTATTAGAAACTCAACCCACAACAGTCACAAAAACTGACCGTATAGTTTCTTCAGTTGTTTAGTTGGTCTGGCTGGTTGGCTACGTAAGTATGTTTGTATGCATAAATGAATGCATCATGCATACAGACCACACTAATGGAGCTAGAGGGCTGAAACTTTCAGCATTTACTCCTTCTTATGTATCGAAAGAACATCTTTTTTCCAATTTTTTTTAAAACCCCACACCTAAAAAAGATTTTAGTGGTGGATTCAATACGTAATGTAAGTCCATGCTATATTGATCACCAGTTTTTGTCCAGCAGCATTCAATCTTGCTCTTTGAAAATTCAGACTTTTTATTGATCACTACCCAGCAAAATACATGAGAAGTAACAATCAGTGATTACCTGTTTTTTTCCAATTTGGTTTCTTCAGTTTTCAAGTTGGTCTGTCTGGCTGGCTATGTATTTGTGTATATATCACATGGACAGGCTGCACCTCTAGAGCTAATGGGCTGAAAATTCAAACATTTACTCTTTATTATGTCAACAAAAAACGCTTTTAAGAAATTTCTAAAATTCGCAACCCCCAATTCGGTATTTTAGAGCAGGGTGCAATTTACAATGTAATTTTATGCTAAACTGATCACTGAATATCCGGCAGCAATCCACATTTCTTCTTTCTCTTCTTTTCTTTTTCTCTTTTTCAAATGAAGACCATTTAGTGATCACTGTCCAAACAGAAAGTAACTGATTCATTGATTACCCGCTTTTCCAAATTTTTGATTGATCACCCACAACAGGCCATGATGCCAAAAGACGTTCGTCACGTGACAGTTTAAATTGAGTGACTAACCATCTATCTATCTATCTATCTATCTCGGTCTGTTCCTATCTATCCATCTATATCGGTCTATTCATATCTATCAATCTATCTATCTATCTATCTATCTATCTATCTATCTATTCATACTTATCTAATTATCTATGTAGGAACAAATGCATAGCGCAATGGTTAGCATGTTCGTCTCGCCTCGCAATTTCAGTCGTCTTGTAGCTCTGTTAACGTGGCTTCCTGTCTGACTAAGCCGAGATAAATATATATCCACACAAGCCATTTTGCAATTAAAACGCGCGGGCACGCACACACACACACACACACACACACACACACACACACATATATATATATATATATATATGTATATATATATATATATATATATATATATATATATATATATATATATATATGTATATATATATATATACGAACACAAAATCAATCACTGGTATAGAAACTAAATGAATTAATGCAGCACACTGACTCGTACACAAGAAGAATATATATATATATATTTGTATATGTATGTCTGTATGTTTGTTAGTTTGTTCCCAATACAAATCGATATGAACTACTCTCCAAATGTCAAAATAGGGTTCATTAGGACTTGCTTCGCATCCAGAATATCATAGACATATTGGATTTCACTTTTTAGGTCATATCAGATCACAGAAGAACCAAATATGACAAAACAAAATAAAACTAGTGAGAATCCATCGAGAAAAATCAATTTTTCAACACATTCCAGATTCTATATATGATCAGATCCTCTTTAACGCCGTCAGCAACCATAAGAGGCGTGGTGAGAGATCTGGGATCCCGAGGGTTCGGATACGAACATTTAGTATGATTTGTCAGTAGAAATGCAGTAAGTGAACTATTATTTAGAAAGCTTTCAGAGATCCTCTCAATTGGGGGCTCAGGGTGCGTTTTCAAATCACCCCCCCCTTCAGCTACACTTCTGGATTTTTATGGACTATTTGGACTTTTAAAACCCAATGTTACCGTGCATGGAAAACGTGTGAAGTTTCCCTGAATCACTCGAGTCTAAATCTCCCTAAATTACTTTAGTCTGAACCATTTCGGTCTAAAATCACTTTTGTTCACACAATATCCAAAAGTTCTCAATGAATTTCAATAATATCTTGTCTTTAAGTGAGCCATGGAGTAAGGAAGAATTGGTGAAATATCAGGGTGGATCCAGGGAATTTTTTTCGATTTTTTCCTAGATGTCAACAATCTAAAAGTTTCTTTTCTTTCTATTTTCTATGCTTTCCATTGGAATAGTCCAGTGATGTCATAAATGGAATTTATTCTAACCATATTTATTCTTCAATGTATTCTTTTCTTCATCATCATCAGTCTTTTAACGTCCGTCGTTGGACATAGACCTTCCCCAGGATTCGCCACAATTCTCTATCATGGGCATCGCAGAACCAGTATTTCCTGAATTTGTCAAGTTCATCTCTCCATCTTGTGTTCTGTCGGCCTCGACTTCTTATGTGATCTCTGTGGATCCATGTTGTGAGACGTGATGTCCATCGGTTGTCTTTCATTCTCGCAACATGGCCTGCCCATTGCCATTTGAGTTTTTTTAATAGTTTCTATGATGTCACGGACACTCGTTTTCTTCCTTATAAACAGTGCTGTCTTGTGATCTCTCTATGTAAAGTTGAGCATGGTTCACTCATGCGCACGTTGCATACTTCTCAGTTTGCAGGTCTGATTTTGACGCTACGGTTGTTCAATTATTGACTTTGAGGTAGAGTTATACTTGGTTCTACCAATTGGACAACAGGCAAACTTACACATTTCAAATTAAACAAAGTAAGAAAACGATTACATATGAATATCACTCTACCTGGCAACAAAAGCAAAGTTTTAAGTGAATGATTTTCTGTACTTTTTATTCATAAGCTATCAGAAAATAACACTCACAACCAAGGAACACATTTTGTGGTGTAATAATGCGGATTTTATGTTAGAGTTGAAAAGATGAAAGATATAATGGGATTTCCTATTTCTTCACGTATTAAGTACTTTCTAATTTCCAATTGTTAACACTATATATACATATCATTGTGTCATCCAGAGACAGCTGTTTCGTTATATTACAACTCTTCAGTGTTGCTATAGACAATCCATTATCCCATCCAGTACTGCGAGGCAGGATAGAAACTTTCGCTTCAGACCCGAAGGCCGGTATCCTACCGCTGAACCACGGAACTGGACGGTCAGTATATCTGAATTATATATCCTGTTGACCCCAACGTGATCTAAATAAGCAACCCTCAGATCTGAAGTGAGACGTGCTACGGTTGGGCCTAAGAGGCGTATGGTGGGGTTTGAATTTGGAACACATGACTTCCCCAGTCCGCCATCTGAGAAAATCGTCAGCAGATTTGGATATTGCATTCATGTAGCTAAAGACATTATCGTTGCAATTTTGTGGTTGATAATTATGAGGGTTTTGTTCAAATCTTTTGTTTTGAATACAAGATGTAGAGAGGAACAAGACAAATACAGAAAATAGTGGCTCCGCGGTGCCCATGATTGAGAAATGTGATGGATCCTGGGGAAAGTCTATGTCCAACAACGGACGATGAAAGACTGTTGATGATGATGATGATCTATTTCTTTCAACGGGGACGATTATATTATTATTTAAAAATGGATGTATAATCCGACAGAAATAATCGGAGATTGTGTTATATTATTCTGAAACTCAGTTTGAAATGATCTCCCGTTATTACAAGTGAATGTATCATTTGACCTAGAAAACTTAAAATTCAATAAACAATAATGTACTTGGATTTCGTCAAGCCCCAACTGTTCACAATAGAAACGTGGAATTTTGAACACACACTCCTTCAATGTGTAGGGAAAATGTTTTGTTTTTTGTTTTTTGAAAATTCCCTTTCAGATAGGTTTTAGTGTGTTGGGGAGGGGGTCAATTTGCGATGTAAGTATATCCTAAATTGATCTCTTAGTTTATGTTCAGCAGCAGCATTCAGGATTGTTTTTTGTTGTAGATGGGTACACAGACTCTTCAGTGATCACTGCCCAACAAAAGGTGAGAGGAGTGAATTATTAATTGATCATCGTTTTGTCCAATTTTTTTCGATCAATCACTCCCGACACGACATGCTACTAGAAGACGTTGGTCACATGAAGGTTTCTATCATGACTAACCAGACCATTTTTTCCCAAATCCTGTATTCATGGTTCAAATCATACTACAGGCATTTTCATCGAGGTAACTATATTTTATCACTGCACCTGCTTGATTTACGAGGTGATAAGCAAAATTTGAGAGGGGGGGGGGTCCATAATTGAACCATCGCAGCCATGAGAGATGGTGAGGGGATCTATCTTTTTAAAAAATTTATATGTGCCCAGGTTTGTTAGCATGTTTGGTTAAGGTGTTCCAGCGTTCTGTTACTTGAAAATTGCCCTCAGTACTCGACTAGGCACTTTCTAAAAACATATATCTTAATTTTTGGAAAAAGAAAACCTTTTTTGGCGTTTTGAGGGCCTGGTTCCGATGGGTTTCTTTATGTACAAAAAAAAAAAACTCCAAACATCTCTATTTAAGATGTTCTCCAGTTTAAAAGCCAGTGATGTCATAAAAAGAATTTATTCTGACCATATTTATTATTTGATGGATTTTTCTTTTTACATGACTTCGAATTTCGACGCTACGGTTTTTAAAAAAAATTATTGACTATGATCACGTGTCTTCTGTTTTATTTTTATTAATCAACTCTTAACGCCGAGGAGAACACAGATATAGATGGCTGACGTTGACCGCATGTACGATTTCCAGTCAGTCAAATGGTGTTACTTCATCTGCCGAACTGTCGGGGTCCCTTTCTACTGTCTGTCGCCAGCTCATCACGGGGTCCCACCCTCTTTCTCAGGCCTATTGGCGTCCATTAAACGGCTTGATTCGTAGGTCTCGTGGCAGGGAATGGGGATAGGGCTCCGGTCACAAGACATGCCCCAGCCAGCAGGGAGGGGATCCGTCCGCAAATAATGGAGAGACACGAGGTGGGGGGGACTGTCGTGAACCTTCCTTCCCTGTCTTCATTTGACACGTACCCTTTGCATTTGATTGACTAATTTTCGTAACGTGAGATCGATCCAGCCTCGTCACGGCACGGGTTGTAATCTGACCCTATATACGGGATCGGATCCAGGATTTTAAGTTGGGAGACAGGGGTCCAGTTTTATTTCTTTCTCAGTCCATCTGTCTGATTTGACTACGGATGTAATAAGCTTTTTAAAAAAAAGATTATTTTATGATCACTCGGAATCAGAGTCACCTTTGAGTTGTGCGCGCAAACACACGTTTTGAAAACAGCGCACAAAGAAAATTGAAGTGCACACGAAAGATTTTAACTTCTGAAGATATTGCACTGATTTCTTTTGATCGAAAAAAATTGATTCTCTTTGCTAAATTCAAAATTACTTTTGTAAGTCGAGAAAACTTTTGCACAAGATGAGATTTTTGCAAACACTGACCACATTGTTTTGGGTTATTCACTTTTAATTCAAGAAATTTCTTTATCGAAGTAATACATTAAAAAAAAATGTGCCTAGTCTAAGGGGGTGGGTAGGACACCTTAGGTCCACGCCAGATGTACATAGAATACAATACGCATACTTAGTCGACCTAGGGGAAGAATTTGGACTACTTGATTTTACCAAAATTTTTTTAAAGAAGAGTTTTATGATTGGATTTTCATTTACAACGCAATTACACACGTTTAACTGAACACGACTATCTATTTATTGGCACGGAGTTGGTGTCTCTCAACCAAACTCGGTGTGCATACGTAGTGGACTTAGAGGAAGGGCTTAAAATATATGTCTTTTTCTGAAATAATTTTCGAGGGTTTTAGAGGATAATTCTAATTACAATGCAACTATTATGCTCAACTGAATCCTTAACTTCCATTCAATATATATATTTATATGTACATACTTGCTGGAAACTGCCGAATAGGGAGGATTTTCAGCTACCTTCCTATGGCCCCTCCTCCGGGGGGCGGGGGGGCTTCCATGGGAATTAGCTGAACACGACTCAGCATGGTGGTATTCAGCTCGATTGATTAGAAGTTGGTATAACATCCTGGCTATATCGTATTTTGCAGCATAATCTCCTTCCTTTTCAATGTACTAAACCTGCACCCGTCTCTATTCAATAACAGTGTTATGCTTAATGATCCGACCAAGCGCAAAGATTACCATTACCTCCAATTCACGACGCTTGAAGTAACATAAACCTTCTTTAAAAAAAAATTGATTAACTATTGATCAGTCAGGGAGATGTTTTTCGGAATTACTTTCATTCTTTTCCCTTCAAAAATCGTTTGGTAGACGAAGTGTAAAAATAAAAGAAAAAAAAGAAGGAGATGTATGGCCTGATGATGATGGGAATAGACATTGAAACATTGAACGTATCATCTACTTAAATAAAAAATCAGCTACTGATCAGTTGCACGTAATATTTTCAATTTTCTGCTTTGAAATGTTTTGATTGACAAAGTATAAAGTAAAAAAAAGATGAAGTTATTCATGTACACACGAGAGCGAGTTGTCACACACACACACACACACACACACACACACACTCATACGCACATATACACACACCCTCATATCTACCCACCCACTAAAACATTCCTATCCTGATCCCACATTCGGGTAAACAATGGTACCCGTGTTCTGCCCACCCTAACCACCCCTTGTCCTGCATTGTTACGACGTACGACACCCGGCCTTCCCAAACCGGGTTTGTAAACCAACGGGTGGTACGTATTCATATTGAAAGGAGACAGGAGCACGCACCCCAGGCTTTAGAAGGGCACCCGAGTACCCAGATCCCACCCGTATTAGGCGATAAACCAACAGACGGCGTCGGAGAGTCAAAAGCCATATTTTTTTGTTTGATTTGTTCTCTCTCTCTCTCTCTCTCTCTCTCTCTCTCTCTCTCTCTCTCTCTCTATATATATATATATATATATATATATATATATATATATATGTGTGTATGTGTGTGTGTGTGTGTGTATAGTTTTTTGTTCTAATCATCTTATATATATATAAAAAAAAGGACAACGTCTTCGTCGGCCAAGAAGTAGTCATACGGCTGGTGCATTTTGCAAGGGTTTTGTTAGAGCATGTCTTTCTATATTTGTTCAGAATGTTTGGTGTGTGTATGTGTGTGTGTGTGTGTGTACAGGGGGAGACGATATTGAAAAATAAAGTAATATCGGGGAGTAAGAGATTGGGAGAGAGAGAGGAGAGAGGGGGAGAGGACTGAGCTCTACAGTGAGTGAGTAAGGGAAAGAAAAAAGAAGAGAGCGAGGAAGAAAAAATGGGGAGTGATTAAGATAGACCAATGCTGAGTGAGTGAGTGGAAAAGATCAAAATTTGACTTATAACTGTGTTAGGCTATGCACATATTAATCCCTCACACACACACGTGATAATTATATATATATATATATATATATATATATATATATATATATATATATATATATATATATATATAATGTGTACTGTAGAGAGTGAGACAGAGATATATGTATGTGTGTGTATACTAACACAGATTTCACTACACACAGAACATGGTCCTGACTCACAATTATGACCCAAAAGGAATCCTCATTCTTGACCTCCATTTTTACTTTCAAAGCAAAATATCTGATGCTAAATAAGTTTTTTACAATAATCCTTCAACCACTAAAAGTTATACACATGCTACTGAAGATGGGAACCCTTCCCGAAACATGTATAGAATACTAATTAATTCATTTATAAATTAATTAATCAGCAAATCCAGTCTCCATATACTTTTACTCCTGAGTCTGCCTCATTCCCTATTGTTCACAAATATTATTCCATTAACATCGTCTAAATTGATTCATATATTAACCGCGTGGCGACGGGAGATCATTTCAAATAAGTTTCTATATAATATAACGCAATTTATAATTCATTCTGTTGGACCAAATATGTCCATTCGTTAATATATATACATATAATTGGTCTTATTTGATAATTAATTCTTTTATGAATTAATCATTAAACAAATAAACTCTCCATATACTCTTACTGTTGAGTCTATCTCAATCCCTCTTGTTCACTCACACATATACACATATACATACTTCTTCTGACGATGATCAAAGGTTGAAAGTAGTAAGGATGCAGAAAAATGAAATAAAAATTATTTTTACAACCATTTCAATCGCTGCATCTTCTATACGTTCACCCATATCTATACAAATATTAGGGCATTTTGTTTGTTTGGCTGTGCCTCATCTCTGCTAAAACTGCAAGGCCGATTGATCTTATATATTGCGTGGAGAATGAATAAAGAAAAAAACTCGACCTCCCCCATTCGATGTCACCAGTGGCATTTCTGTAGCCATTCATCAATTCTAGGATCTTCGTAATTCGTTTTTCTCGTGGATGGCACAAACGTTCCTTACGTAAAATTAATTTTTTTAACAAGTTATCGGGGTTTTTCTTTCCTCTCTCGTATTCATGGAAATTCTTCAACAGTGAAGACACCCGTCGACAAAGTGCCTGCTAAACGTCGATTCCTGCAGCAGCCCATATCCTTGAATTGTTTATTCTATTTTACACTGTCTAGGCCAAGTGATACGTTCGTTGTGTATTAACGGGAGGTCACTTCAAAAAGTTATATAACACAATTTATGATTATTTCTCTCGGATTATACATCTTTTTATCAACAACAACAACGATAATAATAATAATAATAATAATAATAATAATAATAATAATAATAATAATAATAATAATAATCATCTTCCAACCCTAATTCTCATTTCGCTCATTCAACGTTACTGTAATGTATTTGAGAAATTGACATATTTGGTCCGACAGAATGAATTATAAATTGCGTTATATCACACACATACACACACACGCGCGCACGCACACACACACACACACACACACACATATATATATATATATATATATATATATATATATATATATATATATATAAGCAGGATTTAATTGATAATGGCTTAAGGCACAAGACAATTGAAAGTCAGCAATTATTGAGAGAATGGACAATACTATGAGTGGAGGGTTTCTCGGAAGCACAGTGTATACCTACGTCTCAAATTTCCGGTTTGTTATTAGTATGTTCAATTTCTAATAATTGAAGACATTACCGTATAACTAGTTTCCCTAAAGCCTCACTGTATAAATGGTTCCCCCAACGCCTTACCGTATAACTAGTTCCCCCAAAGCCATACCGTACAAGTAATTCCCCTAAGCCTTACCGTATGAGTATTTCCCCCAAAGGCTTACCGAACAACTACTTCCCCAAAGCCTCATAGTATACCTACTCCCCTAAACCCAGCCTTACCTTACATCTAGTTTCCAAACCAAGTCTTGCCGTATACCTAGTAAAAAAAATACCCACAAGCCTTACCGTATACCCAGTTCCCCAAAACAAGCCTCACCGTACACCTACTTCCCAAAACATAATCCAATCATCGTGTACAGTCATCCGCTACATCAGGTATCAGGGTCTGTTGGAGGGACTATCCTTCACTACTGTCGCCACCATATCTTCGTTGATCTCCTTAATGACACTGGCTTTTGTGTTTCAGTGCTCTTATCCTGAATCAGAATTAGATTTACGGTCCAGGTGCTCATTCAGGTGTGACACGATACACTTTGCGACGATCACATCCCGATAACGCAGTCCATTCAACTAGATTTTCACACCGAAGTTCTCCGTTTTAACGTCATAACTGAAGCCCCTCACACAGCATAACGGAAACCACCACCTCCTTGGATTGGAATTAAGACAGAGTCAGGAGAACAAACTTTATTTGGATGTCTTTAAACAATTATGTGACCGTCACTTCATGCCAAGTTGAACAAAGCTCTTCTCCGGGTACAGATGTCCCACAATTGGAGGTATGTTCACCCATACCAATCTGTCATTCTAGCGCCTCCGAGTTGAAGTATATTAATTTCTGATCCACGTGAAATTGAATAGCAAATCTGAGAATGGGGTTATTTGCTGGATATTATATTCCACAAATAGTTCAAAGTAAGTACCAAGGTTCAAATAAAAATATATCCCAAGGGAATTTTATTTACCTTTTTGTTGAAGAAAGAGTTCCTAAGTTTTCAAATGGATAGGGCTGTCGCAGGAATCAAACCAGTGACCGATTAGGTTGCCACTTAAACGCGGCATTGCTCTTGCCATTGAGCCTAACAGACCACGGGAAGGCAAAGGCCCAAATAACCGCTTTGTACCAACTCCTCTCATTTTGTCATTCTTATTGTCCATGTCTGCACTGTTCTTGTTTTTACCACCAACAATCATATCATTAAGAAATGAACATTTAGTCAAAACGAATACTTAAGAATTCGTTGTATCATTTGAAACTCTATTTGAAATGACCTCCCATTGTTATACGGAGAATAAATCACTCGGCTTTTGCAGCGTAAATAGAAATAAACGATTAAAGAAAAAGGGGGCTGCTGCAGGAATCGAACTTGCGACTGATTTGGTCATGGATACTATGGGACTATATGATAAATAATATATGAACCATGTAACGACTTGAAGTCATTTCGGATGAGTCTCTATGTAATATAGCGCAATTCATAATTCACTCTGTCCGACCAAATATTGTTCATTTTTTAAATACATAAATGTCACGTTGAAAGAGACGAATAGACCGAGAATAAACGAGATGAGAATTTAGGTTGAAACCAGTTATTCGCTGTTTATTGGCTGTTTAGCACAATGCTAAGTCCACCTGATCATTGTAGCGGCTACATATGGGTAGCAGGTTCGATTCTTGCAACTGCCCAATTTTCTTTGATCGTTTATTCTATTTACATTATTTAAATTGAATTTTATACTAACCGTGTAACGATGGTGTATCATTTCAGATAAGTTTTTGTATGATATAACGCAATTTATAATCTTTATTTATTTATATATATATATATATATATATATATATATATATATATATATATATATATATATATAATGAATATCTCGTATAACATATCGGCGTTATCTATATAGGAGTTTCCAAAGATGCACGTATATATATATATATATATATATATATATATATATATATATATATATATAATAATTAAATAATTGTGTTATCCATAGACGGCTGTTTCGTTGTATTACAACTCTTCAGTGTGGCTATAGACAATCCACTATCCCATCCAGTACGACGAGGTACGATCGAAACCTTTGCCTCAGATATGTACATATATGAGAATGTGTGTATTGTCTCATGGCACTTTGGTTCGATACATTCACTGTGGTTAAAAATAATTGTGAAATTGCCAAAGAACTGGAAAATGGACAGTTGTTTAGCCGAAAGGGTTTGGTATGGTAACACATTTGGACAACTATTACACTCTATGAATCCAAACATTGGTTCTCTGGTGCGGAAACAAGAACAAATTATTAAAAAAAAAAGCACAAAATGATCCCTGTCCTTCTTATTTAACCAGACAAGTATAAATGAAGGATTGCAGCTTATATATATATATATATATATATATATATATATATATATATATATATATATATATATATATATATATATATGTATGTATGTATGTGTGTGTGTGTGTTTATGAATACATATATAAATTGCAGTTAGTAGTGCGTGACGTAGACTTCCTTTGTTTTATTCGTATCGTAATGGTCCATGTGTGAAATTAGTGGAAGAGTCAGTTAGTCTGACTCCATTATAGAGAAATTAAATAGAGCTTAACCAAAAGACGTTGTTAGTTTATTGTCAGACATAAGCCTAGTGCGTAACATTAACAATAATTATTTGGGAAACGTCGATCAAAACTATCAACGGAGGTTTCTTCTGTTTTTAAGTCAGTCTGCCTGAATGGCTGGCTATCTACCTATGTATTGGGCGTACAGACTGCACCAATCGAGCCACAGAACTGAAAAATTCATTTACTCCTTATTTATCGAAAAATATTTTTCTGGTTTGTTTTTGTAAGTCTGTGTCCGACAGGTTTCACGTTCGATTTAAAAAAAAAAAAAATTGGGACCTTTTTCTTAATGATCACTGTCCAACAGAAAGCGGAAGAAGTAACTGATTCGTCGGTCTGCTCTTTTTCAATATTCGTAATTGATCACCCACTACACGATATGCTGCCAAGAGACATTGTCCACAAAACAATTCCTGTTAAGTGACTAACCAGACTTTTATTGTCTACGACAACGAGAAAAATCATTAACATTCCAAATTTTGCTAGGGTGATCCAAACTTTAGCTTGCTGTAAAATCATACGAAAATCTTGAATCAAGTAGAATGACTTCTGATCAAAATTCGTTTCCTTACATTTTTAGGCTTTTTTGAAAAAAAATATGGTACTTCAATTGATAAAAGAGTTCCAATGAAAAAAACAAACAAACAACACTCTATTCATTGAAGAGTTCCGTTTTGTTCAGGGACAGTTTCAAGCAGTCTATGAATTTGAAAGTTAAACATCTTAAATCAAGGAGAATAACTTCCTATCGAGATTTTACTTCCCTAAAATCAGTACAGGGAGATTTAATTTCTACCTAGGTTGATTTTATCAACTCTTGGTTGATATGAAAAAGAAATCAATTTTGAATAAGGGGGAATAACTTCGGATCAAGATTGTCCCCCTGGCATTTCAAAACATTAAAGATATAATGCACAAAAAAATTCCATTTTAAAGAAAAGTCAATTCATTGAAGAGTTCCACTGTTAAACTTTTTAATGGATTTAAGCAACGTCGTGCCAGGTTAGTCCTCAGATGAGTGACCATTTGAGAAAAACAGGTACCCTAAACAAGAATGGTGAAATGAGTGACGCCACTCCGGGTGCTTATCGCCTCTATGTCTAATCCATGCATTGAAAGCAGAAATCAGAGGAACTTGTGATATGGGAAACCGGACAGGTACAGTAAATGCCAATTCCAGCGTAAGGTCATGGGGGGGGGGCAGCCATTTGAATCTTGTATTCGTGTTCTTGATGTTCTCGATACAACGTTTCGGATGATTCATTCTTCAGTCTTCGTCAGGTGTATTATACATAAGATAAGAGAAAAAGTTTTTTTTTTTCTCCAGAAAAAAATAGAGACGGAAAAAAAAAGGTCATTAACATACCAACCGTATCAATTTATTTTCAGCAGAGTTAAGACGTAACCATACTGCCAACCTTGCACCGAAGTGATTCCTAGGTATGCATCGGGGAGGTGGGGGGTGTTGCTTAACACTTTCTTTGCTAAGTAAAGGAAACTAGATGGATCTGAATTTTGACATGCCAGTTTAAGGTACCTGCTCGAGCTTGTTCACGTTCGAGGTCATCATTCTCAACGTCTATGTTCTGCGAGTTTTTTTCCATTAGATGCAGAATTGAACAATCGTGCCTATCAAAAATGGCGAAGGGTTCTATGCTTCTTTTTTCAAAAATATGCGTGTGCTTCGTAACGTGTTTGTGTGTTCCAGCGCTCCTAGCCACACCGTTTTGTCTACAGACTTGAAAATTGGCATCAGAACTCCAGTAAACCCCATCTAAACAGCTCTTTTCTCGTTAATTTTTGGTAAAAAAAAAAGCTTTTCTGATCTTTGGGGGCCTTTATGTTTTACAGGTTTATTAATAACTTCTAGATTCTCCAAGTGTTTCTAAATATTTCTTCACTCAATTCAATATATTTTCCACTGAAAAACACCAGTGATGTCATAAACAGAATTTATTCTGACCATATTTATTCTTTGATGTATTTTTTTTTAACAACTTCAGATTTTGACACTACGGTTGTTCAATTATTGACTGTGTTGGAAAGTTGTTGTTGTTGTTGTCGTTGTTATTATTATTATTATTATTATTATTATTATTATTATTATTATTATTATTATTATCATTATTATCATTATTTGTTACTTCCCCTAAAAGATCAAAGATATGTAAATAAGTAATACCAATATAATCAATTTTCGACGACTATTTTCCTTCTCATTTCCTTAGTTGCTTTTTACCACAACTCAACTCTAGCCGTCGATCTATGGCAGTGCGTATCATTGCGAATTGGAAACTTGAGAACAAGCACTCGGTGTGAATCGTCCTCATATCTGTTTTGGCACAGGGTATCCTGATTAAATGAATGAAAAAAAAAACTAATAAGGTCTCCTTGATTGAAGAGTCCATTGTCTCAAATAGTGGTTGGGGGTATTTCTATCAGCGAAATTCTTATTTTTTTAAGTGGAAGAGTCAATGGTTACGGACAGGGAACCAAGAAAATCATTCTGTTCGTGATATAGATAGATTAACTCGTTCATGATTCGGCGAGTAGATGTTATTGAACAAGAACGTGCAAGCTTTTATTCGTTCTAATAATCTCATGTATAGTGACACCGTAAATACCAATTTTCACTTCTCAGGCGAAACTAACGCCGGTTGGCGAAAATGAGAAATTTGAGAAGAAATGAAATGAAGTGCAAATGTGTTATAAAATTACGGTTTCGTGAGATTTATTCAAAAATATGAAACTACCCAAATACAATTTTGTATTCAACACACGGAATCTAATTAAATCATTGGCTGGAAAGACCATAGACCGAATACATGATAAGGAGAAAATCGTTGGAAATTATCTTATTATAAAAATATTTGAAAAATTATATTTACTGGTTGGCCTTGTGGGGTTGTGTACATATTAGTTAGAAACAGAATACGGACAAAAACTCTACCCAACAAAATCCCCATCCCTGCCGGACAAAAACCCCACAAAGTAAAAAAATAAACAGAATTGTTCTAAATTTTCTTACAAACCCCCTTCGATAGTATAGACTACTAGAAGTTACAATTTTGATTGGTCATAAGGCATCAGTCGAGAATGTCAACACCAAATATTTTTGACTGAATTTGTATTAATTAAGTAATTCTATTTAGTATTTTTATTGTATTTTTGAATGAATAAAAGTTTTATTGTGGTTTTATTTTTCATATGCCGTGGGTCACAGGAAGAATAAAAATGTATTTTTTAAGAGAATACAGTAAATAAAATGATACTGTTAGATGAAATGAGCAATATTCTTGAAAATATGTTTCAAGTCTTTTCATCTCTATGAAATCCACAAAAGAAGAAGAAATCAAGCGGAGAATCACCTTAGGATGGCAGGCTTTTGGCAAAGCAAGCTCAACCATCAAAAACAAGATGATCCCAATAATCCTAAAAAAGAAGAGAATACAACCAATGCATTCTCCTGATAGTCACTTATGGAGCTGAAACATGGAACTTAACCAAGAAAACAAAACCACAAACCAAGAAGCATGCAACACGCACACGAGAGAATCGTGCTCAACCTCACATGGAGAGATCGCTAGACAGCACAGTATATCAGAAAGAAAACGGGAGTCAGAGACATCATAGAATCCATTAGAAAATTCAAATGGCAATGGGCTGGTTATGTTGCGAGAATGAAAGACAACTGATGGCTATCAAGACTCACAACATGGATCCCTGGAGTCCACATGTAAAACCGAGGCCAACAAAAAACAAGATGGAGAGAAGAACTAGACAAATTCAGAAAATACTGGCTCCACAATTTCAATGAGAGAGAAATGAGGTGATGCTGGGGAAGGTCCAACGACGGACGTTAAAAGACTGATGATGATTAAAAATTATACTTTTTAAAAACATTGTATGACTCTGAGAGCAACCTAAAAGCAAAAATTGACAGATCCTACTTACTTTGATTGTTGAAGATTCACATGGAGATTTTTGTCTGGCGGCTTATTTGCCTGGTTAGGGTTTTGTCATGGATCCCTTTAAAAAAGGGTTTCCTAACCTGGGTGATATCGTGAGTTCGACTCTTGGGTGGGCAATGAACGACTGTGCAGAAAATGGTTGGCGTTTTGAAATTTTGGTGAGCGGTGTAGGATTTTGAGTATTAAAGTTTGTAATTGACAATAAAAAAATGTACCAATACCATTTTCTATTATTCATTTACCCAGCATTACTGTGATATCGTATATTATGTAAACCCGATGTGTCTACACTAACCGAGTCTCACCTGACACAGACTTTGCATTGATGATACTTAAAGATAGATATGTGTGTGTCAAACATTCGATGTTAGTACTTGCCATTACTTTCATAAACAAAACAGCGAAAGTTGTTTATTTCTATCTTATTTTTTAGAGAGTTACATTTTTTGTATCGCTTTGAATATTTACTATACAGATGGGTGGTAGAAAAAATAACCATGTAAAAATGGACAGTAACATCACAAAAGTTGAGAACTCCTGTTTCTAAATCCTTTCCCTAGGTACCCAGCTGTTCATTCACTAGGTCAGTCCGGAAAGTATCCAGCCATTCCTCATTAACGAAATAAATAGCTTACTAAAGATGATGACGCCTAAGTTCCCTTGAAAGTACCCCCTATGGGACCTCACATACTGATCCCACCCAGTGCCCTTCCGCCTTTCAAAGCATTCTCAAAAGATAAGTTTCAAAGGAGCTACGGGTTTGCGGGTCTTCACGTCGTACAAGTATCCGGGGAGGTGATCTCCAATGATTTTCTACCGAGCCAATTTCGGCGTTGTTGTCGGAGATCATTTTGTCAATCTGTTTTGTTTTTTTTTTTCAAAATTCTGAGGTGATTTTCTAAGTCTTTTAGACTTGGTATGATCATCAAAGATAGTCTTATTTTTTTTAAGAAAAAAAATATAACGAACCTTCTATAAAGCATTGATATCAAAAATATTTCAATGTATACCTTGAAAATTAAATGTAAAAACTATTCTTTCTCTTTTTATATGTGCATGTGTAAGTTTACGTGATTGTGTGTTCCAGTGCTTCTGACCATGCCGTTTTGTCTACAGACTTGAAAACTGTTATCAGCATTCCGCTATACAGCTTCTACAATGGGTCCTTTTGATTTTTAAAGAAAAAACTCCATTCGCCAGTCCTTGTGCCTTATTTTGGTGGGTTTATGAATAACATCTAGATTCACCAAAATCTAAGTTTTTCTCGCTGTTTTTTATTTATTTTTTTTTTTTACAATATTTCAAATGTTTTCGAGTGGAAAACGCCTGAGATGTCATTAATAGAATTCTCTCCATTACACCCCTTCTAAACACGCTTCTTCATTAACTTTTGAAAAAAAAAGAAGCCTTTTTTAAATTTCAGGGCCTTATTTTGACGAGTTTATGAAGAACATTTAGATTCTTCAAAATCTAGATGTTTCTGGATGTTTTTGTTTTTATTTCTATTGATATTCGGACCATCCTCATCTTTGTTGTTTTTCATACAACGTTTCGGCCGTTGCACTCTACGGCCTTCGTCAGGTATCATCTGGGAGATTTTTTGGAAGTAACGAACCGAACCCTTTATTTATCCGACGGGGGTATATTGACCGTACTCCCCTCTTTTAGCGTTAGTAGTATTG
Organism: Thysanoteuthis rhombus; assembly: GCA_963457665.1. NCBI lineage: Eukaryota > Metazoa > Mollusca > Cephalopoda > Oegopsida > Thysanoteuthidae > Thysanoteuthis > Thysanoteuthis major. The sequence goes on along the minus strand of OY735224.1, from coordinate 2,617,428 downwards.
TTATACTGTCTCACACTAGGATCGAACCTAGAACCATCAGATTACTTAACAGTAATTATGTCTGATGCTGTAACCACTGCGCTATGTGTTTTTGTTTTCCCTGTTTTAAATGTTTGCCAATGGAAAACGCCAACGATTTCATAAATACCATTTATTCTGACCGTATTAATTCTTCCATAGATTTTTTTTTATACATGACATCGAATTTTGACCTTACGGTCGTTCAATTATTGACTGTGATGGTGAGTTTTTTTTCCGAATATCGGAGGTGCCTTTCTTAGTTTGGGGAACTTAGTACGGACACCAAAGATAATTTTATTATATATATATATATATATATATATATATATATATATATATATATATATATATATATATATAAGTGATTATCAAATCAAATTGGTTTGTTTTCACTTTTATTTATTTTTTCGTGTCGGGTGTAGAATACCGGCTCCCCCCCCTCACAGTACACGTGTCTCCAATGTATAATAAAGACGTTTTTTCTTCTTTGTAGTTTAGAATTATAGTCCTGGCGGTATTGGATAAAGTTCAGAGTTCTAGCGACACTGTTTTTAATTGTTTGGTCGAGATAGACTTTTGTTTATTGTCGTGGGATCAGTTTGTTACACTTTCTTTTGTTTGTTTTTTTCTGTCACGCCAAAGCAAACCCAAGGAGAGAGAAGGGTAAAGCAAAGCTTGTGTCAATTTGCTTCGTGTACGTTAAAGCAAGAACAGATGGATGTGCATTACGTCTTCAATACATCATTCACTGCTGCTACAATTACCTCTACTGCTACTGCTGCTGCTGCAGCTGATGTCTTCACAGGAATGCAGAAAATAAACATAGGCATCTCTGACTTTCTAGGATTAAAACTGACGTTTTTTATTATATTAAAAAAAAACTTTTTTTCCACCCAATTTTGTTACCTTATTGTTGAACAATTATCTAAAAAATATGAAGAATAGTAAAAAATCGACAAAAAATAGATTTCTTTCGAGATATGTGTTTTACATGTGCAATAAATTCTTTATACTGAAATAGTTTTTCCATGCGTAAATAATACCGTTAATTTCAACAGATACCTGGGTAGTACATATGTTAATAAAGAATGGAGCGTATCCACTTTGCAGAAGGTAACTTGAGATTGACATGAATGCATTTTTTAGAATCTTGTATAGATTTTTGAAAGAGACACCGAAAACACTGTCATCACAGTTATTAATAATGAATGTTGTCAATATATACGCTTAATGACAGAGATGAATACACATATTTATTTATGTCGGTCATATTGGACTTTGTGTAGAATAAAATGGTTAGGGGTTATAATAGTTGTAGACGGGGGGGGGTCCGGACCCGAAGATGAAACTGGTCAAGTAGACAACGTTTATTTTTTTAAAAGTATGATCAATGAACTGGGCCCTCTTTTGCACGGACTGTTATATCATCGGATCAACTCTTCTGAAGGAGTAACAGACCCATACACTCAGCGCACATCTGCTCCTGTTGTGGTGTTAGGATCTGTGCTTATTGTAAAAGACAGTCGTACTCTTCTGAGGATATGTGTTTCAAGTTGCAGGTAGCCATACAGTTTTGACCCCCCTTCAAAAGGGACTGTATAACTCTAAAGTCAGCTCAGGCATCCACCAACTACAGAAAGTTTATGTCTCGTGGTCTTAACTACAGGCCAGCCATAATGTTAGAATATTCTTGAAAAGAGGCTACAGACCCCATAGCTAGCTTGCATCTGCCAGAAGAAGAATACTCCCGTCGAATCTGCAACCTAGGGGTCCTGCACCTATTTGCACCACATCAGTGGCCCATAGGATACAAACACTTGGTTTGAAGAGTGGAGTCGACCCAGGACAAGTAGGACTTCACTTTGAAACTCCATGGCTAATGCTGGAGGGTTATTTCGCCGTCTATGGTCGTAGTGCTGAGGATAACTCTTTGTTCGCGAAGCCAAGCCATTATATCTATCTATCTATCAATCGAATATTTCAGTGGATAACACACTTAAATCATCCAAAAGGCATCTTGAAAAATGGGGTCGTCCGACAGGCCAAATACAAAAAAACAGTGAGCTAAGACTATTAGATTTAGACTGAAATATGGATCTCACTTATCTGAAGGTCGTCTTATCCGTCGAAATATATTCGAAAGTGGGGACAGACCACGTGAGGGTTTCACCTGTAATTGTTCCCAGATTGGACAAAGCTCCCAGATTGTCTATTTTCACAAAACTAATATTATGCAAAATAAGAGCTTTACCTGTACGTATATGTGTGTGTCTATAGGTACATACATGTGCAAGTTTATGTGTGTATGTGCGTGTATATATATATATATATATATATATATAAGTGTGTGTGTGTGTGTGTGTGTGTATATATATGTGCATATATATATATATATATATATATATATATATATATATATATATATATATATATATATATACACACATCTCTGTGTGTGCAGTATTTTTGTATAAGTGTATCTGAGCTTTACGAGTGTGTTCTGTTTTTGACGCCCGGGCTGAGGTGTGATGCGCATCTGAGTGAACCTGTAACCTAATATGGCCGACCTCCTTTCAACGACCGGCGACTGAAATCATATCCTTCCTCAGCACCTCCCCACACCTACCAACAACTCCCCACTTCCCCTCCTGCAACATCCGAGAACCTTCCAAGCTACTCATCCCTGTCTCCCAACCCCTGCTCCCCCACCATCACCTCATCATCTCCTGGCCCCCCCAACTGACCCCCCCAACTCTGAAGCCTTTTAAAAATTCATAATTCGTATCGATCTTTTCAAAGACAGTCTTGACAGTTTACGGCGACTCGATTCTCACAATTCTAGGAATAAAGACAACAACGATTTCAGTCGGGAAAAGAAATTGAATCTTGTATTGAATATTTGCCACCCCCATTCTCTCTCTCATTCTTTCTCTTTCTCTCTCTCTCCCTCTCTCTCTCTTACCTACAATCTTTTCATCTGTTTCTTTTGTACAGCAATCTTGTTCTCTCTTTCTTTCTTCCTCTTTCAGCCTTTCTTTTCTTTCTATCTCATTTTTTCTTTCTTTCTCGGTCACTCATTTGCTCTCTTTCTTTCTCGTTCTTTCTTTCTCATTCTATCGTTCTGTTCCGTTCATTTTTTTTCCATTCTCTCTTTCTCTCTCTGTCTCTCTGTCTCTGTCTCTGTCTCTCTCTCTCTTACCTACAATCTTTTTATCCGTTTCCTTTGTACAGCAATCTTGTTCTCTCTTTCTTTCTTCATTTCTCGACCTTTTTTTTAAAATTCTTTCTCATTTTCTCTTTCTTTCTCAGTCACTCATTTGTTCCCTTGCTTTCTCGTTCTTTCTTTCTCATTCTCTCGTTCTGTTCCATTCATTTTTTTTCCATTCTCTCTTTCTCTCTCTCTCTCTCTCACACACACATACACTTTTTCCCTTAGAATCTTTTCATCTCTGTCCTTAGTACAGCAATCTCGTTCCCTCTATCTTTCTTCCTCTCTCAGCCTTTCTTTTCTTTCTTCCACGTTTTCTCTTTCTTTGTCGTTCACTCATCTTTCTTCTTTTCTTTCCCGCTCTCAATTGCTCATTCTCTCTCTCTGTCTCGTACTCTCTTTCCTTTCCCTCTCTTTCTAGATGCTATCACATGCATCTCTATAAACGTGTCCGTAGGTCGGTCAGTCGGTCGGTCCGTCCCCAATATGTTTGTAATCGATTTTTGGCACATGGCAGTAATAATCTGTCCAGCCCTGCATCGTCACTTTGCCATAACTTCGAGAATGAAGACAAACCGGTCAGTTCCCAACCGTTATGTCATATTTGATAAACAATTACAAATTAAAACTGGACCCTGACTTTATGACCATTTGAAATTACATTATTATTCAGAAAATGAAAAAAAAAACAACCTGATAATGTCATAAAAATCCCGAAAACCTCCAAAAGGGTGAATGATTCTTATATTTTTTTTATATGTGTGTACATTTGTGGATATGTTTGTGTGATTGTTTATGGGTTTGTGTGTTCTATGGCTTCTGGTCATACCGTTTTGTCTACATACTTAAAAATCTGTACTTCACTGAATCTCATCTAAAAAAAATAGTTATTTTGATTTTTGCCTTTTTGAGGACCTTATTCTGACGGGTTTATTGATAACATCTAGATTCTGGGAAATCTAAATGTTTTTTTTTGTGAGGGGTATTTTGACAGGTTTATTGGCGTTAAAAACATCTAGAAACATCTGCATTCTGGAGAATTTTGATGTTCCAAGAGATTTTTTTCACTCTATTGTCGATGTTTTCCAGTGGAAACGCCAGTGATGTCATAGATAGAATTTATTCTGACCATATTTATTCTTTAATGGAATTCTTTTACATGACATCAAACTTTACGCGACGGTTGTTAAATTATTGATTGTGATAGCAAGTCTTTATATATATATATATATATATATATATATATATATATATATATATATATATATATATATCACTTGTCCTCATCGTTAGAACACCTTTCTCTCTTTCTGTCTCTCTTTCTTTCTCTCTTTCTGTCCCTCTTTCTGTCTCTTTCTGTGAGCCGTCTTTGTTTCTTTTTTAAATCATAGACCAGCAATCATTCTCTCCCACTTTCTCTCTCCTGTTCTCTTTTTTTTTTTTTTGATACTGCAATCCTTGTCTCTCTCCCTCTCTAACTCCCTCTCTTTCCGTAACATTGCTTCTGTCATCAATATCACCATCTTCTCTATTCCTCATCCTCCTTGTCTCTCCCAGTTCAACTTCTTTTTAAAAATAATTAATATCATCATCTTGCTCTCTTTCTCTCGTCTTACAACCTTTTTTCTCAATTTCCAACTTTCTCTTCCTTTCTTCCTCCCTTGATTCTATCGTTTCCTGTAGACCACTACATCCACCAAGGACAGCGAATCTCCTTGAAATCCTCAAAAGAAGAAGAAATCAAGCGAAGAATCACCCAAGGATAGCAAGCCTTCGGCAGAGCAAGCTCAGCGTTCAAAAACAAGATAATCCTAAAAATTTTGAAAAAAAAAAGAGTTTACAACCAATGCTCCTGATGGAAGATTATGGAGCTGAATCATCAAACCTAACCAAGAGACTGACCCTCACGCCGAGAATCATGCAACGCGCACATGAAATAATCATTCTCAACCTCACATGGAGAGATCACGAGACGGCACAGTATATCAGGGAGAAAACAGGTGCCCGAGACATCATAAAATCCATTAGAAAACTCAAATGGCAATGGGCTGGCCATGTCGCAAGAATGGTTGACAACCGATGGATATCTCGACTCACAACATGGATCCCCAGAGATCACATGCGCAGCCGAAGCCGGCAGAATACGAGATGGAGAGAACGAACGAGACAAATTCTGAAAATTCTGGCTCTGCGACGTCCATGTTAAAGGGGTCTGGCGAATCCTGAGGAAAGTTTATGTCCAACGACGGATGATAAAAATATAATGATAATGATGATGATGAAAGGAAATATTCTGGCTGACCCCTATTTACTACCAATATATTAATAAACTATAATAATAATCATTTTTAAATATCATATCTATTTTGAATGGATTACGTTTAATCGAATTCTTACGTATGGTAGCAATGGCAGTGATAGGTCTGTGCCACCTGCAATTTCTTTAGATTATCTTTTAGATTTTTTACTTCAATATTCTAGATCCTTTTAGATTATTTTTCAAGATATTTTAGGTTTCTTAGATATATTGTGCCCCTCCCAGGCTCCGCTTCCCCAGTTGCCGAATCAGCGAGCCCCATGCACCGCCTCTGATCGTAGGGTCACTGTAAAATAATTTCGAAAGCTGCACGATGGATGATAATGTTTCTCTGTCTCAAGATTCAGAGGGTCGGGTTCAGAGGGAGCACAGCTGTAGACCTC
>OY735224.1:2596499-2606499 GCA_963457665.1 Thysanoteuthis rhombus | reverse complement strand
GGAAAAATCTGTAGGAATTCTGTCACATCTTCCTTTCCGATACTGTTTGCTATATTTTACTGCCGAATAGAAGTTTCAGATTATTGCTTTGGAGAGAAAAAAAAAGAATATCTGATTACAATTGAAGATATGTGTGTGTGTGTATGTGCGTGTATGCAAGCAATGCGATTTCTCCGCAACTTGCACGAAGTCGATATTCGCCGGATATATTAGTCTGCACTCGAAGTAGGACAGTGTCAGGTTCGAAGTTTTTGTTGGATCAGCAGTTCTCGAGGTATCAAATGAAAGTAAATAATAAAAAAGTCACAGATTACAGACCTTTCTTCATAGTTTCTCAAAATATCCCCCTTGACTTACGCTCTTTGGAATTATCTAAATTTGGATAAAAAAAAATATCTAAATTGGCAACATTGACAAAAAGCAACCGAAATACTTGAAAAATTATTTTACGTGATAATTACGTTAAGCTGCTACACGCATTATGAAGTTCGACCCCTTCTGAATATGCACCTTTGGAACAGGCACTAGTTCATTTGGAACATTGGGTTTTATTATTATTATGCTCTTACTAGTTTTTCTCCATCTTAAAACTGTACTATTACAACTCTATGAGCCGACATGCACTCCTGGGAAGAATGGGCCAAACACTTTCCATCATATAAAAGGTCTTAACCCAACGGAGAACATATTAAGGCCAAACTGGTTAGGAGACTTTTTGGAACACTGGCCAGTTTTGTGAAGCAGTCAGAGATGAATGGAACAACATTGACGCAATGCACTGTAAAGAACTATCGGAGCACCTGCTGCTATATAAGGTTGTGGGATATTTCATCTATAATTGGTAGAACGAACGGGTAATTGAAAAAAACTTTATGAAAAAAGATAGGCTAATTTTTTGCCCAGGAGTGTACACATGTAGTCTTGTTCGAGTGTAGGTTTTGAGTTCAGCTGTGGGAGGTGCCTACCATGACGCGCGGTAGTTAGCAAACTCGGTTCAAATACTACTGGGTGTTTGATCCTCGTTAGCCTTGTACCAGACTAAGGAAAACAGTGCACTACCGTAAAAAAGTGGTTGGCAAAATCGTCTTGTTTCTACCGTAATGAGTTTGAGGATCACGGTTCAAAGGCTGTTTGGGGTTCAATCCTCATTGGCCTTGTACCAGACTATGGGAATAAGTGCATCACCGTAGAGCAATAGTTAGCAGCATCGCCACAAATTGTACTATTGATGATCTGCACTCATTGTCTTGTACCTGACTAAGAAACATCACTGTTTCGCAAGCTCGTCTCACAGATCATTACTACTGTAGTAAGTTTGATTCTAACTAGTGGTCTCTCAATTACGCCCTTGTGCCAGACCAAGCGATGCAAGGTACTTCGATTTGGGGCAATAGTTTACAATAGAGATAGCAAAGCTATGACACACATGGCAGGAGTGACGTGCAACAAGTTTTTAGTTGACACGCGATGGACTTGAAAAAACCCAGATCTCTTAAAATTCATTCCATTATTCTATTTTTGACACACCGTGCTAAAATGTTCACTATCACTGGTTAATAAGCTAGACTTGCTGACAATTATTATTGCATCTTGTTCATTTGTGGCAAGCTACTCCACACCGACAAAATCCTTGGAGACAAAACCCCCACGGGCGACACCCCCAAGGACGAAGCCTCGTGACTCGAAGTTCAAAGCCGGACAATCTTATTTTGACCACTTTGAACTACTCCGGCAGCTGTTGATCAGTCTGGGTGTTAGACAAAATGACTCAGATGTTCCAGCCTCGGGGGACCCGTGTAGCAGTCAAGGCGCTCCACCAAATACGGTTTTCAGTTCGTCGTATGGTGTCATTACAGATTCTGTTTTCCTCGGTGGAGAGGAAGTCCCTCTCTACTGTCTGTCGCCACATTATCTTGGGCTGTCCACTCTTTCCTTGGCTTATTGGCGTCCAGTTGATGGCTTGATTCGCGGGGCTTAGTCGTGGGGAGCCTCAAAACGGCGACACAGAATATGAAAATCGGCAATCTTAGATCTATGAAAAAAAAGTAGTATTGAAAATGACCTTCCAACACTTAAAATGCCATGGAATTTGTTACTTGTTTGGAATAGGTATAATTAATATGGTATCAATATATCACAAGGGAGATAATTGAGATGGACTTCATCAACCATTTCGAATGGCTAAAAACAACTGTATCTTTCCCGTTGATCAAGTAAGGTTATTTTCGATTTAAAAACTATTGTTTACTTCAGAGCCAATAATACAGTATGTATTGTAATTAGAGTTAGCTGGTAGGATTGGGGTTAAGGTTAAGTAGAGAGATTTGGGTTTGGAGTTAGTGTCTTTTATTTCCCAATTATTAATTGGTGCTTGAACAATATCAAATAGCCATTTTTCAAAATAATATTCTGACTACATTTAGCCATTCAAAAGTAGCAAAATTCCAAATGATGGCAACATAGTGTTTAATTTCACCTATTCCGAACGAAAACGGTGGCGATATAGTGCTTAATATTACCTATTTCGAACAATTTCCTGAGATTTGACTCACAGTGTTTCGAAGAATTGTTAAGCTCAACTTATACCAACTTTTGTTTGGACAATCTAATCCCTCCTTTATATTTTCGATGTGAGGACAACGTTTTGGCTGATTCCTTCTACGGCTTCCCACAAGTATAAAATGCAAATAGCCGTAAAGAAAGAGTGTCTCTCCTATCGGCCTCTAACGGATATTACGTTTTACGCTTGAAGAGAGCCTCAGAATGAATCATCCGAAACGTTTCAACATTGATGATAAGAGGAAGGGATGAGATTGTCTAAACAAAAGTTGGTAAGTTCAAATTCATTAACTATTTGAAACATCGTTGGTATAAATCTAATCCCACTTATGGAGAGTTGTTGTCTTTGTGGTTAGTCAATTTTAATACCATCTTTTCTTTTATTTTCATATATCTAGGAGCGTAGAAGTTTATATTCTGTATATTAATGACTCTTTTCAAAATAATAAGCAGGCTTACCACTGGTTAGCTAGCTCGTCTCATTAATCCTTACTGCAGTAATAAGTAATAAGTGTCTCTCAATTATGTCCTTATACCAGACTAAGTTTACAAGGTACTCCATTGTAGGGCAATGGTTTAAAAGTGTGATGGCAAACCTGCGACTTGTGTATCAGAATAGACACGCAATAAGTTCTCTGGTTGACACACGTTGGACTTCGGAAAAAAAAGAAATTTCAATGATCATTTCATTATCTTAATTTCAACGCATGCGCTAAAATGTTCACCATCTCTGGTTTACAAGCTAGCTTAACAGAACTATTATTGCAGTTAGTTGAATCATGGTAAGCTACTCCACACTGAAAAAACCCTCGGAGACAAAACCCTCGCAGTCAAAACCCCCCAAGGACTGAGCCTCTAAACTTAAAGTGCAAAGAAAATGATTCTATTTTGACCACTTTGAACTATTTCGGCATCTGTTGATCAGTCTGGGTGTTAGACAAAATGACTCAGCCTCGGGGGACCCGTGTAGCAGTCAGGGCACTCCACCAAATACGGTTTTCAGTTAGTCGTGTGGTGTCATTACAGATTCTGTTTACCAGACGGAAGTCCCTCTCTACTGTCTGTCGCCACATTATCTTGGGCTGTCCACTCTTTCCTTGGCTTATTGGCGTCCAGCTGATAGCTTGATTCACGGGACTCAGTCGTGGGGAGCCTGAAAACGGCGACACAGAATATGACAATCTGCAATCGTAGATCTAGGAAAATTAAAAAAGTAGCACTGAAAATGACCTTCATATGTCATGAAATTTGGTACTCGTTTGGAATAGGTGAAATTAAACATGGTGCCAATATTTTTCTGGAGTGGGGTAATTGAGATGGACTTCATTAGCCATTTCAAATAGCTACAAACGGTTAAATCTTTTACTGTTGACCAAATAACGTTGTTTTCGATCTAAAAACTGTCTTTTACTTCAGAGCCTATACAATATAAATCGTGGTTAGGGTTAGTTGGTAAGTTTTAGGTCAGGGTAAATATGAAGATCTGGGGTTGGAGTTATTGTTTCTAGTATCTAAATTATTTACTGGGGTTGGAATAATACCAAATAATCATCCCCCCGTGCCCCCAAATCAAACCACTTCTAGCCATTCAAAAGAAGCCAAATTCTGAATGATGACGATATAGTGTTCAATATCACCAATTCTAAACGAAAATGGTGGTGACATAGTTAAATCTTACCTATTCTGAACAATTACCTGAAGTTTGACTCAAGGTGCCTCATAGGGGTAATAAACTCAACTTATACCAACTTTTGTTTGGACAATTTAATCTCTCCTTCCTATCTTCGATGTTAACACAATGTTACGGTCTATTCTTTCTATGGCTTTCCGCTGGTGTAAAATGTAAATAGCCATAAAGATAGTGTTTCCTGTACGTCTCTTACAGATATTACATTTTATACTCGAAGAGGATCGTAGAATGAATCAAGATTCAAAATAAGAAGGAGAGTTCAGATTGTCCGAACAAATCATATCTTACTCTTCAAGCGTTGATGTTTTCACGGTAAGTTAATTTCAATGCCATCTTCGAAATTTTCATAGATCAGGGAGGATAGATCTTCATATTCTGTACATCATTGACTCTTCTCAAAATTATAGAGAAACTCAACTTGGTTTGACGCAAGGCCATGGGTATGGTACATCCAGTGTAGGTCAGATTCACATCAGCACTAACAGTTTTTGATTCTGGCTCGTTAACCATTGCTTCTTGGATTACCGAGATTTTTCAATTTAATCACAGTATCCAATTTCAAATGTAGATAAAGATGATGAAAGAACAAAGCAATAAAAAAGCACGAAACGAAATAGGTCTGGTTAGTCACTCAATAGAAACCGTTACATGACATGTCCGTGGCACCATGCTATGTGGGGGGGTGATCAGTTAAAAATTTTTGAATAACTGATGATCAATAAATAAGTTGCTTCAGTCACCTTTTGTTGGGTAGTGATCACTAAAAAAGTCCGAATTTTCTTTAAAAAAAAAAGACACAAACAAGCAAGAACTTTGGCGAACACAAACTAAGAGACCAGTTTAGTATAAATCTATTAGAGGGCGGGGTTGGGATTTCAAAAAGACAAAATTGTTTTTCTTTGCACAAGAAACAGTAATTGTTTGCATATTCAGCCCTCTAGCTCCATTATAGCACAGCAGATTGTATGCGTAATACATATCTAGTTAGCCAGCCTAACTTGAAAACTGAAGAAACCTATGTTGATAGTTTGATAGTTTGTGAATTTAAAAGAAGTGAATGTACAGGGGTGGCAACCGTTTCGCATATGACCCCTGGAGATCCATATTGCGAGTCACAATGTCCAGTGGTTGTCAGCCATTCTTGCAACATGGCCAGCCCATTGCCATTCTACTTTTCTCGTGGATTTTATGATATCTTGACTTCTGTTTTTCCCCAATTTACTAGGCTATCTCCTCTACGTGTGATGATAAATATGATTCTCTCTTGTGCACATTGCATGGTTTTAAATTTAAAGGTCAGTTTTTGTTAAGGTCCCATATTCCCGCTCCATAGGTGACTATTGGCAGGATGCATTGGTTGTAAACACTTCTTTTTAGAACTAATGGGATTTTCTTGTTCTACCGAAAGCTTGCCATTCGCCTACTTTCTTCAGTTCTGCGTTTTCGATTTTTATCGTTGTGTCTTTGTCCTCAAAGTGTTTGTTGTACATAACATCTGTTTTACAAAAATTCATGTGAAGACTAACTTTCTTGCTTTCTTCATTCAGTTCGTCTGGCATTATTTGGAGATCGTGAAGGCTCTCAGCAAAAAGGACGATGTCTTATACCCTTCGGCTATTTGCCGTTAGTTAATGACCAACATGGACTCATTTGATCTTAACTTTCCATATTTTATGTCATTTTTCTTCTAACAACTTGTCTTAATCAAGGAACCCTGAGTTGCCTGGTCAACGACACTGGATAGGTCAATGCACCTCCACTGGGGGACAGGACATTTGACCTCCAATTTGGCCTTATCATCGAGGGGTGACGGGGCAGGAAACTTGGAACATTATAGCTCATAAAGGATAATGATGCAGTACAATTGTTTTATGTTACCCCATATTATTGATCCCATATTATTATTCGCTGGTGCTCACTCCATTTTGTCATCTCGGAGTCAGGTCAGGCGTATCCATTAACGGTCAATTGGATCATACAGTGAGTCATTCTTACTTACGCTACAAATGGCGGATAGACTGCCCATAGTGTAACAAGGTTGCCACTATGATATATTTTGAATATACCCTTTACCCCTTCTTCTGGAAATATATGCCCCCCGCCTGGAAAATGTTCCCCTGGAGGGGCAGCAGTGAATATTGATACATGGGTCAATGTAGTGATGTTCAGTGGTAGAATGCTTGTCAACCACGCGGCCCAGGTTCGCTTCCCGGACGATGCAAGTACAATTAAAAAAAGGGGAAAAGTTGACTCTTCAGCCAATCGTACCTTCCCCTAGAGAAACGAATGACCCCCGTTCTATTTCTACAGAAAATGGAACGAGACTGGAGTGACCTCTACAGGGTGCATGCTTGGGCAAAGAATACGGATATCTTTAGATGTCCAGTCGTCAGAATGTCTCTCTCGGCTTTGCCAATGTAGTCTAGAAGAGGACAGAGAGTGATACGTCTGGCCTGAGCTTATCTTGGCTGCAGGAGCTGCCGGGGGGATGTCACATTTGGCGTCAAGCGACTTGGGGAGGGGGCTACACTCAACAGGAATTAGAGTTGTTCTTCTCCAAGACCGGTTGCCTTCCCAAGGTCTAAGAGCCCAATCTGTCCAGCCATTTTGTCCATAACAGGGTTGGGGCGAGGAAAGAGATGGATTCATTTCCCAAGGGCATTAGTGAATATAAACAGCCCCGAATGGAGTTTGAACTCAGATCGCTGATTCAATAGGCCGTACAGTTACCGCTATACCAAATGCGAACCAAAGTTTCGAAATCACTGGTCCATGGACCCCTGGAGAGTGGCCGTCCAATAATATTTGGGTCTCTCAGTCGAAAATTTGATTAAATATCATGATTTCAAATTTTTAAGTTTTAAAAAAACTGATATCGACAACTTGACTTTGTGAGCGGGCTTCTTCCATGTTGTTCTAGATAAAAAGAATAAACGATTGAACCGACTGAATCTTGAACAGGCTTCGAGATTAATCCTGTCAAATATTGAACCTGACATTGTGAATCCTGTGATAGAGACTCAACGTCATCCATTGCACAGCCATCAAAAAGCATTAAATTACCCTCCTGGGAGCTAGATTCAGCCTGCTCCTAATACCGGTCAGCCAAAGTTTCTGGAGTTTCAAGAATTGAAAAATTAAAATAGGGTTAATGCATTCAAGGTTCTATCAAGGGGACTTATTTAACAGGAGTAATCGGATCTCAACAATTTATAGTGATCACTTCCTTAGATTCATTCAACGAAAATCATTGAATCGTAACAATTCCTCTCTTCAACTATAAGGGTTGCAGCAGTACAAGGTGTTACTTCAGAAAATCGAATTTATTGTCTGAAATTACTCATCATATATTTTATTGGTGTTGATATTTTTCTTGAAAGCTTTTACCCAACTTCATAAAATCACTTTTAACAATATACAGGTTGACCCTAACATCGATATAATTCAGTAGAAGTGATATCGACACCCCATATATTCGATTGGGCGAATAAATGAGCGATTTTATCAATTTGGGTAAAAGATTCCAAGAAAAAATATCAGTATAAATAAAGTATACGGATACCAATTCGAACCAATGAATTCAGTTTTTGAAGTTACGCTTTGTAATACTGCAACACTTACTTTTAAAGATGAGAAATGTTATTTTGTAGCGATTAGAGATGAGACATATTTATCAAGCGATAACTGCATATCACTACGAACATAATAAACATCAGAATACTCTCGTTAAATGAAACCTATCGACTTATAACAAGAATAAATCTATTCTATTAAATGTTTCAAGGCCTCAAACTCTTAAAACTTTAGAAGGCCGATATCATGGCACTTACTGTCCGGAAGTATACCTCTCATTCAAAGAGTTGAAATATCGGACATTTAAAAGAAAATGAGTTATTTATAGAACTAAACTCGGTACTCCCACCCCGAAAGTGTTTACACTGAATTTTCATATTCTAATCAATAAATCTATGGGTCTGGTGGGACTATATTGTCAAAAATTGATTGACACTCCTTTGTAAAAAGGCCCGTACAATATATCAGGATTCGAATTTTTAAGGGTCAGAATTTGCTTATCGTTGTAATTCATTGATTATTGTTAAAAAAATAAAGGTGAAAAACGGGGGTCCGCTAAAATATTTCCTTTATAGGCAGACGGGGTCCTTGAGTTTTAGAACGTTTCAAAACCACTGATATAGAGATACTGATGTCTGCCGAAAGAAGGATACGCTGCTTTAAGCAACTGGTGAGCATTTGCTTATCAGTTGACGAGTCTGACGTATGACGAGACATGCTGATGGCAAATAGCTTGACTAAATCACTTTATTAAGGACAGGTTGTTTTTTTTTTAATACCCTTCGGCTATAAGACACCAGTCAATGACCAACATATATTTTTGAACTCATCTGACCTTCAGCTTTCCATATCTTCAGCTATATATTTTGTTAACAGCTTGTCTTAATCAACCATCCCCGGGTTGCCGGTCAAGTAGCCCTGCTTGGATCGTGGGCAAGGTCGCCATTTTGGCCATATTATGGCCGAGTTGGACAAATAGGACATTTTAGAAGTATTTACTCATAAACTTCATCGTTTGGCCGTGCGTAAATCTCTGGCCATTTTTTCATAATTTGCATTTTATTAAAATATGTACAATAAACTCTATTTTTTGCAAGTAATTGTTGGTGCTTCCACTCTGCAAGATCTTCGTTTCCTCAGGAAATTTGTCAGTTTGAAAAAGTCAATTTTCGAGGTTAGAGAGAGGGTTCTATTTACGATGTAAATGTAATGCTAAACCCGACCCTTACTTACTTCCAGTCATACGGAACAAAAAAGTCAGATCTTTATTAAATTCCTTTTGTTTTTTTATGTGTACTGCAGTATTGCAATATTTTAAAAACAATTTTGACATTTGGCAACTTTTTTAGCTTGTTTTAGACCAGAAAGATTTTTATTACTCGAATCTATAATGGAACTGGAAACGATTCTCAACTCACTCTATTTCATATTATACGAACTTTTCACAAATCTCTATATCATTTAACCAAAAATGTTCGTTATGAGTATACTAAGGTGCCCAGTAATAATGGTTCGGGTCAAAATGGCCCAGTGAAAATGTCCCAGGCGAATGGGGCCTTCGTGGAAAAATAGCCAAACTAAAATGAATAGTTCATTAAAAATAAATAATAACTGACAATCATGTATCAACATTATTCAGACACGATTGAATCAAATATATACGGTTAGATTAGAGAGACCCACGGAAATGACGATTTTGAAAAAGAATGTCGATGATTTTTTTTGAATCAGTGAATCCATCTTATTTGACTGTATAGTTTTGATACAATTACATCTGAGAAATGTTAATGCAAAATTTCCTGTCCGTATTTATTTTAAATAAACTATTAAAAAAATATTAATTACGTTTAAAAATAAGATGTTGAAGACTTGTAATGATCTGGAGTCTATCTAATCTGACAGTATAACTTTGATTCAATTACGTTTAAGAAATGATAATACATGTATTTCAGTTAATTTCTATTTTTAATTGATCTACTGAAAAAAAAATTGATTACGTTTAAAAATAAGGTGTCGAAGACTTGAAAAATTCCGTGAATTTATCTAATCCAACCGAATAAATTTGATTCAATTACGTCTGACATATGTTAATACATGATTTTCAGTTAATATTCATTTGTAAGAATCAATTAAAATTTTAATTACGTTTAAAAATAGGACTTTGAAGACTCAAAAAAG
>OY735224.1:2561499-2591499 GCA_963457665.1 Thysanoteuthis rhombus | reverse complement strand
CGTCCAGCGGCATTCATTTTTAGTTTTATTCTCCCTCCCCGTCATTAAAACCCGGATGAAAATCAGTTCATATAAAGCTCCGATGAAGGGTTCCGTCGCCCAAGTACCCAATGATCCCCCTCCCCCAAATCTCATTGAGATTCTGTGGAACTTTTGGAGATATTGTACGAACATATGTCTACGATGCAAGCGGGGTAACTTGAACCCCCCCCCCAAAAAAAACAAGAGCTACATGGATCCACCATTAATTTTTTGTCAGTTTTCAACGCAACAAAAAGCGAGAAGAGCAACTCCTCCATTGATCATAATTTTTTAAATTGATCACCCCTGACACGGCACGCTACATTGGTCGCGTGATGGTTTTTGTTCAGTGATCAACCAGACCAACTCGTAGTTTATCTCCCTCCTAATCAAAACATTACGTTTCATGTTCATTTTCTCTTTACCGAACGAACAACCTGGTGGTACCTGGTGTTTCAGAGATGCAACCCTCAGATAGCGAGAAGCGAGGGGTTATATTTCAAGATCTTCAAGATGGCCGTACCCGTCTCCCCCACGTACTTCGCCCTTTCCCTTTTCGTTTTTTTACTTCCTTTCTTTTTTTTAAAGAGTTGACCCCTGACCTCCCTCTCCCTAACCCCTCCGCCCTCCTCAGGCGTTTCATTGAAAGGATTTGCATCGGTCGCCACGCCTTCGAGATGTCCTTTCAACCCCTTCCGTCTTCTCCACCAAAACGTCTTTTTCTTTGAGGCTTGTAACTAAAACCCTCACTGATTGATATCTTGTTCTTTTAAAGCCTTTTATTCTGGTTTTGGGAGAAGATGTCTCGATAATGAGCAAAGGATGAAGTTATTGTTAAAGTACACGCTTGATTAATGCCATACTGAGGTAAAAAAAAAACTTAACAAAATAACAATAACGCTCGAAAATATCTTCACAATGTACACGCAGGCACACACAGAGGAATACTTGGAGACAGACACCTCCGCACAAACGCACACATTGTGATCATTTCAGGTCCTTCAGGTAACAACCGGATGATTACATTAGACAAAAGACATAAACTTTAGAACAAACATACACACACACATCATCATCATCATCATCATCATCATCATCATCATCATCATCATCAGTCTTTTAACGTTCGTCGTTGGACATTGACCTTCCTCAAGATTTACCACACTTCTCTATCATGGGCGTCGCAGAGCCAGTACTTCCTGAACTTGTCTAGCTCATCTCTCCATCTAATATTCAGCCAGCCTTTGTTGCACATGTGATCTCGGGGGATCTATGTCGTGAGTCGTGATGCCCATCGGTTACACACACATGAAGTGTGAGATAAAAATAGGAAGTCGCTTATTGTAATCATTTTGGAACAGGGTCAGTTAGATGCGTAACTGAATGGGGTTCTGAAACATTATTTGAAAACACGCCCGCACCTCAATCGAATCCCCCCCCTTCGAAGCTTTATAATTAGTTGATCAGTGACATCAAATTTCTACCTAGGACCCTGGACAGGGTCCCTTTGATAACAATAACTGTACACACACACATACACACACTTACACACATCCACACACATGTTGCAATCATTTTTAGATAACAATAACCATCTGATAACATTGAGCAAGGGATACGAAGATGGGAACATTTTTATGATTTCACATTTATTTTTTTAGATTCATTGTTTTAAACGTCATCACATCACGAAAAATTATGTGGAATTTATTTGTCCATTATTGAATTAAGAATTGTATTAATAAAACGCAATTTATAATTCATTCTGTCGGATCATATTCATCCATTTCATTATACATTATTTGTTATAATAAATGTTCAATTCCTTCTTAAAAATAAAATTTAGGACTTTTGATTTGCTGGCGTTCAGTCGCTTGGTGAAGATGTGAAAGTATTGAAATGGTTCGACAGATGGCACTGAATCTCTTAATGATTATGAAAATACACAGACACACCCAGATAGACATTCACAACAGTAAATCTCTCTTTCTCTCTCTCTCTCTCTTTATCTATCTATCTATCTATCTATCTATCTATCTGTCTCTCTCTCTCTCTCTCTCTCTATATATATATATATATATATATATATATATAGAGAGAGAGAGAGAGAGAGAGATTTACTGTTGTGAATATCTATCAGGGTGTGTGTGTGTATTTATATATATGTATATATATATGTATGTATGTATGTATGTATGTATGTATATATATATATATATATATATATATATATATATATATATATATATATATATATATATATATATATATGTATATATATCAACAAACTTTCAATGATCTGCAAGGATAATACATATGAAGTTCTTTTACCTCATCACCCCACCAGCTGTACTATTCCTAACCTACCCACGCAATCTAACACTAAACAACTTCCATTCTATCCTGACACACTATGGCTTCTCCAAGACCCTCTACTGCTATTATCACATCTTGCCACAGATAATCACAGACCCCATTAAAGACAGAACTAAGTCCCACACATCAGGATGACCTTAGAAAATTTGATGCCAACTTTTGCTTTCAATTTTTGCTTTGATGGAAAAATCATTTTCTGCTGAAAACTTTTAATCACTGAATGGTACACACACACACACACACACACACACACACACACACACACACACACACACACACACACACACATGCGCACGCGCTACTGAAGATGGGAATACCCCCCCCCGAAACGTGTTAATCAATTAATAATCAAAGTTTCCGTACAATTTTACTCCTGAGCCTGTCTCAATATATATATATATATATATATATATATATATATATATATATATATATATATATATATATATATATATATATATATCAATGTATATATATATTTATATATCAATGTATATATATATATATATATATATATATATATATATATATATATGCAATTAACCAGAAATGTCTAAAAAAGGAAGAGCCATAGCTATTTCAGAATTGACAGTTACATCATAAACTTGGGGTAATTGGGGTCATTATTCCTGAATGTTTTCCTTATCGAAATTGTTCTATGTTTTCTTTGGCCACTTTGAACTGGTGTGGGAACCGCGAGAAATCCAAGTGTCCACTTATTATTTCAATCAGGATTGAGGAAGGTACTGGACCAACCGTTGTCGAAAAATCAGCTTTGTTCCTGAATACTGGAGAAAAAAAATTTATTAGCTTATTATCTAAGATTTAAATGCAAGGAATAAAGCAAGAGCTCTTAACCGAGGGGGGACACCCACCACCCGATTGCGGAATTCAATTAGTCCAAAGTCCAAATTAAAACATTCATGATGAATGTTTTCGGCTAAAAGGTAGTTAGGGTGTGTTTTTCTGACTAATAGTCTCATTATTCGAAGAACTTGTAGCTAAATGAAACATCAACAAATTGATATGTATATCAGTTACGATAGCAGAAATCTTATATTTTGAGTAATAAATTGGAATTTAAAATGGCGTGTTCCTTATTATTTTCGCTTGCTTTTTTTGGGTATCAAACTCACTGCAGCGGCCGTACAGCTGTGAAATGAAACTAATTCTTTCTAATCAAACGCCAAAAAATAATAAAAAAATAATAATAATGATTTGAAACGATCATTATTTTTGCAACTTAGTTACATAGAGGTGAGGGAAACTAGTAATCTTTTTGACAAAAGAGGTAGATGATCTTGAAAAATTTTGAAATGAGTGTACAAACATTTGACAGTTATTGGTGTACATATTAGATAGTTATGGGAGAGTGGTTTGCCAAAATACACACGAAACCATCTACTCACTCTCTTTCCCCCCTCTGTCTCTCTCTAGCATCGTGGAATGCAAGAGAAAAGAGATTTTTGTCAAGATGGGATAACGCACAAGGATATGGATTCATATCTTTCCTGGGGGTTCAAAGGCCAGAGAACAAAAGCAGACAGCTGAAATTCGAACTCCTTTTGCCAATCGGTTACATCTCTTTCTGTTTCCCTTTCTCCCCCCTCTCTCTCCCTTTCTCCCTTCTCTCTCTCTCTCTCTCTCTCTCTCTATATATATATATATATCATCATATGCTGGATAAAATTGTTTCTTAACGTTAAACGGACGTTTCGACCGCAGACATTTCGGCCTGGATGTTTCAGCTGTTGATATTTTGAGCGCGGACGTTTCGGCTTCGTTTTGTTTTTCATGGCACAAATGACCACCTGGGTGTAATTTTTGATTAAATAAAATCGTATATAGATCTAATGCAGTGTACAATAATTATATACTGTTCATTGTTTAGTGTTTTATGATTTTTTTTCAACACCTTATGGCTATTTTTTGAATATCATTTATAAAAGGCAAATAAATTGGATTAAATTTTTTTTCTACCAAATGCCAATTTTTTTTTAAGAGTGCGAAAATTTCATTCCCGCACAAACTCGGTGTTAAAATGGCATATAAATAGAAATAAAAAAGATAAATAGAGACATATATTTGATACACAGTCATTTTCGCTTTTGGTAATCAAAACGAGGCTGATACACCTGTGGCCAAAACGTCCGGCCCGAAACCTTCCATAACCTTTACCAATTCTACCCATGACAAAGGTTCTGAATTCAGAATTTCCCCCTTAGAATAGCAGACCTTCGAGTTCTGGTGCCACCATTTTCGATAAAACTTCATCAGCCCGTATATAACTATAGGGGGTGTTTGTGGTTTATGCTATCTTAAGTATCCTCTTTGAGGGTTTCCCTCTATCTGACACCTAGAGACGCACCGATCAGCAGAGAGATCCTTATCCCCGAATACTCGTTTACTCTCAAGACTAGATAGCCCAGCCTATCTTGGTATTTCACCCGTAGGTGGAAGAGGAAGAGATAGATTCATGTCTACCACAAGGGCATTACTGCTAAGTGGCCTTAGCTGGTGTTTGAACTCACCACACGGGACTGTCCGGGAAGTATCCATCTCTTTAATACTACAAAAACAAGAACTCTGAGTTCAACGATGCGTCCACAGTCCGTGATAGAAGTAGCAAGAGTAGAAGGAGGAGGATGAAGAAGAGCAAGTAATCTTTCTCTGAATTAACCGAGTTTCATACTTGTAATATAGTCCGACCACCACGTAACCTAAAAAATGCACCATCCAACCATTTTAAATCTTCTGTGTATTAATATCCAAGCAGTTGCAACGTTGAAATATGCAGAGTGTTTCAAGTTCAATATAAATCGTAAATAGCAATTTTTGGCATTTTTTGGCAATTTTTGACTTTTTTTTTAAATTCAGAAATTTGGACGACAGACATTCAATTCTGACATCATTGATCAGAATAGATGCTCTTTTGATGACATCACACTTTTTCATGACATCACACTTTTTCATGACATCACGTCTTCCCTTCTGACATGATAGTAGCTGTTAACTTGAGCACAATACCCCTTTCCATCCTCGTTCTATTGTTTAACGTAATGGGAACCGACCGACTAACCGGCAGAAAAGTGACTTATTTAGATGCATTTGAATGCATCTAAAGAAATAGCAGAGAGCAATGGCATCTTCGATCCCAGGGCCCCTCTCACTTTTCAAAACAGTCCCTTCCATTGGTGCAGCCTGACTGACTTGAAAACTGAAGAAACATGTTAACAGTTTTGGCGACAAATTTGGTCGACTGTTTTCTATCAAGAGATCACTCAGAGCGCGCATACTTGGCCGAATGCCATTGTCACTAAAACTGGATATACGGCTACGATGAAGGGGACGTAAAAGTAAAAAAAAAAAGAATCCTGGGTCCACCCCAAAATTTGACCGATTCTTATTCAACCCTTGATCAACGTTTCCATAAAATATCATTGAGATCACACCTTCCAAATCTCACGGTTTTGTCACGTGTCACGATTTTTACGCCGATCCTAAGATCGCACATTTCGGTGTTCATTTTACATGATTTTAAAAAATTTGTGTCGCAGACATTCAAGAACGACCATTTCAAATATTTTCAACATCTTTTGATAAGTTATTTGGTACTCAGTTTAAAGTTGCTTTTGTGGTTTTGATTCTTCCACACAGTAATGCAGAGGAGGAGAGTATTGTTTGCAAAAATGAAACTGGCAGTCGCTCGTCCAATGGTCTTAGAATGGCACTTCATCAAATGTTTCAGCCACGGAGTCAAGATTTAAGGAATCTGTCACAAATGGCAACCGGATGATAACTTTATGAGAAAAGCCCTGAATGTAACAGTCAGTTATAACAATGATCACAAAAATTGATGTTTTGATTAAGGAATTGACAATAATGGAAGAATTAAATGTATCTTAATTATTTTTACGCTTTCGGCATCATCCCAAAATTTCCTGACTTTTGGTGAAATCTCCAGATTTTTTTTGTGTAAATATCAAGATTTTCGCACTTAAAATGTTAATGGGTAAGTCGTTGTGTTCGCGTTAGTCTCGTCCACAGTATGAAATCTCAATGGGAAAAGCCAGAAATCACAGGTAAACAAATCTAGACTGGAAGTGGGCTGACAGATCTGAGTGATGTTATGTTTTGCCGAAAAAACAACAACTCCCAAACTAACTCACTTAACGGCGTCTCACTGCCAACTGAGTAACCCCATGAGAGAGCGCCTGTTCGTGCATTCGTAGTAAGATTCACCTCTGACTGGTTGCCTAGTTACATCAATGCCGCGCTGCCGATTTTCGAGACGTACAAAATGTCACTATACTTCTCGGACAGACGTCGAATTTCAGTTCGTGAACGCACTGATCGATTTTAATACACAATGCCGTCTACAAAAGAGTACACCCCTAGGTTTCTTTCATAGGAAGTTAATTTTCTTGTATATTAGACAAACAGCGGGATTTCATTATTTTTAGAGGAATATTACACAATAAAAACGGATATTATCAGGTATTGTTTATGACCAAACTATTGATTTTTAGATAAACCTTTTTCGAAGGTCTATCCTAATGTCTGGACGGTAACGTATTCATATCTTCGCTTACAGTGTCTCAATGCTGTAGAGTTCGGGTCATAAATAATAGTTGATAATGTCCCTTTTGATTGGGTAATGTTCCACGGGAAATAATGCAATCATGCTATGCTTGCTTGGTGCAGAAGAAAAATTAACTTTTATTCTTCAAGTGGTAGGGATCCCCTCATCTAGGAAAGTGAATTAGCTTATTCCATTGATCACCCCTTTTTTCCAATTTTTAAAAATTTCGTCACCCTCAACGTGGTCAAAAAAATGTCGATCAAATCACTAACTAGACTTGTCTTTTTGTTATTTCTCTTTCTTTATCTTTCCCCTTTTTCTTTCAATTTTCTCCATGTCTGTCTGTTTGTCGGTCCATCTGTCTCTTTGGCTGTTGAAGTCTTCCTTTTTCTCTCCTACATTATTTCCTTTTTCCTCTTTTTTTCATCCCCCCCCCTCTCTCTCTGCTGCTTTTGACGCTTTTTCTATTCATTTCTCTTTCTCTCAGTCTCTCTTTCGCTCAATAATTCTTTCTCTTTCTCTCACTTTCTCTTTTGTTATTTCTTTTCCCCCTTCCTTTCATAGTTGACTCTTAATTCTTTCACCTCCTTTCTCTCTCTCTCTCTCTCTCTCTCTCCCTTTTCCCTTTATCTAAGTTGTTCTTTCTGTTTCCCCGAATGTCGATATTGATCTCCCGTTCTTTCTTCTCTTTCGCCCTTCTTTTCTTTCTTCCTTCTTTCCCATCCATCCCCTTTCTTTCTTTGTGGTCCATTCTCCATCGTTCATTTTTTCTTTCCTCTCTTCTTTCCTTCCTCTCTATGTTTTTTTTTCTTTTCTCTATCTTTCTCGTCCATTCTCTTTCTTTCTTTCTTTCTTTCTTTCTTTCTCTCCCTTTCTTTGTTCTTTTCTCTCTTCTTTTCTCTCTGTCTTTCTCTTTTTCCTCTTTCGTTTCTTTCCATTCCATTCTCTTCCTTCCTTCCTTCCTTTCTTTCTTCCTTTGTTTGTTTGCTTGTTTGTTTGTTTGTTTGTTTGTTTGTTTCTTTCTTTCTTTCTTTCTCGTCCATTCACCTCCGTTCTCAGTTTCTATTCTTTTCTATTCTTTTCTTTTCTTTTCTTTTCTTCCTTCCTTTCCTTCTTTCTTTCTTTCTTTCATTTCTTTCTTTCTTTCTTGCAGCTGAGCATCTCTAAACCTGCATCCTATCGTTCAGAGGATGAACGAAATTTCTTGCGGCATGTTTTTCTAATTTTCTCTTTGTATGCACGCATATTTGTGGGGCGTATGCGTGTATGTATGCATGAGTGTGTCTTTGCTTTCTGTACTTACGTGTGGGTGTGTCTTTGTAGGCATGTGTGTGCGTTTTCTGCACATATGTGTGTGTGCGTGTGCGCAGGTATTTCTGAACATGTATGTATGTAGGGATATGTATTTGTGTACTTTCTGAATAAATGTGTGTGCACGTGATTTCTTCACTTATATGTGTACGTTTCTGTGCATATGTGTGCATTTTCTATACATATGTGTGTGTGCTTGTGGACGTCCATGGATGCATGTGTGCACATTAAAAGATTGCATGTGTGTGTATCTTCTACATAAATGTGCAAGCGTTTGTGGGCGTATACGTGTGTATTTTCTGTATCAATGTGTTTGCATGTGAATTTACTGTAAATATGCGTGTATATGTATTTTCTTCATGTATATGAATGCATTCTCTGCACATATGTGTGTGTGCTTGTGGACGTCCAGGCATTTATGTATGCACATTGAAAGATTGCGTGTGTTTGTATTTTCTGTATAAATGTGAATGCTTTTGTTGGCATGTATGTGTGTATTTTCAGTATATACATGAGTGTTTTTGTGGGTGTCTGTGTGTGTATCTTCTGGATAAATGTGTTTGTTTTTTTGGCATGTATGTATGTATTTTCTGTTATAAATATGAGTGTGTTTGTGGGCGTTTGTGTGTGTATTTTCTGTAAAATTGTATTCGTGTATGCGTTTACTGTAAATATGTCTATTTTCTTCATGCATATGTGAGCGTTTCTGCCCATGTGTGTGTGTATTTTCTGTACAGATGCGTGCGCCTTTGTTTGATTCTGTGCATGTGTGTGTCTGTGTATGTGCGTATGCATGTGCGTGTGTGCACATTAGAAGATTTGTGCAGTGTGTCTCAGTGTTTCGAGCGCATCCATCTTCTCGCTGACTGCAACGGAATGCGCCCGGCTGGCTCTGCTACAAGATCTCCTCCTTCATCCCCGCCCCCCTCCACTGAGAGAGAGAGAGAGAGAGAGAGAGAGAGAGAGAGAGTCTCAATGACTAGACTGATCGTCGCCGTCGTTGGGTGAAGGAGGTCGACTAAGATTTGTTTGTAACTGACATGACGCAGATACGAATGAAAGGCTTGATAGAAAACCGCCCGTGCTGCCGGATGACATAGTGACGTTGACGAGTGACTCTCAGACTTTATTGTATGTCGTCGGCACACTAAGAGATATATTTGACTTATATGGCACAGCGACTCTCTCCTTCATTAAACTATCAATACACATTAGTATACGCCATAATTACGGGTGTAGAACTTGACCTAACATTACGTGATTGAATGGTCCCCGCACTGTGTTTACAGATCACGGAACGCCCCCTCGAGGGTCTGAGCCTGGGCGAAGCGTATGGAGATCCTGGGATGCTGGGTCGTCAGAATCTCCTTCTTAGCCTCGCTGATGCAATCCAAGAAGCGATACGTCAGGCATCAGCTTCTCTGTCGGACTCAGAGTTTTCCATCTGGGAGTTGTAATTTCGGAGTTGTCTTAATCCTCGACTGGTTACCTTCCCAAGGCATGAGTGCCCAGTCTACCCTGTTATCTTACCTATTGCAAGGGAAGGAGGAGAAGAGATGGATTCATGCCTTTCCAACGGGCATTAGTGCAAAGTGGTTATAAACAGCCC
The DNA here is from genome assembly GCA_963457665.1 of Thysanoteuthis rhombus. Classification (NCBI taxonomy): domain Eukaryota; kingdom Metazoa; phylum Mollusca; class Cephalopoda; order Oegopsida; family Thysanoteuthidae; genus Thysanoteuthis; species Thysanoteuthis major. Next base: position 2,581,600 of record OY735224.1, on the reverse strand, counting down.
CGACCGGAGTTTGAACTCGGGTCGTCGATTCCATTGTCTGCGTTGTATATACGGTCGCTTTTCTATTTACGTCCATTAACCTTTCTGGTTCTGATTCAATTTCTTCATATCTTTCATCCTTTCCGGTTGCCAACCCGTCATTTCACGTTCGATCTCGGACGCTGTCTCTCATTTCTCCCATCCTCCCCTTTTACTTTCTTTCTCTCTTTCACTCGTTTATTCTTTCTTTCACTTTCCCTTCTTTTTATTCCTCTCTATTTCCCTCTTTCTCTTTCGTTCTCATTCACTCTTCCGATTAGTCTGCGAAGTCTAAAACATCAAATTACCGAATAACCGTAGCCGTCAAAGATGGCAAAGGGTTCTATCCTTATTTACTTCGTTTGCGTGTTCCAGCGCTCGTGACCACACCAACTTGTCTTCAGACTTGAAAATTGGCATCAGTAATCCACTCGACACCTTCTAAAACGTTTATTTTATATGGTTGATTTTTCTTTTTAGCTCTTTGGGACTAATTTTGGCGGGTTTATCAATAACATCTAGAATTTCCAGAATGTAGGTATCTCTAGATGCTTTTTCACTCTATTGTAGATGTTTCCCAGTGGAGGATGGCAGTGATGTCATCAGAAGAATTTATTCTGACCATATTTATTTTTCCAGTGAAATCTTTTTTTCAATGAACTTCAAATTTTGACTGCACGGTTTTCCAATTGTGGACAGTAACAGTGGTTTTTATCATTGATAAAACCCCTGTACAAAGTCTGAAATTAACTTGGTTTTCCTACTGGAACAACGAAAACAAGAAGAACAATCTTCACCAAAATGAGAGGTGTAAAACAATAAGTAAAACTTACTTTCCTCTACCATGATTTGAGCACATGACTAACTGACTGCCAGGAGGCTATCCTACTGATTGAGCTAAATTGAAAAGATATTAACGAAAATCAATCATACAGATACCATCATCATCATCATTCTTTTAACGTCCGTCGTTGGACATAGACCTTCCCCAGGATTCGCCACAATTATCTATCATGGGCGTCACGGAGCCAGTATTTCCTGAATCTGTCCAGTTCATCTCTCCATCTTGTGTTCTGTCGGCCTCTGTTTCGCATGTGATCTCTGGGGATCCATGTTGTGAGTCGTGATGTTCATCGGTTGTCTTTCATTCTTGCAACATGGCCTACCCATTGCCATTTGAGTTTTTTTAAATAGTTATTATGATATCACGGACACCTGTTTTCTTCCTTATAAACTGTGTTGTCTTGTGGTCTCTCCATGTAAGGTTGAGCATGATTCTCTCATGCGCGTGTTGCATACTTCTCAGTTTGCAGGTCTGTCTTTTGGTTTCAATTCATGCTTACAGTAACTGGTATTCCCAAGCGGTCACCCATCTAAGTACTGACCAGGCTTGACGCTGGTCGATGTCGATCATGTAATGGTTTCTCCAAAGTGACTAACTAGACTCGTCTTTTTATTATTTCTCTTTTTTTTTCTCTCTCCCCTCTTTCTTTCCATTTCCCCCTTGTCTGTCAGTTTGTTGGTCTGTCCGTCTCAACAGAAGTAGCTTATTCATTGATTACCCCTTTTTTCCTGATTTCTTCCATTGATCACCCTCAACGCGGAATGCTGTCAAAAGACGTTGACCTTGTGTCGGTTTCTATTAAACGACTAACCAGGATTGTTTCCGTTATTTTCAGAACCACACTGCTCATTTTTCAAATTTTTCCTTTGAAAGTTGAGCGGTGTGCATTATGAATACGCTACATATTCCGAAAGATCTTTTATGAATACATTGTGTTACTTAAACATTATCGCTTGAACCTGTTTTGTTTAAACTCTGGGGCTCATTTTAGTTTCGTTTTGAAGCTTTGATACTAAGCTTTCAATTCTAATAGGCATGACTATGTTCCTAGAAAATACTAATAGCATGAATGAGCAAACCATGGGAGATTCTGTCTTTTTGTTTGTTTGGCTATGGTTGTTTAGTATCGCGAGCGAAAGTTCGGCAAATTTTTAATCCGATTATCTCAACTCTTGTAACTTGACTCGTCCGGTGTACGCACCCCCCCCACTCACGTATAATCGCTGTTTTCATCACAACGTTTCGGTCGATGGGTGATTTGTACTCCCCTGGCCTTATTTGCAATTCTGGGATGAACTATTTTTGGATCTCGTATCGCTGAAAACCTCTGATATATTGGAAGTAAGGTTAAGTCTTCATCCGAATTCCCGACATATTTGGGGGTGTATTTTCGTTTCTTCTTTTTCTTTCTGACTTTTTACACTAAAGCTTATTTAATGTATACAAGTAAATGGTCGTAATCTATGGTAAAGTAAAGCATTACGTTTAACAAGAGACGGTCCTCAATATAATATAACGGCCGATGATAAAGCCCCGGTTTCTGTTGCATGCATCAACTCAGTGACCCTTGCAAGTCTCAAATCTGGTCGAGACGAGGACTTTATACCTGCTACATCTTATGAACATCCCCTTGGCAAGATGCAAGCCCACCCAAATCACACAGCTTAGAGTGTACTCAATTAGCTGCTGAGTGCACAGGGAAATTTGTGAAGAGTTTTTCTATTCTCTCCGCTTCCACTCCGAATTCAGGCAGACGCGTTAGCCATTACACTATCTGTGCTGACAAAGGCTATTTATGACCTACTACTACTACTACTACTACTACTACTACAACTACATCAACAACAACAATAATGATAATGAGAAGAAGAAGAAGAAGAAAAAGAAGAAGAAAAAGAAGAAGAAAAAGAAGAAGAAGAAGAAGAAGAAAAAGAAGAAGAAGAAAAAGAAGAAGAAGAAAAAGAAGAAGAAGAAGAAGGAAAAAAAAAGAAGAAGAAGAAGAAAAAGAAGAAGAAGAAGAAGAAAAAGAAGAAGAAGAAGAAGAAAAAGAAGAAGAAGAAGAAGGAAAAAAAAGAAGAAGAAGAAGAAGAAGAAGTTGAAGAAGAAGAAGAAGAAGAAGAAGAAGAAGAAGAAGAAGAAGAAGAAGAAGAAGAAGTTGCACCTATTGTTTCAGATGCTATAACGACGGATTCAAGTATTGAGATTCCGGTAATTTGGGGGAATTATTTCCAGCCGGGCTTCAAAGCCATTACAGCTGTTCACAGAATTCGGAAGTTGAAGGAAATGAAATAATATCCGACCGTACTGTTCAAAGCAGGTTTGAGCGTTTTGAAAAAGCCCAGGGGTCGATGGTCATTAGTTATCAATTATGATGATTTAAAATGCAGAATAGTAGACGACCCTTTCAGAAATAGCTTACGTCATCGGCATATACTTCATATAGAACAATACAAAAGCTCCAAAAGCACATAGTAGCTCTAAAGAGGTTTAAAAAACAAATTACTCTCGATAGACTCTATATATGAAGGCCAAATAACACAATAGTAGAAATCTATATGTATAAAAAATGAATGTATGTATGTCTGTTCCATGTTGTAGGCTACAGCTTTTTATCTTCATTGTTGAAATTTGGCGTAAGGGTACATTTTTCTGAGACAAAGGCCATAGGCTATTTGTTTTTATATGTAAGGTTGTCACTTGTTTACGTCGGATGAATTTACATTAGCCCACAACTTTGCCCTTGTCCGAGTTGTGGAGCCGTAGAGCAAGACTGTGACCCTTCATTGTTGTTGTTTAGCTTATCGGGAGATGTCGACTTCCAAATTTTGTTCAGTCCATCAAGCACACCCTAGGCTTTCCCCTTGCAGACATCGATGTCCCTTTCAGTCGATTTGTTGATTCTGTCAAAATTGGCAAATTCATGACTGGTTTTATTTACTTCCCATCGAGTGACTTAATTTCACTTTCTTGGTTGTATCTACTTACTACCGCTTTTCCAGAATTCATGCAGGGGCCATTTTCTTAAGCTGCACTTTTCACACAGCTTAGTGGTTAGTGTAGTAAATATGTATTATTATTATTATTATTATTATTATTATTATTATTATTATTATTATTATTATTATTATTATTATAATATCTCACATCAGTTGCCTGGTGGTAACCGCTGGAGTTTGAGTGACAGCAAGTCTCCTCAAGTCTCCAGCCCTCCTCTCCTAGTACTCATAGGTCGCAGTAATTCTACGATTTACAGTTTCACACCTGTTGCCCAGTGGTTATCGCTGAAGGCTGAGTGACAATAAGTCTCCTCAGGTCCTCAGCTAACGTCTCCTCCCTCTTTCGCATATCATGACAGAGCTACTATTGGTTGCAGTACTTATATCTCTAGCACCTTCCTCAGTATCCGTATTATTATTATTATTATTATTATTATTATTATTATTATTTGGGCTTCGTCATGGTGCAGCAGATAAGAAGCTAGACTTATAGGCAATTACAACAGAAGTTATATTATAAATATCTATTATTATTATTATTATTATTATTATTTATCGGGGGCTTCATCATGGAGTAGCAGTTAAGAGGCTAGACTCAAAGGCCATGATTACCAACTGTACTTTATCCCTTCTGAGTGCCCATCATTGAGCTTTAGGCCAGTTGAGTAAACACCCATAACTAATTTCCATCCATTATAACTGCAGTAGAAGTTTGAAGGTTGTGTCACAGGCAGTTACTAATGTTTTGAGTCTGATACTCACTGGGTGCCTTATACTTGAGGCCAGAGTCAGATAAAAGCCACTTAATGCCCTAAGGACAGCCTCAAAATGGTATCCGCCATCTCGGTCATCCTATTGCTTAATTGACAATATTTTCAAAAATGAATTATTCCTAAAGATATAAAGATTGTATTGATTTAAAACGCTTTGAAATACGCCAGAAAGAATATATTCCCCCACAAAAATGTGCTACTTCACTAAACCAAGTCTTCTGCGACGGAACTTATGCTTGCATAATGACCAGTTTTTCAACATTAGTGTCTTTGAGGATAGTTGAATCGTTCGTGCGTGAATGAAATCTACAAATAAAAGAAAAAATAAATTTTTAGATTTAAACTTTCAAGTTGAACAATTTGAGGAACTTATGATGATTCAATGTGCGAAATAACAGAATCAAACAAACTCAGGTGCCTCCCTCTTCTTTGACGCCTTAAGTACGTATTTATTTTTCTCAATGGTTAATCCAGGGCTGGTTGAGGCCTTGTTTTGGATTCATCATCATCATCATCATCATCATCATCATCATGCTTTTAATGTCCGTCGTTAGACATAGACCTTCCCCAGGATTCGCCACAATTCTCTATCATGGGCGTTGCAGAGCCAGTATTTCCGGAATCTGTCTAGTTCATCTCTCCATCTTGCGTTCCGTCAGCCTCAGTTTCTTATGTGATCTCTTTGGATAAAACTAAGCTCAATCATCATCAATCTTTCATCATCCGTCATTAGATAAAAACCTTCCTCAAGATGCACCAGACCTCTGTATCATAGGCATCGCAGAGCCAGTATTTTTTGGATTTGTCTCGTTCATCTCTCCGTCTTGTATTTTGTCGGCTTCTGTTTCGCTAGTGATCTCTGAGGATCGATGTTGTGAGTCGTGAGTACATCAGTTTTCAGCCATTCTTGCAACATGGCCTGCCCATTGCCATTTAAGTTTTTTTCAATTGATCCTAAGATGTCTCGGACTTCCATTTTCTTCCTTATATACTGTGCTGTCTTGTGATCTCTCCATGTGAGGTTGAGCATGATTCTCTCATGTGCACGTTGCATGTTTCTCAGTTTGCAGGTCTATCTCTTGATTAGGTTCCATGTTTCAGCTCCATAAGTGACTATAGGGAGAATGCATTGGTTGTATACTCTTTTTTTTAAAAAGGATTTTTAGGATCGTCTAGTTTTTGAAGGCTGAGCTTGCTCTGCCAAAGGCTTACCTTCCTAGAGTGATTCTTCGCTTGATTTCTCCTTCTTTTGTGAGTTTCAGTAAATAATCACAACTGGCTTATCTCTTACAGAAGTGGAGGTGGCGAAGCTAGTCTCTCTGACCATCACTACAGTACTGAGTTTTATGGTCTCTGGGCGCCCCAACTTCAGCTTTGGACTTAGCTTAGCTTAGTAGCGACCAGTAACTTGAATAAACACAACCAGAATAGCACAAAGGGCGATAGAAAGAACAATCTTGGGAATAACAATGATGGACAGAAAAATATCAAAATGGGACAGACAAACCAAAGTAAAAAAGAATATTGAAGAAGAAATAATTTAAAGGCAAAAATGGATACGGGCAGGACACCTAACAAGAAGTTAAGATAACAGATGATTAACTGCCCGGTACGCTAAAGATAGCAAAAGCAGTAGGAGAAGACCTGACATGGGATGGAGAGATTGGTTAGAGAGAAGTGCAGGTAAGACATGTCAGAAGTAAGCACAATCGTGATTTACATCGAAGGAGCTGAGAAAGGCCTTTATCCAGCAGAGGGCTAATGATGGCTAATGATGATAACTTACATTTAACATTCATTCAAACATTGGAGTGTATGGATTGCAAGATTGGTGATAAGTGATACACTTGCGGTAATACAACCCCAGACACAGGAGCCAGATTTGAAGTTAAGATTTCTAATCTTAGAATCAAGTTTAGACTCCCAGCTATGAAACTTTTAAGTATCAAATTATCAGGGGAGCAATTCTTTTTAGATGTCACCGACGTGTTTTGAACATGTTGATTCGTTTGAGTTTTAAAAAAAATGTGTACAACAAACGTATCAAGGATAAAGACACAACGATCAGAACTGAAAACGCACGACTGGAGAACGTAAACCACTACATCTACCCAAGACAACAAATCTCCATGAAGTCCTAAGAAGAAAAAGGAAATCAGTTGAAGAATCACTTTGGGTCAACAAGCTTTCGGAAAGGGCAAGCCCGACCTTCAAGAACAAGAAAACCCAATTAGTCCTGAAAAGAAGGGCATACAACCAATGCATCCTCCCGATAGTCACTTATGAAGCAGAAACATGGAACCTGACCAAGAGATTGACTCTCAAGATGAGAACCTTGAAACGTGAACGAGAGAGGGTTATGCTCAACCACACAAGTAGAGATCACAAGACAGCACTATATATTAGAGAAAAAATAGGAGTCAAAAATATTATAGAATCGAGAAGAAATCCAGATGGCAATGATCAGGTCATGTTGCAAGAATTTTGAGACAACTGCTGGACATCACTATTCACAACGGGAAGTATTCGCTCCACGACGCCCATGATAGTAACGATCATAAGGTCTGTTGGACGTTTTTATTTATTCGAAGACAATCCAAAACGGGTCTGGTTAGTCACTCAATAGAAACCGTCACGTGAGCAACGTCTTTTGGCACTATGCCATGTTGGCAGTGATCAGTTGAAAAAAAAAATTTAAAAAAGGGGTGATCAATGAATGAGTTATTTCTCTCGCCTTTTGTTGGGTAGGGATCAATAGAAAAATATCGATTTTCAAAAGGTCGAGCGTGAATATTGCCGAACACAAACTAAGAGACCAATTTAGCATAAACATACATTGCAAATTGAACCACCCAATAAAAACACTTTTTTAAGAAGGGGGACATATTTTCAAAAAAAACAAAAACAAATAAAAAGATCATTCTTTCGATACATAAAAAGTGAATGTTTAAATCTTCAGCCTTCTAGCTCCATTGGTGCAGCTTGTACACGTGATGAAAAACTGAAAGATATCTGTGTTGACAGTTTTAAATCGCCAAAACGCGCCAAATCTTTCATACATACCTAGGCAACCAGCCAGTCAGACCCACTTGAAAACTGAAAGAACTTATAGTAATGTTGACAGATTTGGTTGACGGTTTGTAAAAAATGTCTAAAAGCATATTCACACACACGCACATGCTCACATAACATACACACTCATTAGCAAAAAAAAACAAAAACAAAGAACACGTTTATACACTCAGGAACACACATACACACATACAGACGGACTCTCACAAAAATACGTGCATGCATACAAAAAAAACTTTCAACACACATACGCAAACATACATACACATAAACGTACACGCTTACAGAAAATGGCTCATAACACATGTGCACGCATGTGAAACCAAACATGCATGCACACACGCACACCCACACGCACGCCCACACAGACTCACACACTCACACTAAGATTGGATTTAGGATTTTGAACAGGGGGTACCTAATTTTTTTCTACTACAGAGGCAATGACAATTAATAAGCGTCAACCAAAACTGTCACCAAAGCCGTCAACATAGGTTTCTTCAGTTTTCAAGTTGGTCCAGCTGGCTGACTGGCTCTGTATCTATCTCGTGTACAGACGGCAACAACGTGTCCAGAAACTGAAAATTGGAACATTTATTCTGCATTATGTCTACAGAACATTTAGGAAAGACCCCCCCCTTCCCAATTGGTTTCTAGTCGGGGTTCAGTTTACAATGTAAGTTTCTGCTTCATTCAGTCCCCAAGTTTATGTCTGCTCGTTTTTTGGAAAATTCATTTTTTTTAACGATCCTTGTGCAATAAGAGTTGAATGGAATAACTTATTCATTGATGCACCCTGCACATTTTTTAATTGATCACCCTCAATACAGCATACTGCCAAAAGACTTTGGTCACACGAAGGTTCCTATTGAGTAATTAATTGTTCTTATTTTTGTTTTTAAAGTTTATGTATTTGTGTTTTTTGTTTGAAATATATTCATATCTAGATATAAAGAAAATGAACTTGATTGTGTTTCGCCCCATCAGGGGGGATGTTTGGATCCCATACCCCACTAAATCACACACACACACACACACACACACACACACACACACACACACACACACACACACACACAAATGGGAACACTCGACTAAATACACACGAATACATTCACAGACCTGCATAAAACACATACACATAAAAATGTGTATATACACTCACGAGAGAGCACACACATTCACACGAATACTCACAAACACATGCAGCTGAACACACATACGGACAAATGTGCATACACAAGTAAATACACACAAAAATGCTCACTTGAAGAACGCACATATCCACACTCACACACATACACGTAAATATGCACACATATACACACAAACGCACACACACAAATAAACACATACACAAACACACACGCAAATAAATACACAGAGATAAATAAACACATACACTCACTCAAATGAACGCACACAAAAATAATGTATACAAATAAACATATACACACGAATCAACACATACACACGCAAATGAACTCATACATGCAAATAAACGCACATGCACAAATAAACACATATACACACACAAATACATGCATGCATACACAACATAAAAATAGACACACGCACATAAACTCAAATATGCACATACACTCACCAGACAGAAATAAATACACGCATATACACAAATAAACACACACACACACACACACACACACACACACACAAATGAACACACTAACACAAATGGACACTAGGAACTACAAACCTCCCTTCTTCCCCCGTTAAATACTATTTCAAAATCACTCCCCCTTAATTATTCTACCAAGTCGGACGCCAACCTTTCCTGTGTATTGTCTGCAAGCGATTGCAAATCTGGGGAGTCGTTTTTTTTGTACAGCCAGGGTGGCGACAAAGGCGATTTACCTGTGCAAGCATCTCACCTGTAATTAGTGACAAGTAACAGGTTAGTTCTAGCTGGTCGTTACTACAAAAGCACGGAACTCGGTCGTCGAGGTGGGGACGGGGCGGAGAGAGTTTTTTTTTTCTGGTTCTGGTCACACGACTTTCCCTCTGAAGGGGAAAAACATGGATAGTTCACGAAACCATTTCCGGATACAATAGTGAGAGAGGAAAAGCTTTTGGGGTTGGGATGCATATGGAGAAGAGAGAGTGATAAAAAGAGAGAGAGAGAGAGAGAGAGAGAGAGAGAGAGAGAGAGAGAGAGAGAGAGAGAGAGAAACAATGAGAGGTAAAAATGATAGAAAGAAAGAGTGAGAGAGAAAGAGAGAAGGTGAAAAAGAGGGGGACAGAGAGAGAGAAAGAGTGTGTGTGAGGAAGAATCAGAGAAAATGTGAGTCTGAGCTTGAAGGAGAGAGAGAGAGAGAGAGAGAGAGAGAGAGAGAGAGAGAGAGAGAGAGAGAGAGAGAGAGAGAGAGGGGAGAACGAGAAAGAATGGGCAAGAGAGCAGGAGAGAGAGAGAGAGACAGTGTGAATGAGGAGAATCAGAGAAAGTGTATGTCACAGTGCAAGAGAGAGAGAGGGGGGAATCAGAGATAGTGAGAGATGCAGCAAGAACGAGAAAGGGAAAGAAAGGGCAAGAATGCAGGAAAGAGAGAGTGAGGAAGATTCAGAGAAAGAGTGAGCCAGAGTACAAGAGAGAGAGAGAGAGAGAGAAAGAGAGAGAGAGAGTCGGCTGAAACTCAGGAAGTCTTTTTGCATGGGTGAATCGAGAAAAATTTAGTTATAAACATGGCCACCTGCCGCAGATCAATAATTTGAAAGCTCCGCAGGCCATTGTTAATACGTTTGATCCTTCCTAGGTAATCTTCAATTGTATCCTTGTACCAGACTAGGCTGAACTTATCAAATGAATAAACATAAGGTAAAACTTCTAGACGGAGACTGGAGTCGACTTAGTATTTCTACCGTAACAAGAACAATCCTCACCTCATTCAGGGGAGTAAATTGTTTGTATGTAACGTTACCTTGAACCAAACCAATCTATATTTCCCTACCACGATTTGAAATCACAACCGAGGGATCAGTTGGCGGCATTCTACCCAACTAAACTGAACTGACTCCTACTCTTGCGAATAAGTATGTTACGAATAAACAAGGGCTTATTTCATTCAGAAATACGTTCATAGTGAGAAATATTAAAAGAAAAATCTTCATTCATTATATATATATATATATATATATATATATATATATATATATATATATATATATATATATATATATACGTGTATGGGATGACGGATAGTTTATAGCCACACTGAAGAGTTGTAATACAAAGAAACAGCTGTCTGTGGATGATACAATGATGTTTATATATATATATATATATATATATATATATATATATATATATATATATATATATATATATATATAGATATATAGATAGATAGATATAGATATATATATATATATAGAGAGAGAGAGATAGTAGTGGAGTTTGACCCCGGTTTGTTGAATGAAAAAAATATTTTTAAAAAAGAAATTGGGCCCCAGCCGTAGGTGTAATGGTTGACAAACTCACCTGATTTGCCAATTCATGAGTGCAGTGAGTTCGAATCACGATTGATTCCCTCATATTGTGCCCTTGTGCCAGACTAAGCTAAGCAAAGGACAGCATGTCAGTTCATTATTCGTAGTGAGTCGGATCCTTACAGTATGTCTCGGTATTGTGTCTGCTAGATTAGCTCTTTAACCATTACCTAATGGAGGAGCATTCGAATTTTCTCATAATTAACTCTTTAACGGATTATCCTGTGTATTTAACCCCAGAACGGATTATCCGAAAATAGGCGATTTTTTTTTTTATATTTTAATTCTTCTCGGAACATCATTAGCCAAATAATTTATCAAATAACTTTTGATTTGGGACTGAACAAGAAATATGTTGGCTTCTTGTTACATTTTAGAGCAAGAACGAATCTATCCTGAAATTGTTACGTGTGATAATACCAATATTGCAAGGTCAGTGCAGCAGAAAATTATGAGTTCTGCCTTTTCTGAGCCAAATGTTGGATATTCATGGCCATTGTAAATCAGAAAAAATCAACTACTTGGCACACAAATATTATATATATATATATATATATATATATATATATATATATATATATATATATATATATATATATATATACAATATAATGTAATATCTGATGTGTGAAGGGTTTATCTTATAGACTCCATATATTCACTCAGTACAAATGAGGGATGCGATATAATATAATATAATATAATATAATATAATATAATATAATGCAATATCTGGTGTATGGTGGGTTCATTTCATAAAGTGTTCGATACATCCAACTTTGAATGTTGAATTGGTTTAGAGTAGAACTGGATATATTGTAGAATGGGGATCCGCAGCACAAACACCTTTGTTTCTGTCCTGTTTGAGATTTTTCAGGTGGAATATGATTAACCAAGATTAAAACAATAGCCAACGGTGCTGGAATGAATATATATATATATATATATATATATATATATATATATATATATATATATATATATATATATATATATATATATATATATATATATATATACATATATATATATATATATATATATATATATATATCACAGCACAAGTCAAGGATGCAATATGATATAATATAATACAATATCTGATGTATGATGGGTTTATTTAAAAAAGTGCTGGATACATTCAACTCATATTTGCCTGAAGAAGTCTAGATTGAGCAGAAACATAAGTGTGTTCGTGCAGTGAATCCTCGTTCCATTATATATATATATATATATATATATATATATATATATTCTGTTGGACCAAACACGTCCATCCTTAATACATTGATGCATATATATCGCAAAGTATGGATGACTGCCCTGTGTATTTAATGATTTTTTCAATAGATTGTTCTTGCTTATCGGAAAAAATATTGATCACAAGAGAAAACGTCCTATTTTTATGATTCCTGTATTATATTTGATTTATAAAACAGAAATATGCTCTAAAAGGAAACGCTGAATGGAAAATATTGGACTATTTTTAAAAATAAAAAAAATCAGCATTTTAACCCTTTAAAACTCCCGGGACGAATATATCCTAAAACTTCTATGCCAGCCTGGATATATGAATGTTGTGTATATTTCTGATAGAAACCTTTTAGGACATATATTTTGAAATTTATTTTGACAACATAACGAAAAATATGTCTCACACAGAGATAATTCTTTATTTCTGATCAGCAACTGTCAAGTCGTGATACTTGCATAAGAATTGTAATTTTTTGTTTTCAATGTTCAGAACCAGATATAGGATAGGAACTGCCTTTGGTGATCTTGGATGACCTCTGAGGACAACCTCACATATCCTATATCACAGGTTGGCATTTTGTGAGTCTATATTCCAAATATTGGGTGAAGAGGCCCTGCAGTTTTTGTGGGAAAGAGGCACGGACAAACAGAAGACTCAATTAGACTAGCCCTATGAGATGGTTCCAGCTGGTTCCAACAGAAGTCCCCCCTTCATGTCGGGTAGCTACAATCGTTGGCTGGATAATTTCTGTATATAGCCACCTCACTAACTTCCTTCTATGACCTTTTTATTTTTAAACACTGACTTTTCTGTAAAGGCTCTCTTAGATCATTATCATCAAGTCCATCGTTAGATATAGATCTTCCCCAAGATTCGCCAGGCCTCTGTATCATGGGCGTGGCGGAGCCACTACTTTCTGAACTTATTCAGTTCGTCTCCTCATCTCATTTTTTGCCAGCAACAGCTTCATATATGATCTCTGGAGATATTCGTTGGAAGTCATGATATCCAGCGGTTTTCTGACATCCTTGCAACATGACCAGCCCATTGCCATTTGAGTTTTTTAAATGAATTCTATGATATCTCAGACTCTCGTTCCGCCATTCCAAAATGCTGTGCTGTCTTATGGTCCCTTAATCTGAGGTCGAGTATAATTCTTTCACGTGTGCGTTGTATAGTTCTCAGTTTGAGGGCCAGTCTTTTGGTTAGTTTCAATGTTTCAGCTCCGTGGGTGACTATCAATAGAGTGCATTGGTTGTAAACTTTTCTTTTTGGACTGGTGAGATTTTTTGCTCTTGGAAGTCAAAAGTAACACTCATTGATCACACTTTTTGTTCAATTGATCATCCCCAACACAGCATATGCCGAAAAATGTTGGTCAAATGATTTTTTCTACTATATTGTGCTGTCTTATGATCTCTCCATGTGGAGTTGAACATGATTCTTTCCTGTGCTTGTTGCATGGTTCTCATCTTAAGGGTCAATCTTTTGGTTAGTTTCAGCTCCATAGGTGACTATCATGATGATGCATCGGTTGCATGTTGTTCTTTCCAGTACTAACGGGGTACTATAAAATACGGATTTAATTAGAGTCTATCAGGATCAAACATGTCTGTTGTTGAAAGAGAAATAATTGACTGAAGTCTCTTCAAAATTCAGCATGTCGCCTCTGCGTTCGGAACAAATCAATCGATTAATCTTTTGCGCATCAAGTCAGGACATGTTAGCGTCACGACTGGCCCTTTTGGTACGTTTGCACCAAATTCCTACTTTTGGAACCTTTTTGTACGTTCGTACCACGCCTGGAAAATTTGGTACGTTTTTAGCAATTACCGACAAAATCTGAATATAGTTTTTTTTTCAGTTTTCAATTTTTGCTAACTGGCTATATATGGTGTATCAGGCGTACAGGCTGCACCAATGAAGCTAGAGGGCTGAAAACTTCAGCATTTATTCCTTATCATGTGTGAAGACAGCCCACTGAATACTTCTTTTTAGACGGGGGTTCAGTCTGCAATGTAGGTCTTTGCTCGTGTGATCATTTGATTTGTGAACGCTTTTTTTCTTTTTGAAATTCAGACTTTTTCGTGATTAGTGCTCAACAAAAAGTAACTTATCCATTGATCACTCCCATTCTGGTTTTTCTTATTGATCATCCCAAACACAGCATGCAGCTGAAAGATATCCGTTGCACGACGGTCTCTATTGAGTGACTAAGCAAAGCTCAGGCCTGTTTCTTTCCAAATCAATATTCTATGATAATATGAAATTTAAAAAAAAATTAAACGCAATGAAACAAGAACCAAAATCTCAATGAAAGGTCCACTGTAAAGTTTAAACGCAATTATTGCCAGATCATGTAACTGGCTAAAAGATAATTTTAGGTAAGAAGAATCTTATTAAGGAACGACTCTCTATCAAGTTTCAACTACACGTGACTTGAAACAGCTGAAAAAATCAATTTTAAAACATTGAATTTAAACACCATCATTAACAGATCACGTGACTGTGAGTGGAAGATTTTTTTTAGGTAAGAAGCATCTTATCAAGAAAAACCTTTCTGTCAAGTTTCGAAAGAATCTGACGCAAAACAGCTCGAAAATCGATTTTGAAAAAGCCACTATTGTAATTATCACATCACCCTGAGTGAAAAAAATTTCCATGTAAGAAACAAAGGGACTTCTTTATAGCAAGTTCCGAGTAAAATCTGGCTTAAAACATCTGAGAAGCAATATGGAGACAGGGCTTCCGATAGACGGACAGACGGACGGACAGAGCCTCTTATAGAGAAGCAAAGACGCCTCTAAAATAAGAATAATCTTCTGGGCGTCAAGCCAGGACATGTCATCACATTCTCCGTTCTTGCT
This sequence comes from Thysanoteuthis rhombus, assembly GCA_963457665.1. Classification (NCBI taxonomy): domain Eukaryota; kingdom Metazoa; phylum Mollusca; class Cephalopoda; order Oegopsida; family Thysanoteuthidae; genus Thysanoteuthis; species Thysanoteuthis major. The sequence continues at coordinate 2,566,271 of OY735224.1, read as the reverse complement.
CGTGTCTTTCGGGACTCGTCGTGGTACAGGGTTTTTCAAAGTATGCAACCGTCTTTTTGAAAACGTATCATCATCATCATCATCATCGTCATCATCATCATCATCGTCATCATCATCACCATCATCAGTCTTTCAACGTCTGTCGTTGGACATAGACCTTCCCCAGGATTTGCCACACTTCTCTATCATGGGCGTCGCAGAGCCAGTACTTTCTGAATCTGTCTAGCTCGTCTCTCCATCTAATATTCTGTCGGCCTCGGTTGCGCATGTGGTCTCGGGGGATCCATGTCGTGAGTCGCGATGTCCATCGGTTGTCCACCATTCTTGCAACATGGCCAGCGCACTGCCATTTGAGTTTTTTTTAATGTATTCTATGATGTCCCTGACTCTTGTCTTTTCCCCGTATGTACTGTGCTGTCTTGTGGTCTCACCATCCGTCTGAAAACGTGTACTTGAACCAAAATCTAAAAACTATCTTTTAAAGACACAAATCACAAAGAAATTATAGAAAGATACCAAATACACATAATGTAAATTTGACTCACCGTCTCAGTCAATAATTAAACAACCGCAGCATCAAAATCAGAGGTGCCCTCAGCATCCAATCCTCTAATCGTCCGTGCAGTTATATTTCAGCTTCGACCTGGTATACGGAGGCAAGGTTTCGGTCTTTCTATCACTGCCCTCTGACTTTACCACTACTTCACCATTCTGTGGCCGGGGAGGATAATTTGATGATATTCCAGAGAATAAGGCAATTTTTATGTAACATTTGATTTTGCAAATTTATGCTCTCCGTATGTTTGCTGTGCATTGAAAAGGAACACGGAATTAAATCAAGTGTTACTGAAAGGATAAGGTTCATTATATGTAAACTTAAATGTATTGCTAACGATTTTACTATAAAATGTATTGCTAATGACTTTACAATAGAAAGGCATTGTGAATGATTTTACTGTAGAAATGCATTGAAAATTAGGAAGAAAGTGGGGATTCGGCAATGTCACGGAATGAATTGGAATGTTATAGCCAGAAGTATATAGTTATGTGTATAATGTAAATGCATTGTTAATGATTTTTACTATAGAAATCATTACAGGTGACATGTTTGGGAAATGTTTTTACGATAGAAATGCATTGCAAAACGATTTTACTGAAGAAAATGTACTGTCAGTGATTTTATTGCAGAAATGCATCTAATATCATTTTATTTTAGAAATGCACAGAGAGATATTTTACTGTAGAAATGCATAGTAAAGTATTTTACTATGGAAATGCATTGAAAATAATTTTACTGCAGAAATGCATTGTAAATGATTTTAGTATTGGAGTGCAGTGAAAATTATCTTATTATGGAAATGCACCTACAAAGATTTTACAATAGAAATGCATTTAAAATGATTTCATCATAGAAATGCACTGAAGATGATTTTACAATAAAATGCATTTAAAATGATTTTACTATAGAAGTGCATTGGAGAAGATTTTACAATAGAAATGCACTTTCAAATGATTTTACTGTAGAAAAGCATTGAAGATCGTTTTACAACAGAAATACATTGAAAGTGATTTTACCATAGAAATGCGTAGGAAAGGACGTCTACTGTAGAAATGCCCTGTAAATGATTTCACAATGGAAAAGTATTGTGAATGACTTTGCAATATAAATGCATTGAACAGGATGTAAGCGTCGTAAATAGTAATCCCTCTTTCAACCGATCACTTGAATACAGCATATAAAGACCCCAAACGTCTTCCAAAGGCTCCTAAATGTATAACTATACAACTTATTGATCAAATATTACTGCAATAATTAGATTAAAAAACATAAATTTGGTCTTTATGAAGACACTCAAGCTGTTGAAATCTCTGGATGCACCCGGGAAAGATATCACGACGACATTCTAGCACGTCGGATCCACTTGTTTCCATCGTACCTAAATGGATTCCTGATGCGCAGTATTCCGAGAACCTATTAATGGCTTTTAACTTCAATATTGTATTGTAGAGTTTAGGTACTCATGTCTGAAGCCTTTAGCTTCGGCGAGTCAAATCTCTTGATTGATGAATCTTGTTTTCAATAATCTGATGAAACCTGTCTCTGTTTGAGTTTCTCGTTTAGCCAGCTCGATTGTAATATCATCCAATAGCTTTGCAGTGTTTATCCATATGTCGGCTTCCGAAATAAAGAAAGAAACTTAGCTTGGTCAGCCTTGTATTCGACGACGACACACATCAGTAATATACTTTGGATATTGAGTATCGATAAACTTTCGTAATGGTTGACTCTTATCAATATTGTTAATATCTGAACAACAGTACGTTTTGGGATAAAAGAGATTGTTGTACGCCAGGAATTAATGTCAGCATTGCAGACAGAAGAAAGCTATTAATCCTTAAAAGACTTTTCGGTTTTATTTGAAAGAGATCTAAAGCTACGTTTTTACTTGTTGAGCCGCTACTTTGTCCACGTCTCTTCGAATTTCTTGTGGACGGTGTACATAAAATTCTTATGTGGAGCAAATTTTTTTCCGGTGACAGAAATGTAAATTTTGAATTCAACATAGCGAATCAATACTAATAATTTCCTTTCTGCCATGGTTGCAAGATGTGTGAGCTCGTGCATATGCGCAGGGCTTAGAGGGAACAATTATGTTGAGTTACGCGTATCTGAGCCTGAAAAAAACTTATTGAGCTAAAGGCTGAAAAGACAACTGCGTTATTAACTCCCAATAGATGTATGGTGGTCGTAATTTGATGATGTGGAAGTGAAAGATTTGAGAACTATTGCGTTACATCTCCTAATACTCTATCATTATAAAGACAGGCTTGATGCATTTCGTCAAAATTTCGTCAGCGTCTTCAAAGGAGCATTTAGTGATGCAGAAAAGATGTATACAATTTTACTTTGATCAAGCTTCAAGACGAGACATAAAAAAGATCAACACGATATTAGAAATCAAATCATCTATGGCGCCAGTATGTGGAATAGGGGGTATTTTAAATCGCTCCCGGGCCCCCCAAACTATATATATATATATATATATATATATATATATATATATATGCATTTTATTCTAAACTTATATGAACTATTATACCATAACTAATCTCTCTGACTGTTGGGAACTTTCAAGGAGCTCCTCCAATCCCTGCGAAGTCCCTCAAATCTCTGGCTTGGCTTTTGGAAGGTGTGCTTACTGTACAAGCATACGGGCCCCATCTTTCTGAAATGTCTTGCAACGCACCCCCAGCAATGTAATACGTTTGTAGATGTTCGTAGATCCCAGGTTGAAAACCACTGCACCAAGTATTGGACGGGGGGGGGGTGTCTCAAAGAGCCAAGCCCTTGGGACCACGAAATCTCAAGATACACGCCTATCTATGGCGCCAGTTTGAACAGGGGGAAAATTAGTCTTCGTGATTATAAAAGCTTTTTTTTTTTGCTATTTTCATTTATTTTTTTTTTTCATTTTAGATGTCTGCTATCAGGCATGGATCCAGAAAGAGGGTCCTGGGGGGCACACAACCCTACCTGCCTGGGCATGGCACAATTCATTTGAAAGAGATATATGAAGAAATTTCAGAAATATATGAAAATCCAAATAATTCTGTGTAATCCATAATTAATCTTAAAAATAACTGGCATTCCAAGGGAAATTATGAATCACTGCCATCCATATATGCTGCGTTCGGGTGATCAATGAAAAAGTTGGAGAAAATGGTGATCAATGACTAATTACTTCTCTCACTTTCTGTTGTACGGTGATCACTAGAAAAGATCTGAAGAACAAACAGACACAAACTAGGGACTAATTAAGTATACACTTACACTGTATATTGAATCTCCACTAAAAACCTATTTTCCCTACTCATTGAGAGGAGCGTGTGTGCAAAATTTCAAGTTTTTACTATGAACGGTTAGGGCTGGGGTAAGTCCAGATTAATACATAAATAGATCGATACATATGAATTTCAGAAAACACACATAATCTAAACCCAGCCACAGCGATTAAACCAGTCTGTTGTGGGTAGCGGTGATTAAAAAAGTATATAGTTTTTCATCTAATATAAGTTGGAAGTCTCTCGTTTTATAATTTTTTCATTCATTGGTTCTGTGGCGAATCTATTTGATTATTTCTTTCGCTTTACGCTATTGTCAATTACTGTGCTATAAAAGCTACGACTCAAATGAAAGTGAAAGATACCGGATCACACATTACTTTCTTGTTTTTGATGTTTAAAATCGGTTTTCTTTTTCGCGTATTTATTTATTCATTTTTTTCCTTTTTCCCACACTCTGTTCGATTTTTTTCTCCGTATGCCCCCCACCCCAGCTCAAAATCCTGGATCCGCCCTGATTTTTCTATCAATGAGCGTATGGGAACTCTTTGGCTGAGGGAGACAAAGGGCTTGATTTGCCTGAAAGGAATCAATCGGTTTTGCCTGAGTTACACCAATTTGCAGAAAGTTTTACACTTGCCCGAATTTGGAGGGGGCAGGGGGGACATTCACCTTTTCTGACCAGAAGGCTCGCCCGTCAATGGTTCTTTCCGCTTGCCTAGAAACTGCTTGTACTGATTCTAGAGCTGACGCGTTTACAGGTTGAGCCACGACCGTGCCAAGCGTTGAACCCCCCCCCCCCGTTGTATAAGAGAAGTAGTAGTGGGTGTAGATCTGGAGTCAGCGTGTCTGTGGTTGAGATAGTAGAAGTCGTAGTAGTAGTTGTAGTAGTAGTAGCGGTGACGGAGGCAGTGGCAGCTGGCTGGTGT
>OY735224.1:2441499-2556499 GCA_963457665.1 Thysanoteuthis rhombus | reverse complement strand
ACATAGAAAAAAAGTAGATATCTAAATTTTCAGCCCTCTTGCTCTCTGGGGTAGGCCTGTGCACGTGACTAACAGACCCAATTGAAAACTGAGGGAACCTATGTTGACAGATTTAATGACAGTTTTTGGTGATCGTTTCTAATACACATATTAGTTATGAATATGATTCAGTTTCTGATGATGTTAAATGATTCAACTAAGGTTTTCTAAACTGTTAACTTGTCGATGAATCGCCTTGAGTCTGAGATGAAGTATCTAAACGGTTAATAAGTACATTACCATTTGATGGAGGAATATAACTATTTGGGAACATTTTTTTTTTTTGGCGAACGGCATCGATCGGGAAATAAAAGATAAATTTTTGGTGGAAATCGAACCCACTCCCTTTATCGGAGCGCTCTTTGCCCGAGTCATCTCCTACCGATTGAGCTACCAAAGCCCGTACTTTATCCCGAATAACACCCTTTACTCATCTCTCAGTCCGATCGATAGCTGGTTTGTTTATAGCCTGTTAGTTTTCAGAATTATGTTGTCCGACACTAATATCCACTCATATACATCAAACTGTCGACACGAGAACAACAAGGCGTTGAAATACGTAATAATACGAATAATACTGGCAAAGAGCAGACTCAGCCGAGGAGCGCTCCCATAAAGGTTGTGGGTTCGAATCCCTCCTCGGGCTCTTTCTTAATCTTAATGTTCTGCGTAATGCTGTCCGCTCACAACCGAATGTAAATTAGTCTGAGCAAAAATATAGTTTACAAATTGACAATTTTTTCATCGTGCTGTCAGTACTAATATGCATTCATAAACATATAACGCATATATATATATATATATATATATATATATATATATATATATATATATATATATATATATATATATATATATATATATATATATATATATATATATATATATATATATATAACATAGAAAAAAACTTGTTTTTATTGTCTAAGATTGCTGTGACCATTAAGGGTTTTAGGACAGGGCTCGCACGAGAAGCAATATGAGTCTCCCTTTTCAATCTCCTGGTCAAGATCTTTGGGAGGATTTAACAATTTATCCATAATATAAAACAAAACAAAACAAAAACAAAAACAAAAAAAAACAAACATTTTCGGAAATCTAGCATCCAAAACCATAAAACACGACTAAATACATTCTTTGTTATTTTGATTGCTAAATATTTGGTTCTTCTTGTTTACTCTTCCAGTTTATATATATATATATATATATATATATATATATGGTCAAGAAATGGATGTATGGTCTGACAGCATAATTATAAATCGCGTTATATTATATTGAAATTCTGTTTGAAATGATCTCGCGTTATTACCCGGTGAATGTATCATTTGGCAGAGACAACGTCAATAGAATGAATCATTAAAAAAGTTTCCTGCAGTAGCGTCATTTTCTTTTCAATTGTTTACGTTGTCTCGGCTTACAGATACATTCACCGTGTAATAACGTGAGATCATTTAAAACAGTTTCAATATAATATAACGCAATTTAAATTATTCACACACATATATATATATATATATATATATATATATATATATATATATATATATATATATATGTATATATGTATACATATATATATACATATATCACAGACTATGTATATATATTACGATTGTTCAGTTGTTGTCTATGATGTTGAGTTTATGAATATAGTCTATAAAGCATAACTGGAGTAAGAATTGATGATCGAAATTCACAAACTTGTTTCTACATTTACACAAACACTGTAGATGAATTTATATAGGGAGGGGATTCTCAGTTTCTTACCACGGCTCAGTTTCGGGATATTCAAAGCATTGCCGCTGTTTCCCCCATGGCTCCCCGACTGTATGGATCAAATACCACCTCCTCTCAAGTTATGATGTTCTTATAATTTGGTTGTTGGCTTAGATTAATATCAAAAGTCTCAGTATCTTGGGTACCAGGAAGGTACCCAGGTTAGAGGAAGGATAATGTGACCATACATATCAGAATACCCCAATGTATAGTCTATAAAGCTTTCACTACTGTAAGAACTAATGATCTTACTATGTAAAGCGAAATCCACTCATTTATTTCAGCAATTACGCGAAAATTTATTTATTTGATTATATTTCTGTTTGTTTGTACTCAAATGGGATGATCTGATTGGTTGAATTTACCTTCCTATCATGACATAACGATAGAAATTATGTCATAGAAACTTTCGATACCTGTATGATTCAGCTTGAGATAAGTTGAGACTTGAAAAAACAAACAAACATGAAATAAGAATACTTGAATAATTAAAAATCAATTACCAAATGAAATAGATTTAGGCTCTTTAGTGCAGATCCATACACGAATAACTCTTGTATTTTGGAGGGGTTTATTCTATTTTTATTATTGTAAACGATAAGAAATAATTGTCTGCAATAATGTACGTTTATGCATGCATTTTTTGAAACTGTTGATTTGTTTCAGCTTCATTAGTCACAAAGTACTAGGGAAGCAAGGTTTATTATAGGGTTGTTCGGAAAATAATGGCCGATTCTAGAAGCCAAGTTTATTGATCAAATCATTTATGGTTCATAGACTGGAGCTGAAACATGGAACTTGACCAAAAGACTGAACCGCCAACCGAGAAGCATGCAATGTGCACACGAGAGAATCATGCTCTACATCACATGAAGAGATCAGAAGACGGCACAGTATATCACGGGCAAAACAGTCCGAGACATCATGGTGGGAAAAGAAGAATTTGAGACATAATTGAATCCATTAGAAAACTCAAATGGCAGTTGTAAGAATGGCAGATAACCGATGGACACCATAGATTTTATGTTAGAGTTTAAAATATAAAATATATAATGGGATGTCTTATTCCTTCACGTGTTAAGTACTTTCTATTATCCAACTTTTGATTCCCAGTATATATATATAATATATATATATATATATATATATATATATATATATATATATATATATATATATATATATATACTGGGAGTTAAAAGTTGGAAATAAGACATCCCATTATATATATATATATATATATATATATATAAGAAAAAAAAGCTGTGGACTCCAACGTAATTTGAACAATTGACCCACTGATATTGTGTCAGACATGCTACAGTTGGGCCACAGAACCGTTCACATATGGTTGGGTTCAAATTTGAAATATATAGCTCCTGTTCGTCACTGGGGAAAATTGTCAGCTGACATAGACACTGCATAAATATAACTAAAGACATTATCGTGACGATTTGATTGTTGATGATTATGTTGCTTGTGTTCGAATCTTTTCCACAAAAGACGAAGAATATAGAGGTCTGTGAAATATTAATCGCCGCTACTCTCAACAGAACATTTAAACAATGTTGCTAGGGAGGTTATTGATATGTCCTAAAAAAACTTATGGGCTGGTTATGTTGCAAGAATGGCTGACAACCGATGGACATTACGACTCACAGTATGGATCCCCAGAGATCACATGCGGTAGAATACGAGATATGGGAGACGAACTAAACGAGCCCAGAAAGTACTGGCTCCGAGATGCCCATTTATGGAGAGGTCTGGTGAATCTTGGTGAAGGTCGAAGTCCGACGACGGACGTTAAAAGACTTATGATGATTATGATTTTGATCTGACGAAATTTGAACTGCAGGCATCTATACAACTCTGCAATTGAAGGCAAGGGATATTTATGCCTGCTTGATGAAAGACCGGAGTACTGGACTCCAGAAATCCATCGGATAATTTCTCTGCATTTATGCTGCAACCGAATCTCTTGCGTCTGAGAAAGTTGTCTTGGTGCTTGAGGAGAAAAAAAAAAGATAGAAATCAGCGAGTGACAGATTCCGGTTGTTTGATGGATTACGTGAGGTTTCGTAGCCCAAATCAGTGAGCTTTTGCAGATTCATCTGCGCAGCGTGTGACTGGGCATTGTCCGTCCTGAAACAAGTGTCTGCTTTTCGTCGAGCTTTTGCAAAAACCCACTTACCAAGCCTCTTCAATTTTACCAATTTTCTCCGGACGGTCTGTTATCATCGCATGGCCAACACCCAGTATCTGCGACAATTTGCAGACAGTTTGGCGTGGGTCTTGTTCGATCAGCATCTTCGGTTGTTCATTTTTAATAATAGATGGACGTCCCCCGTCCCCTTGATCTCCCTTTGGAACCTACGCTGCACAGTACGATCAGAAGCGGTTCCACTTTTCCATGCGATGTTAATGTTGGAAGCTGTCAGGGATCGATCGTGAACGCGTTCAAAACTCACGCAAAAGGTTTATATCCATCTTCAGGTTTGTGAATATAGAACACTGGGTCTACAGATGAGTTTGGAAATAAACGGTGAATATTAAAAATATTGGCATCTGGAACCGGCCATTATTTTCCGAACGATCGAATAGAAACCATCAACCAAAACTGTCAACGTAGATAGACTTTCTTCGGTTTCTAAGTGATTCTGCCTGGCTGGCTGTTTGTGTATGTGTCGTTCGTAGAGGCCATACCTAAAAACATTTGCTTCTTATTATGTCTAGGAAGAAGGTTATCCCCGCCCCATAAGCTTTTTGATGGAGGGAGGTCAATTTACAATGTGAGTTTATGCTTAATTCGTTTCTTAGTTTGTGTCCAGGGGCATTCAAACCTGTTTTTTAATTGAAAAAAAAATCATTTTCGAACTTTTTAGTGATGCAACAGAAAGCGTTGATCACCCCTTTTACTTATTTACTAATTAACCACCCTAACACGTTTTGCTGCCTAAGGACGTTTTCTATTGAAAGACCAACCAGACCAGTTTGTGACATATCTCTGCAAAGCTCCCTCTTTCTCTCTTTGATTTTATTCGTTTTGTATCATAGTTTGCTGATGAACGAATCAAAGCCACTTCCGACGATTTGTCCATCCGTCCTTTCACCCAATATCACTTCAAGTTCTCAATGAATTTCATTGTTATTTTGTCTTTGTGCAGACCATGGACTAAGAGAGAATTGATCTAATTCTAGGGCGGATGCAAGCATATTCTTACAATTACACCCCCCACATTGTCGCTATACATGAACTGATTTTCATTCAGTTCTTAGTGGCAATGACATTGGCTGTGGTACGCACTAGTTCTCTTCTCTGTTCTGTTGATGATATTTATATATTGATGTTGTTCTAAGGTGGTAGCCTCGACTGTTGTTTCTTGATTTGGCGCAAAGCAATGAGCTCTCAAGTACCACAAGGTTCTCTTACCATAGGCGTACGTATTTTTATTACTGTAATGAGGTAAAGTAGCGCGGAATTTTGTAACAAATATTTCATTGCATTATCTTGGATCCATTGATACCAAGCATGAAAGAGCGTCGAATTTTGTAACAAATTGAGCAGACGAACATAAATGAATTATCTTTGTTCATTTCTTTTTTTTATGTTACGGAAATGAAAGTTAGTAAGAAAAATATTGTTTATGATTCAGTTTGAAAAACCAGGTTGGAAGTAGGAGTCATCAAAATGCGCTGATTTTGAATGTTATGGGTAAGGCCACAAGCTGAAACGGTAGTATATGGAGATATGGCTGTCTAGCTAAGGGTGAAGTTTGAGCATGGGCCTCACCCCCAACGTTCGAAATCTTGAAGGTTTACATAGCAACAGAAGAGATGCTATGTACAAAGACACAAACAAAACGCCTGGGAATCCCAGTCATTAGTGCAATGCTAGGAAAATGAAGCAAGGGAATGCAGGGCTGCCCGCTTGCAGGCTGGGTCAGGGAGACGCTTTGAGCTCTCCCTAACGATTTTTGGAAATCTGACCAAAATCTGTATCGTTTCGAAGTCATTTGAGATGAATACTTGGACATACAACGACACATCCTCTGTTTTAAATGGTTGTTCAAATTGATTATTGTAAGAGTTCAGATATGTTTATACCTAGGGTTTCCAATATTTGGAAATAGAAATAAATGGCGGGAAAAGAAAAGGCCGCCAAGTGTGCCCGTCTTTTGGGGATCAGGATAGAAACCTCAAAATGCTTTTTTTCATCCTTCCCTGGATTTTTTGAATTAGTTTTTAAAAGAAATTTAAGAGCACACTTCAACAATTAGGAATATGATTAGAAATAATGTGACCATACTAGAAAAGTTGCCATTTTTTAAACGAAAGTTGGTTTTGGTTGGGGTACCTTGTGACACGAAATAAATCGAAAAATGATATAAGCTGCTGTTTAGCTGATTTAACTCAGCAAGCGCAGTCGAGAGATTCATCATCATCAGTCTTATATCGTCTGTCGTTGGACATAGACCCTCCCAAATTTCGCCAGATCCCTCTATCCTGGGCGTCGCGGAGCCGGTATTTTTTTGAATTTGTCTAGTTCGTCATGCCATCTTATTCCGCCGGCCACAGTTTCGTATTCGATCTTTGGGGATCCACGTTGTGATGTCAAGCAGTTGTCTGCTATTCTTGCAACATGACCAGCCCACTGCCATTTGAGTATTCTAATGGATTCTGTTATGTCTCGGACTTCTGCTTTTCCTTCATGTAGTATACACTTTTGTGATCTTTCCATGTGATGTTGAGCACGACTCACTCCTGTGCACATTGCATGGTTCCAAGTTTTAGGGTCTGTCTCTTGGTCAGGTTCCATGTTTCAGCTCCATAGGTGACTATCAGGAAGATGCATTGGTTGTATACCCTTCTTTTTAGGACAATTGGCATTTCCTAGTTCTTGAAGGTAGAAATAAGTCAATATAGAAAAAGTTATCGGAATAAAAGACATTTACGAGTTCATATAGGATATCGGACAATTAGATATTGGATGGTTCGCTACACTGATTATTAGGTGGATGTTGGGGTCCAAGAAAGCCAACCACGTTTCAAACGAACCGCGACATCCAGTTGCCAATTCAGCTAGATCTAGCGATTTTAAGGCTACATAAGGATAGCAAGAAAACCCTATTACCCGTTCCCACGCGTTCCCACGGCACTGCGCCCACTAGGGCCTCCTCAGCAATAACGCGGTTCGTTATAGCATGACTTGCATTATAACGCAGGTGAATGGTGAAACCCCAAACATTAATATATATATATATATGTATATATATATATATATATATATATATATATATATATATATACACACACACACACACACACACACACATATATATATATATATATATATATATATATATATATACATATATATATATATATATATATATGTATGTATGTACACACATATGTATATATATACACACATATATATATATACACACACACAGTATATGTGGTACAAATCAGGCTAGCAGTATAACATAATATAATGATATATCAATAATATAAAGCCACTTCTGAAATGTAATGGATTTATTTAATAGATTTTTAGGGTTATGTATACATAAATTTATATATATATATATATACATATATATATATATATTTATATATAGATATATATATACATACATAAATTTTTATATATATATATATATATATATATATATATATATATATCCAAATAGCGATATCTAACTTCAAAATAGCTAAATCCAGCCACCAAATAGCTATATATAGCTAGATCTAGCACTGAAATAGCTAGATCTGGCTCCATCATAGTAGTATATAGTTCCAAAGTAGCTAAATATATAACGGGGGACGCCTTTATATTCAGGCGTCAAAGACTCTGAATAAAGCTGGCGTCATCTTTCTTGATATCGACGTTTTTAAGATCCGTTAAGATATATGAAAAGTCGGTTGTCTGCACGATTTTTAATAAACTGCCGAAGACGTAGGCTCAAAGCTGAGGGTGTGGGTGGTCGTGTCGATTTTAAATCGCCCCCTCCCCAGTGTCCCATGGGGGGGGCAAAAGCTCTATGAATAGTCATTACTAAGTGATAGTGCATATCTATTCATTGAAAATCTTCCTTTTCCGTCCAATATCACTAAATCAATTCTTTCATTAGCGTGGACCCTGTTTATTTAAATCAATTTTTCTTTAATATGGATCCCATGCTTTTGAAATCTCTGCCAAGTAATGTCTTTGTGGACCCTCAGGGATCTGCAGCCCCCAGGTTCGGAATCACAACACTATACATAAGAAGTTGATTTTATTTAGGGGCCTAGAAACCCAGTACCCCACCAAATCTGCAGCTACGCTCCTGTGATGATTTGTATGTTTTTTTTTTCGATTTTGTAAGAAATCTGTGTGGATTTGTGTTGGGATGAACGTTAAGTACGCATATATTTTTATTCACACACATGCACACATATATATTCGCGCACACATTCTCACTCACGCATATGCATATCACACACACACACACACACACATGCACACACACACACGCACACACACACACACATACACACACACATATATATATATGCTTACATACATACATACATACAGACAGACAGACACATGTATATATGCATATACATATATATTCACACAAACGTGAAGGATTTATCAACCGCTCCTTGTTCACGCTAATCAGCTGGTATGCTTCGTTTTGGGGCCTCCAAGTTTATCTATCTATCTATCTATCTATCTATCTATCAATCTATCAATCTATGCAGAGGTCTTAACGATCTGTTTTAAAATGTGTACTTATATGCATGTTTCGAAAGTGTACTGTGGTATATATATATATATATGCTGGTCTGTTCATATCTATCTATCTATCGATCTATCTATATCTATATCTATATCTATATATATATCTATATCTATCTATATATATATAAACTAATCATATCAGTTTGTTATCATCTCCTTTTCTACCCCATGGCGCACCCCTTGCAGAACATTTTAGGGAGGTTCATCAAGAACTTTTGGAGATATCGTATAGACAGTCATGATCCTTAGGTGATATCATGCGGTGTGGACGTATAGCTGCGACGTTGGGGAGATAATTCGAAGGTCCAGAACTTTTTGAAAAATCCCGCGTACAGTCATAAACAAGTGCGTAAATGTATTGAGAGAGAAAGAAAAAAAGCAAAAACGAAAAAGAAAAAAAAAAGGGAAAGTATCTCTCTGTCAAATATATTTCTAGAACTGCCCCCAAATTTAATCAGTTTTTCCCTCTATTCCATTGTCTGTCCTTTCAAGAAATCCCATTGAAATTTATTGAGAACTTCTGGAGATACTGTATGGACAGACAGACAGACAGACAGACGTAGATGTAGAAGCTTACATTCAACATTTTTATCCCGATTGGCAAAGTTTTGAGACATAAATACTAGGTCTTTATAAGATAGAAGCTAGTGAGAAGCTTATGAGCGAGCATCTTGGCCTTGTGCAAGTTTTTTTTTAACATCCAGACACCCACTGCAATCTATTTATGTACATGTAAGATAAGAAATACGTCTTAGTAAGATATCAGCCTCTTTTGAAAGATCGCTCAACGCCACTTTTCCATATTACGAAAAAACCCCCAAAAAACAAAGCAATCAAACCTAAAGGCCATAAATAGCTTTTTAGTATTAGATTCTTGAGCGAGCCGTTAAAGAGGCAGCGCGCAACCCCTTCCTCTTTTTTCCTACACCTTTCCAGTCACCTGAACACTCTCCAACCCCAACCCAACCCTTGACGTTGTCAGAGGTTAATTACCCCACAATTATCGTCATTATTTTCTTTGTTCTCCCATTATCATTAACATCATTATCACAGATTCAACCTCTATAATAATACTATTATCTTCATAATCAATATTATCCCCTCTATTACTAAGACTGCTTCCAGAGAGAGTCAGGACTGCATCAGCAACATCATAATCACCATCACTATCATTCTAATATTGATTTTGTTCCCGCTATTACTACTTCGGCGATTTGCTATTATTATTATTATTATTATTATTATTATTATTATTATTATTATTATTATTATTATTATTATTATTATTAGTAGTAGTAGTAGTAGTAGTAGTAGTAGTAGTTGCAGTACTTACTTCTACTACTACTACTACTACTACCACTACTACTACTACTACTCATAATTATAATCATTATTATTATTACTGTTGTTGTTGCTATTATAATTATTATTACTAATTATTATCATTTTTATTACTATCATTGTTATTGTTATTATTATTTATTATTATCAGCATCATATCATTATTATTATTGTTTTATTATTGTTATCACTATTATTACTACTAACCATTATCATTATTGTCATTATTATTATTATTTCTATCATCATTATTATTGTTTATCACGTTCTGCTGTCAATAATATTGTTTTTTTCAGTGATTATTATCATTATTATTTTCACTTTTTATTGTTATCAATGATTTACTTTTCGTTGTTATTATCATTATCACTTTATCACTTTTTTACTGCCATTATTGTTATTGTTATTAATATCAAGTTCATCAATTTTTACTGTTATTATTAATATAATTATTACTTCTTATTGTAAATATCATTATTATTTTTTTCATTACTTTTTTCTATTATTATCGTTAATATCATTATTGATACTATTATCATTATTATCATTATTATCATCAGCAGTATTATTGCTGTTGTTGTTGTTGTTGTTGTTGTTTATGCCCCCCTCCCTAACCCTTGTTTGCGGCTGGAACTTGAAAGTAACTCCCTTTGTTTTTTAAGCGCCAGACCTCCTTTCCCAACCTTTTCTTTTCCCCTTTCTTACAAATTTTCTGCGTCTGCTTAATTACAACATAATCAAATCCCCCAGCCCCGAAAAAGCACAAACAAACCAAGAAACAAACAACCACCAAAAAACAATAAACAAAAACAATAAACAAACAAAAGGTAAAGAAATATTTGCCGTCTGTCCGTCTGTCTGTCTGTCTCTCTCTCTCTGTCTCTCTGTCTCTATCGCATTTCTTAAACTCGACAACATTCATTGTTTCTTTTCTCATTAAGTATATGGAATTTCGTTTTCCATCAGTGGAAATTGTTATTTCAAATTCCGGCTTTTTTCGGTCACCCGTGCGACGACGACGATGACGAGTTCAGGGATGCTATTTGGGCCATTTTATAGCTAAATTTGACAAATCTAGCTTTTTGCAAAAAAAGCTTATGGCCACGAACTTTTTAACTATTCCAATTTCATTGCTGTAGTAATTTTCAAATAAATTCTCCCTTTTGATGTGTTCGCCAGAACTGCAATATTTATAAAGATTCAATTAAAAATATCTTGACACAATATGACTATTCACTGTCATCTTAATTTTTTCACTTGATTTCCATAATTGCAACTTTGATATTCACGTCTTCATCATGAAGTTGCGATAAAAAATCAACTGAAAAATTAGGATAAAGGTAACTAGTTGTACTAAGATATTGGAAAAAGAAAGATAACACCAACTTGCCTTCATAGTCAATAATTGAATAACTGTAGCGTCAAAATTTGAAGTTATATGAAAAGAGATTCCATTGCAAAATAAATATGGTCTGAATAAATTTTATGAATTACATCATTCGAAAACATCTAAAGAAACCTTAAAAAAATGTTTGGAAACATCTAGATTCTCCAGAATCTAGATGTTATTACCATTGGAAAACATCTAAAAATAGAGTTAAATGACAAATAGAAATATCTAGATTCTCCAGAATCTAGATGTTATTACCATTGGAAAACATCTAAAAATAGAGTTAAATGACAAGTAGAAATATCTAGATTATGGAGAATCTAGATGTTATTAAGAAACCCGTCAAAATAAGAGTGAAAAAAATAAAGAAGCTTTTTTACCCCCAAGGCTCAAGAAGAAAAATTTAGAAAGGGGCCAAGTGGAATACTGATTCCAATTTTCAATTCTGTTGACAAAATGGTATGGTCAGGAGCGGTGGAACACACAAACACTTGAACTAACAAACACACGCACATATAGAAAACGACGGAAGCCTTTGCCATATTGGATGGCTAAGGTTGTTCTTCATTCAGTGATAATAGATAATAACAAGCCCGGCTGCTGCGGGGTCAAACTCCCCTCCAACTCCTATTCCTACAAAAGATGATTAATGCAACTTTTGTATCGTATCTAAATAAACTCGTAGTTATATGAGACTCGTCATTATAGCTCAGTTGGTGAGAAATACTAATTGTATTCATAGGTTTGGCTCAATGTGATATAATTGTCGAACAGTGGAGAGTTTACCCCCATTGTATTTAGCGAGGATGGTTCTTGTTGTTTCCGGTGAAAAACAAACAAAAAAAAAACAAAAAAAAACAAGTCAACTTCAATTTGGACTTGAGTTAGACAAAATAATTGGTTTCATGTATAATTTTGGCAGTTGGCCATTTATGGCCACTTATGGCCATTTCCCCCACTTTTTTAAAGCTAGAAACCTCTCCAACTATCTGGCAACCCTGACAACGACAATAGAAAAGCACACACACACACACACACACACAGAGTGCAGAACAAGCAAGTTGCACACGTTAACCGGCGCCGCGGTGTCGCGAAGCATTCGTTCCCCACCATTTAAGTCTATATTGACTTATTTTATTCTGTCTGTCTATTTATCTATCGAGAAGGAGATCGACTTTTAACTGTATGGATTTACTTACATCGATTTATTTGGATATGTAACTTTGTTATTTCTCTCTCTCTCCCGTCTCTCTCTCTCTCTCCCGTCTCTCTCCCTCTTCCGTCTCTCTCCCGTCTCTCTCTTCAAACAGAAACTACTCGTATCTCACTCTCTAAATAGCATGAATATTTACAATTAATTTTATTTATCAATACCAGATCTATCTATCTACCTATCTATCTATCTATTTATCTATCAATATATGTATGTATGTATGTATGTATGTATGTATGTATGTATGTATGTATCTATCTATCTATCTATCTATCTATCTATCTATCTATCAATATATCTATTTATACAACCTATCTATCTATCTATCTATCTATCTATTTATCCTTTTATCTATTTATCTACATATACCATTTTTGACGGCTCACTTATGTATGTGCTGGAAGTGCATCCTCGACCAATAGTGGCTATTTCCATCAATATATCTATTTATCCAACCTATCTATCTATCTATCTATCTATCTATTAGAAACCGTAAAACAAAAATGTCACCAGGACTGTCACCAAACTATCCAAAAATTTCAGTTTTCAAGTCGGTCAAATTGGCTATGTATGTATGTGTCATGCGTACAGGTCGCACCAATGGAGCTAGAAGGCTGAAAACATAAGCATTCACTCATTATATCTAGAGGGAAAAAAGGTTTCAAGATCCTAACCCAAATAGCTTTTCAGTTGCAGGTTCGATTTGCAATGCAAGTTTATGATAAACTAGTCCGTTAGTTTGTGTCCGGCAGCATTCATGCTTGATTTCTTCCTTTTTTCCTCAATTCAGCAGACCTTTGATTAATGAACTCTGCCCGAAAATGCGAAAGAAATAACCTCCGTTAATCACCTGATTTCCTTCTTTTTAATTGATCACCCCCATCATAGCATATTACTTAAAGACCTTGATTACATGATGGTCTCTACTGACTGACTGACCAGACTAGTCTATTTATCAATCTATCTGAAATGAGATCGACTTTTATCAGTATAGATTTCAAGTTAATTTGTTTGGACATATCTGCCTTCTCTCTCTCTTTCACTCTGCCTCCCTCTTAGGTCACCCTGGATGTTTGTACCACACTCTCTCTGTCTCATCAAACAGAAACCACTCGTATCTCTGTCTCTCTGGCTTGAATATTTACTGTCAATTTTAATTGTGTAATTATCTCTCTTTCCCCCCTCTCTCTCTATCTATGTCAGTTTGTTCATATCTATCTATCTATCTATCTATCTATCTATCTATCTATCTATCTATCTCAGTCTGTTCCTATCTATCTATCTATCTATCTATCTATCTATCTATCTATCTATCTATCTATCTATCCCAGTCTGTTCATCTATTTATCTCTAAATATATATAAGTGTACATGTTTACATTGTGGATGTAAAGTTATTAATAAATGCATGAATCGGTTTGTTCATATCAACGTATCTATGTCAGTCTATCTATCTATCTATCTATCTATCTATCTATCTATCTATCTATCTATCTATCTATCTATCTATCTATCTATCTATCTATCTATCCATATATCTATCTGTTTATATCTATCTATTCGTATTTATTTATCTATCTATCTATTCTTATTTATTCATTCATACCTATCCATCTCTCTCTCTCTCTATCTATCCATATCTATCTATCTATCTCTCTATTTCTCTATCTATCTATTTATCTATCGATTCTCATTTATTCATCCATATCTATCCATCTCTCTCTTTCTCTATCTATCTATTTATCTATTCATATATACCTACCTATAAATCTCCCGAACCCTCTCCCCCCACACACTCGTGCGTGTCGATTATGTTAGATGCATATCATCTCTGTCCTAAAATTCCCGATTTCTCCGTCTCTCACTGAAAATTTATTTTTTTCTCCCTTCTCACTCAATCACTATGTCACACACACATACACACGAATTCGTTGAAAAAAAAAATAACCCTTGCTCGCAACATACAAAATCACCCTCTCTTTTCCTCTCTCTCTCTCTCTCCGTCATTTCTCTCTCTCTCTTTCTCATCCCTTCCACATGCACTTGCACACACACTCACACACGCACACACACACACACGTAGCGAAAACACAAATAACGTACATTACTTTCAGACAATTGTAAATAGTTTTTTATGTATATTGTGGTTACGTCAGAAATGTATTCATATATTGTATTTGAGAGCATTTAGATGCGTTTCTTGAACTATTTAAGTGTCATTCACCCTCGAGTCTGTATTGCAAAATCTCATTCACCCTTGACTGAATTAGAAACCGTTAGCCAAAACTGTCACCATAAATTTCTCTTGGTGTTAAAGCTGGTCTGGGTAGCTGTGTATGTATCCCGCATATAAACCGCCCCAAAGGGGCCAGAGGGCTGGAAATATCTGCATGTACTCCTTTGTCAAAAAAAAAAAAAATGAAGGTTTTTTTAAATAAGAGACCGAAACAATTTTTCTAGCTTTCCGTATGGAACCTCATATCAAATCGACCTTGTGTCACATCTAGCTCTCGTGGGTAAGCAAGTACAGATCAAAGTCTATTATTTGTACCCTCTACTTCCTATCAGATTAGCGCTCCCCCGGACATAGCGGTTTTCGTACGATCACTGAAGTTGAGCAATGTAAAGTCTGGTCAGTACCTAGATGGGTGACCGTTTGGAAATACTTAGATAAACCTGCATTGAGAGCATGTGTAGTTACAAGATTGTTCAGAGTATCTTGTCATGCTGAGACCGAAATTCTTCATACAAACTTGGCCTATTTTCAAATCATTCGGTTTAACAATTTCAGCTGGGAATATTTGGCTTTTTTTGAAAGCGTTTTTTTTCAACTTAGATGACTTTAAAAAAAATTGGGACATTTTTAATCATGTTAAGTGACATAGAGTTAATGTCATTAATAGCAGTTTTCTAATATCTATTCAGTAAGTTCTGTTGGAAAATCTCTGACCACCTAAATTAGAAAATATGTTAGCAAGGGTTTGATGAATTGAGAGAGAGAGAGAGAGAGAGAGAGAGAGAGAGAGAGAGAGAGAGAGAGAGAGAGCTAAATTTGGAGCTAAGAGTAAGATGCAAATCTGTTGGAGCTAAAAAGGAGCTAAGGTAGCACCAAAAGAGCTAAATTGGCAAC
Source organism: Thysanoteuthis rhombus (assembly GCA_963457665.1). Lineage (NCBI taxonomy): Eukaryota > Metazoa > Mollusca > Cephalopoda > Oegopsida > Thysanoteuthidae > Thysanoteuthis > Thysanoteuthis major. The sequence goes on along the minus strand of OY735224.1, from coordinate 2,540,818 downwards.
CCCGGCTCCATAGCTTACAGCTTTTATCCTCAATAGTGGTACCATGTTGACCCTTTTCAAAATGAATTTAGATTATTGGCTCTGAAGTGGGTGTTCAATTTACAATGTATGTATCATACAGAACCGAGACCCGAATTTCGCCCGTTTTTTTTCTGTGGCTTTTTTTTTCCCGGGTATCATTTGGCTTAAAATTCAGATTTCAACCAGTTAACCCCTTTGACTGATCTCCTTCAGGACCACCTTGGCTTCCCAATTTTTCTCTTCTTTTGAAGGTTGCCAGTCAAACTGGCTTTACGTAGACTTTTCACCAGAATAGGCGACATGAGTCCACCTGGAGAGGGATCTCTCTGATCAGGCTCTTAATAGGGGAATAGATGGGACATTCGATGATTATACTGCTACAGTTTTCGTAACAAGTGGGCTTGATGGGATAGATTTACATTGTAAAGTGAAAACCCCTAAAATTTATCTGGGGTTGAATTTTAGGGGAGACAACAAAATGAGAGAAAAGTTACTGATTCAATCATCATCCCCTTTTTTCCCTGAATCTTCAATTGATCATCCTCAACAAGACATGCTGCCTAAAGACATTGGTTACGTGACGGTTTCTTTTTGTTTTCCCTTTTTTGCTGTTCCAGTGACTAATTTGACACCTTTTTTTTTTCTCCCATAACATACAATTGTTTTGGAAGAAGTTAGGAAAGGCCTTTGTCCAGCAGTGGACGTGAAATGGCTGCAGCTGCTGATGATGATAATGATGACAGCAAAGGTTGTGAATGTACATCCACACAGCAACCCAGTCTCTGGGGATAGCGGGCCGAAACCGGGGATAATTAATTAATTGTGATCTTGCCTCTGGAAGAAACGTAAGTGAGACACGATTGTGAATCCCACTTTTTTGACAACACCCACTCCTTGATGACGGAGAAGATCGTATTTCAGTCTGTATGAGGCTGGCGCGGATCATGGTTCCAAGGTGGTTTATAAGACCAATTCTGGAACCGGTGAGGACGACGGAGAGGGGAAGGGATAGGAGCAGGGGGATTACTCATAGAGGCAGGGGTAGCTCTCTGTCCGACGCTCGCGTTCTCTTGTTGTTTTCCTAACGCGGATGGCGAGTGCTCTTCGGGTTGCAAGACGTTTTGTAGACTCGTGGATGGTATTTTTTTTCTCGGCGAAACACTTCTGACCCTACGTCTTTCAGTGTCTCCTTGAAGTGGTCCCTGTATCTTTTCTTTAGAGCCCCTCTTTAAAGCCAACTTTGGGTAGACGACTGCAGCCGACTGGAAAGGACCCGACAAACGAGGGAAAAAAAAAAGATACGAGCACGTGTCTATCGTTGACCAGGGTCCTTCGGGAGGAGACAAATAGATTTTCTTTTTAGAATTAAAAGATACACATCGAATATTAAAAATTAACAATATGCATTGGTGTAGTAATAAAAAATAGTGTTAACGTAAAGCTGTCTGCATATAGACGGGAAAGGTTAACACTCCTTGCCCCACGGGAAAATTTTTGAAATTTAGTCAATTTCAGAGACGTTTTGAGGCCATATTGGATGAGTATTCGGACATATACCGACTGTTTAATGTTAGTTTAATACTACGCTTATTTTCCCAACAGATTAAATCTTAATTTTCCATTCCTTTGTGAGAGAACAAAAAATGCATGTATTTAAATTGTTTGTATGTTGCTTTGCATAATCAAGACACCAGCCTAATTGGACTAATTACCTTATTTCCGCTGTGCCCAATTAAGCTTAATCTACTGCATATAAGTAATTACCGAGCTAAGCTTATTCACACTCATACACGTGTATTATGTGTGTGCAAAAGTTTCATTTTTTAGGTTGGCCGATCCGATCGTTCGGTAGGTCTGTCCCCATAGTGTTTCGCAGATTCAAGGAAAACTTGGGAAAAAGATGTCCCTCGATAAGATGCTTCCTGTCTAAAAAAATCTCCCGCTTTGGTTTTGTGATATGGCAATTAACAGCGTTCAAACGCTGATTTATCATTGATTTTCCCTGCTGTTTCGAGTCAGATTTTCTTAAAACTTGGTAGAACGGTGTCCCTTGATAGGATCATTCTTACCTGAAATTATCTTCTGCTCATAGTCACGTGATCTGACGAGAATGGTGTTTTAACTTTATGGTGGACTACTCGTCGATTCCTCGGTTCGTGTTTGGAAACTAATGACTGAATACACAATTACCAAGCCTGACTGTTGCAGGATCAAATTCCACTTCTCCTATTCCTACTGAAGATGATTACTTCAACTCTGTAACAAGCCATAAAAACATATATTATTTAGTATAAATGTATGATATGAAATAAGCCCTTACATATCCGCAAGATAGATTTGTAAGACAGTTTGGATCAGTCGGTAAGAGAGCCGGCTACTACCCACTTAGTTGTGATTTCAATTCACGGTAGGGTATATTACTTCTATAAATATATCCATTTATTAAAATGAAATAATCCCTTGCGTATTTCAAACGTAAATTTGGGGTGATACAAAAGACCCGTCAATTTGGTTGAGTTTGTGAGAATAAAAGACACACCTACTAATCAGTCGTTCATGATTTTAAATCATTGTAGGGCATTGGTTTCTTCGAAACTTCGAAAACTCGAGGACCCCTTCTGTAAAGCTGAGTTGGTTAAAGACACACCTACTAATCAGTTGTTCGTGATTTTGAATCGTTGTAGGGCAGTGGTTGCTTCGAAACATTGAAAACTCGAGGACCCCTTCTGTAAAGCTGAGTTGGTTAAAGACACACCTACTAATCAGTTGTTCGTGATTTTAAATCATTGTAGGGCATTGGTTTCTTCGAAACTTCGAAAACTCGAGAACCCCTTCTGTGAGGTTGAGTTGGTAAGAGACACACTGACTAATCAGTTGTTCGTGATTTTAAATCGTTGTAGGGCAGTGGTTGCTTCGAAACATTGAAAACTCGAGGACCCCTTCTGTAAAGCTGGGTTGGTTAAAGACACACCCACTAATCAGTCGTTCATAATTTTAAATCATTGTAGGGCACTGGTTTCTTCGAAACTTCGAAAACTCGAGAACCCCTTCTGTGAGGTTGAGTTGGTAAGAGACACACTGACTAATCAGTTGTTCGTGATTTTAAATCGTTGTAGGGCAGTGGTTGCTTGGAAACATTGAAAACTCGAGGACCCATTCTGTAAAGCTGAGTTGGTTAAAGACACACCTACTAATCAGTTGTTCGTGATTTTGAATCGTTGTAGGGCACCGGTTCCAGAATTGGTCTTCTTCTTTATAAAGGGAATATTCTAGCGTTCCCCTATTTTCAGCATTTAGTTTTTAGACTTTAATCGATGACCTTCAATAATAATATTTTTTACCGGTAAAAATCATATTCCCAATGGTTTAAACTTATTTGAATTCTAATATATGGTACAGGTCTGCATACAATAATTTTTTTTTGATAGCTGTGGTGATGAAGGTGTTTCTCTAAGTATGATTCACTATGTCAGGTTGGGTGGGAACACTGGGGGAATCCTCTCTCCCAAACCTTTATTTGACGGACCCCAGATTCGAAACCGCAGCTGTAAGAGAATCTTAATAATTACTTCCCATTATTTGGTGAGAATTTTCCTTGTCGTTCTTGTTAAAAAGGTACGTCTGGACTGGAGTTTCACCCCACCCCCAACTGGTTCTTCGTTGGAAACTTTTGCACGCTCCTATTTTTGTGTCTCTACGTTAGGTTCCATGTTTCAGCTCCATAAGTGACCATTGGAAGGGTGCATTGGCTATATACCTTTCTTTTTAGGATTAATGGGGTCTTCTTATTTTTGAAGGTTGAGCTTGCTCTACCGTAGGGTTGCCATCCTAGCGTGATTCTTCGCTTGATTTCTTCTTGTTTTTAGGGTCTGATGGAGATTCGTTGTCTTAGGTAGATGTAGTGATCTACTTTCTCCATGTGCACATTGCGTGGTTTTCAATTTGCAGATCTGTCTCTTGGTTAGGTTCCAGGTTTCAGCTCCATTAGTGACTATTGGGAGAATGCATTGGCTATATACCTTTCTTTTTAGGATTAATGGGGTCTTCTTATTTTTGAAGGTTGAGCTTGCTCTACCGAAGGCTTGCCATCCTAGCGTGATTCTTCGCTTGATTTCTTCTTGTTTTTAGGGTCTGATGGAGATTCGTTGTCTTAGGTAGATGTAGTGATCTACTTTCTCCATGTGCACATTGCGTGGTTTTCAATTTGCAGATCTGTCTCTTGGTTAGGTTCCATGTTTCAGCTCCATAAGTGACGATTGAGAAAATGCATTGGCTATACACCCTTCTTTTTAGGATTAATGGGATCTTCTTATTTTTGAAGGTTGAGCTTGCTCTGCCTGAAGGCTCACCATCATAGCGTGATTCTTCGCTTGATCTCTTCTTCTTTTGAGGGTCTGATGGAGATTCGTTGTCTTAAGTAGATTTCTCCAGTTTTGTGTCCTCGATTCTGATCTTAGTGTTTTATCCCTGATGTGGTTGTTGGACATGATCTTCTTCTTGCTTGCAACGTGTACATGAAAGAATTATGCTAGGCCTCACTTGGAGAGACCACAAGACAGCACAGTACATCCGAGAAAAAAAAAGAGCCAGGGACATCATAGAATCCATTAAAAATCTCAAATGGCGGTGGGCTGGCCATGTTGTAAGAATGGCAGACAACCGATGGACATCACGACTCACGACATGGATCCCCCGAGATCACATGTGCAACTGAGGTCGGCAGAATATTAGATGGAGAGATGAGCTTGACAAGTTCAGAAAGTACTGGCTCCGCGACGCCCATGATAGAGAAGTGTGGCGAATCCTGGGGAAGGTCTATGTCCAACGACGGGCGTCTCATGAGTTTAGGACTACAATCCCGCTTGAACCGACGATGATAGATGAGAGAAGATGTCCAGAAAAGAACATTAACCCTATTCAACCACCATGAAGTCATTATAATATCTGCACCCTAGAGAGACTTCGAATTTTCACTGGCGCCGTTTTCACCCACGTGCAATTTCTTCTGGCTTTCAATTACACAACTTTCAAGGCAAATTTTGTTTTCCATTAAATTAAGCTGGTGCACAAGTTTTCAGTATTATAAAAAAAATCCTTAATTCAGAGAAATTCATAGCGTCATTATTCAGTCATCATCGTATTTTCCCCTGATTTTTTCTTTCATAACGCTACCTTTTAGGCATGGGCTTCTGCTGGTGTCTGCTGCCATTTTCCTGGGGCGAGGGGTATTCTTTGTGGGTGGGGGCTAAAAGATACATTTGGTATGTATCTTAGTTGCCAGCGAATATTGTAGCGGTTTAATGCGAGCACATCAAGTTCGGGCTACATAAAACAATAGTACTGCACCATTTTGGGGGCCTGGGGGTCTTGACTCCTCAACAGCCCTCTCCAATATTTATTGAGATTTGTCTGTAGAAATATAAGAGATGAAGTACTTTTTATAAAGTTGTTAGGGGCCCACCACCATTTGCGTAGCAGGGATCGTTTTGTCCCCCCCCCCCAAACTCAGCTACGTTTCAGTTGATAATTTATAAAATGAACCCAGGAAACGATCGCATCTCTGGGTTTTGGGGATCTACCCTAGAATCAATCTTCCATTTTCGGGCGAATTCAGGAATTCCTTTTCGGTTTTCCATGACATATTTTACAGTTACCTCCACTGCATTGTAGTTTTGTATGAACTGATTTTCAATCCTTTTTAGTGTCAATAGTTCGGGCAGAGTTGAGAAATCCCCGAGTGCTTTCTAGTTCGTGCGTATTTTTCATACCGACCCTACTAGCGAGGTTGCAGGCTAGTTCCCGTAGAAGACCCTAATGAAACCCTTGGCCCTAATTTGAGACCCAAACTTTTTTTTATCTTCAGAGGTACCTCAGTTCTTACCTCACCACCATGTGCAATTTTGATTAGAAATCACGAAGAGATGAACTGAATCAATCTTTTAATGTTATATACCTAGATAGGTGTAAGGAAATAAACTGGTTACAGTTGGGGAACGCGCAGATACAGACCCCATTGAATGTTTGAAGACTAATTTGAAAAAAAAAAACCAAAACAACGACAACAAAAAAAACAAACATGTTCCGGGTCTTATTATTAACCACACAGATTTGGTGACTATGGCTCTAGCAATCCTTGAGTAATGTCAACACAGACATAGGGATAAGTGCTTTGTGAATTCAAGTATAAATAGTCATTTTTTTTAGACGAGAGCGAATGCAACCAGTCATGAAAAAACGGACCAGTTCAACTTATAATTTACATTGTAGATTAAATCTCCCACTAAAAGTATAAAAAGTATTGGTATCTCAAAAAAAAAAAAGAAATGTTGCTTCCAAATTTCCATCAGTTACACGTAAAAACTTTTGGGATAAGTTGTATGGTTCCAGAGTTATACTAACACAGACGGTTGGAGAACATTTGTTGAATTAAAATAATCAAGCAAAAATAAATAGATCTTCAGGTAAGCGTGAATGCGACCTGGACACAAAATAAGGGATCAACTCGGTATGATATTTACATTTTAAATCGAACCATCCCCTAAAAACTTATTTTGATGGGAAATTTTCAAAAAACTAACTTGATAGAAACCTGCTCCGGGGTCCCATTAGTAACTACAGAAAGTTTCGTGGTCATAACTCTTTCCGTTCTTGATTCTTGCTAACACAGACATCAAGACTGACATTTGGTGAATTGTAAAATTGAAACTTACGGTTACCTCCCCTACACTTTTCCCCTATATGAAGTGATTTTTTCTGTTTCTAGTTAGTGACTAGCATAGGCAGAGGTCTTTGCTCTTTGGCACTTTCTAAGACAAATACAACACTGGAAGCTCCCACATGCAGTAGGGTACCGAATGTTCGATGTAAGGGAGGGGGGGGGCACCACATACCCCGTGCTCTTTTTGTCGGCGATTTTCTTCCAGGGTTGATATATTGGCCATTTTCAGCTATAAATTCAGCCAATATAATCTGTTCTGGTGTTTATTACTCTATTTGATCAGAAGGCTTAAAATGCGCGTGAGCGCGCACGCGCGCGCACACACACACTCTCTCTCTCACACACACACACACACACACATAAAGTTAGGGCCCAATAACCGTTTTCACTCCAAATTTTCATCTTGTTTATTCCTGATCTTTTTTGTCTCTTTGAACGCGACAGTATATATATGATGGGACTGCAGCAGGAATCGAGAGTACCATCGATAGGGTCATTCTTACCATTGAGCTAAACAGCTATCGGTAATACAATCATCCCCAAAACTGTTTTCATAACAAATTCTCATCTATTCTATTTACTTTAATTGTTCATTCTATTCACGTTGTCTAGTCTGAGTGATACATTAACCGTGTAACGACAAGAGATCATTTCAAACGAGAGTTTCTATATAATATAATGCAAATTATAATCATTCTGTCGGATCATATACATCCATTTCTTGATATATATATATATATATATATATATATATATATATATATATATATATATATATATACATATATATATATATATATATATATATATATATATATATATATATATATATGTGTGTGTGTGTGCTACTGCAAGAATAGAGTCTGCGTCCAGGAGGCCGTATTAATGTGACACTCCTTTTTCTAACTGAGCTAAACAGCCAGCTGTTAAGTCGGAGACCCAAATAACCGCTTTTTACTCAAATTTTGTCTTGTTCATTCATTATCCATAGCTGCTTTTTATGTTTCTCAACGCAGACAACTTCATTATGGGTATATATTCCGATTGTATAACCATACATACGTTATTTTTGTTTGAAACTCTATTTGAAATGACGTCCGGTTTTTACATGGCGATTCAACTGATTTTAGCCATAAACAATATACTCAGCAACACTGAAGTCTTCCGTCGTCGGCCAGCACATCCATTTTTTCGGCAAATTAGAGGCTTCTCTCCTCAACGAGAAAAATCATTAGGTACGCCTATATAAACCTTTCGTATGCCGTGAGGCCGTAAAAAACGAAGAAGCAATTACAATTAATTTAAATGAGAAGAAGAAAAAAATGTGTACGTTCCCAGGCATAGAAGTAATAAATAAACCAGAATTTTACCTGGGATTTTTTCCCTTTTTCTTTACTTTTGTTTTAATTCATATCTCGTCTCTTTTTTTGACAGGACTAGTTTGATAAGAAACTACTGGTTTAATGTCTTGTAATAGAGGCCCATAAAACAGTAAAACATCTTCGCTCTCAGCCTTAATTGTCGCTATATATTTCCTGTTTTAAGATCTTGTCAGAGTTTTATGACATTGAAATGATCTTTTAGAGGAGTTGAGAGTTTGACAAGCATTTTTAGTAGTGGGGGAGGGGTTATGGAGTTGAGGCTAGTTTTTGACATAAAAAAAAAAACGTTGCTTGCTTCATAAGTCTCTCGTCACATAAAGCAATGATGGTTAGTCTCCACGTCTTGAATGATCTCGGCGAAACCCAGCCGTTGTATACAGCAAGTGTTTTTTTACGGGCCGACGCCGGAGATCATTATCATCATCATCAGCCTTGTGGCGTCCATCGTTGGACTTTCCCTAAGATTCACCAGGCCTCTCCATCATGGGCGTTGCGGGGCAAGTACTTTCCGTAACTGCCTAGTTCGTTGCGTCATCTTAAATTCTGCTGGCCACGGTTTCGCACTTAATCTGTGGGGTTCCACGTTGGGAGTCGTGATGTCGAGCGGTTGTCTGACATTCTTGCAACAAGACCAGTCCATTGCCATTTGAGTTTTTCCAAAGAATTCTATGATATTTTCGACTCCTGTTTTCCCCCTAATTAATCGTGCTGTTTTGAGATCTCTCCGTATGCTGTTGAGCATGATTCTCACGTGTGCGAATTGCACGGTTCTCACTTTGAGGGTTTAAATCTTTTGCTTAGGTGACATGTTTCAGCTCCATATGTGACTATCGGGAGGATGCATTGTTAGTTGGCCCCAATAGCACGGGAAAAATTGGTGCAAGTTGAGAATTAAGATCAAATGGCACATTGAAAATCTGAGAAAAAATAGTACAATTAATTATAACATCTGTTAATCTTCAAGAAAGGTTTGTTTGAATAAAATAAATGTATAAAAAAAGGGGTTGATCAATGAAAACGGTACTTCTCTCGCAAACAAAACGCCGAGGAATCCTCGTCGGAGACGTAGTGATTGAAAATGAGTTGAGGGAACGCAGAGATGCCTGCTTGCAGGCCCAGAGAGGCTTTACACATAACCCCGGAGAAGATTCAAATTCAATGTCGTTTTGAGGCCATATGATACGAGTATTAGAATGTATACTGGCTAATTTACCTAATCTGTCAATCGCTCAAAAGGATATTTAATTGTATACAAACGCGATTGGTCATTCAATGGAAACTGTCACATGACCAACGTTTTTTGGCTGCATGATATGTTGGGGGTGATGAATTAAATATTTTTTTGAGGCAGAGATAACTAAATGTTTCGATTTCCAAAAAAAGAGCGTGAACGCTGCCAGAAATAACCGAAGGAACCTATTTAGAATTAACTCATATTCTCAATTGACACATAAAAAACTATTTAGTGAGTGGATTTTGAAAAAAAGTTTCTCTATACATAATAAGGAGTCAATGTTTAAATTCTGAGCCCTCCCAGTCAGTCAGACCAGCTTAAAAAGTAGAGAAACCTATGTCAACAGTTTTGGTGACGGTTTTGCTTGATGTTTCTAATTGATAAATTCCGATGACATTTCTAAGATTTCGCTAACATTTTACAAAAGACAGTGCTATGGACTTTTACTAGAACGTAATACGTTTGAAGGGGATAGAATAATGTATTGGATTCATTTAGCCATACTTACAACTGCACCCAACATTTGACATTGTATTCTGACCGAGCTGTTTGCGTTCACTTCACACTAATACTCCTGGGAAAGGCATGAATGCATGTCTTTTCCCCCAGGTATGAGTAAAATGAGTTCATGACAGAACTCAAAGCGCATAAAAACCCAACCGAACCCATTATGTACGTCCTTGAGAACAAAGATTAATAGTTTCAGTTTATCATAAAGAACGAACGAAGATAAAAAGAAGATAATATTGTTTCGTCAAGTGTTTAAAAACCCAATTAAAAGGTTAAAATTTTCTCATTTTGTTGATTTAAAATCTTTGTAGTCGGCAGATAGAAGCGATAGAAAAGCAGGATATCTTTTCGGCTTGTTTTATTCATTACGATATCAAATTTCAATTATTACTAAATCTATTCTTCCTATGACACATGGTGTGAAATTATAGATAAAATCTTAATAAAACCTGTATTCCTTCAAATCTACGATAAAAAGCTACTAATTTTTTTTTTTCACGGTAGGGTTTCTGTCCGGTGTTTTTTTTTTTTTTTTTTTTTGTCCGTACCCCGGGTAAAATAGCGGCACAGACTCAGCTCAGAACAGTTAAGAAGGTAATGCTGAGCCGATGCGAGACATGAGCGGACTTCAACCTCCTAGTGGGTATCCGAAATCGTCATCTTCTTAGGGACCCATAGAGGCTTTGGCTGGCCTTGAAGAACCGGAAAACCACTCCATCATCCCAGCCTAGAATGACCACGGTGTAGTTTACAGTAGACAAGGGCAACCTTTCTGATCTGTTGGGCCACATTCTCATCTTTATTTGGGCCACATTCTCATCTTTATTTGGGCCACATTCTCATCTTTATTTGGGTCACGTATTCACCAAGAAAATGTCAACCGAATTGTTCAGAAAACAATTACTTTCGATTTTAAACAGGAATTACGATTATTACATTAATTGTTATGATGACATCCCTTGTTGCAATGTAGGAACAATAAGCGGGTATATTTGTTTTCCTTTTTGGCGTACGCACTGCATTCTTTTTTAATTTGTGATATCCTGGCCTTACTGGTTAACCCCTCTTTTGGAAAAGCGTTGACCAGCAAGGCCGAACTTTGTTCGACGAAAAATGATGATAAAAAAACAAAGTAATATGTTCGCCAAAAGGGAATATATATATATATATATATATATATATATATATATATATATATATATATATATATATATATATATATATATATATATATATATATATATATATATATGTATCATTATATTAGTGATTTGCTAAGCCAAAACAAGGGTAATTTTTCAATATAGATTATAAGATTGATCTTATGAGAAAATGATTCTCGATAGATGTATAGATTGAGCGCCGACGCCCTCCCCCAACAAAAATGTTGCCACAGTTCATATCTAGACAGCGGGTCCAAGTTTACCCATGTGCAGTTTATAGAAAGGAAGCTGTTGAGAGTCATGTTCGCTTCCGTACTGAGAGGATTTGGCATACACGAGGAGATTCGTCTTCTAAAACTGCTCGAACCAATCACTGACTTGTATAAAACTGTTACTCAATTCCTTCTTGATTTCATTTTTTCTTTCATTGCTTTGAATAGTCAATGCTTTGTTGGAAGAAATTCTTTCCCGATTGTGATCTTCAACCCACACAAATAGAAGTCACCCCATCTCATAGCCAGGAGCGTAGCTGGAGATAGAGGTATCTGAAGTTTTTGGCTCTCTGCTCCCCCTCCAACATTGAATGTGTGGGTTCCCAGCCTAGGAGCTGTGGATACCTGAGTGTCGACAAACCTATTACTGGGGGTCCGTTGGCTGATCTTTCAAAAGTGGGGGTCCGTGAGTCAAAGCTTTTGAAAGCCTAGCTTGAGATTAGAGAGGAGAGGCATCCTCTAACTTATAGTGAGATATGTTACCGTGAACAACTGTTTATAAAGCTTTTGGAGGACCCCTTTATTAGGGGCCTGGAGGCGATTTCAAATCGCTCTTACGCCTCCGTCAGCCACACCCTAGATCATAGCAAGGCTTTTATTCCTAGAGGTGGTTTGTAAAGCACAAAAAAAACCCTGACTTGACTTAACCCCATGGAAAGATAGAAAACGCCAGCCGAGTTAGATATTTCAAACTAACAGTGGTGAGCTCTCGTAGTAAGGCTGAGTACTTCAACTTACAAGTGAAGACGTGTTCGTTCGGCGTAACCTCCTTCAGTTTCTTTCTCATGACTCATGATATTCAAAGAGAAAATTAGATGAAACCAGAATAACAAAACAAAGAGAAAATATAAGTTATTTATTTTAGTAGATATAGCATTATGAATAATTACTTTTTATTTTTGCTGCAAGAAATGAATAAATTTTTTAGATTGAACTGAACAACCAGTGGATAACAAACATGGTGCAGAAGACATTGTGGATGGGGAATGAGTTTAAGGGTTTGATTTGGACTAACGCTAACCATGAAGTTACAGTAGATTAGTGGTAAGAACAGTTGCACGTCGAACGATTCACCCACCGGCATAGAAGGTAGTGAGGTCGATTCTCACCTGGAACTCATTCTTTGTTGCGCTAATTTATTTACTGACTGCTGAAGGGAAATCAGCCTGAGTTTAGTTGCAACAACATTTGTAATGGAGTTAAATAGTATCAAGGATCAATAACAATGAAAGAATTAATGAAATAGTCAAGTTTCAAAAGATTTTAAGAACAATTACTGGGATACCTCGAACAGTACGATTTTGATTAGTGTTGGGTTTGGTGTAGTACGGTTAAGGTATTGCAGTACAAATGCGGTCGAGTATCTAACAATAAGGTGATCAAGCCTGGCTGCTAAAGGGTCAAACCCCATTCCAAATCCTATTTCGACGGAAGATGAACAGAGTAACTTCGTATTGTGTACATATCTATCAATCTCTCTCTATATATATTCAGACACTTTTCACCCACTAAATCTAAATGAGAAATACACCTACAATCTTCTAAAATATTACATTATTCACACTAAATACCAATGTAGACATATTTCCTCTCTCAACAACACACTTACAACACCACACACACTCGCTGCATACACTCATACAATTTCACAATAACGCAGTCACAACATTCAATTCCATAAACACACATAAACCCTTCTAATTTCACTCTCCATACTCAATTTAGTCGAACTTTGACACCAATGCATTTCTCCTTTTTCGCCAGTAAAAGAGAGGAATTTGGAACAATAATGATATTAATAATCTCCCCCTACTTCCTACTGTTGTTGGTCGCAAATTCTATCATTTCCCCATTTGACGTTAGAAACTAATTCCCATGTAATGGAAATTGATGAAATTCTTTTCCTCTAATATTCGTGTTTCCATATTGTCTATTAAATCCACATTGTATAGATGATAAATTCGCAGGTATTTAAGACTTGTTTAGCTCAGTTGGTAAGGGAGTCGCCTTCCAATCACATGGTCGTGATTTCAATTAACCAGAGGAGAATGTCGATTTATATATGATTACTTATGTTATCCTTGTTAGGAGTCACCTCCTACGGGAGCTTAACAAAAACGCATCTTTATAATCAAGGTATATCTGAATTTACTCTGAGGGAACATTACTTGTGCTAAACGAGAAGTGTCAGAGCCTCGAATATATCTTTCAGTTGCCAAGTACAATGGAAAAGTAGAGATCTTAAAACAATGACAATCACTGGGTAGAGGATATGTAATAATCTGGGAACAATAATTTAAGGTGGAATATAATCGCGCAAAAGAAATGGGTGATAAAATTTAGAAATAATAAGGATTTTCTCGATCGGGTTTTGACAATACGAAGGCAGTGTAAGATCTGAAAAATGTAGGTAAGACAAATTCATGAAATCACTGGTGTTTTCCACCGGAAAACATCTAAAATGGAGCAAAAAAAAAAAAATCATCGAGAAACATCTAGGTTCTGAGGAATTTAGATGGTAACCCGTCAAAATAAGGCCTCAAAACGCCAAAAACCTTTTTTTCCCTTTTCAAAAAGAAAAGAAAAAAACAAACAAACAATTTTTTTTAGTACGGTTCATATGGAGTATTGATGCCAGTTCTCAAGTCTGTAGACAGAACGGTGTAGCCAGGAGCGTGTGAACAAACCAACAAACACATGCACGTTTATAAAAGGATAGAACTGGTCGCCATCTTTGATGGCTGTCATCATTCAATGCTTCCAAATTGTTCTTATAGTCTGAGCTCGTATTGTAAGAGAAACAGCAAAACAATAAGATGTTCTTTTAATGATTCTATGAATTTCATGATGTTGATGAGAATAGCTGTTCGATACGAATACGGCAATTCGTAGACAGTTTTGCCAATTTATCGCTTTTCGCGCAAAATTCAGAGCGTTTCTTGTTATGACAGTGTGAAAACCGCTAAATTAGAGCAGGCATACTTGATCATTTTGGCCATTTCTGGTGTTTGTTTTTTTAAAACTATCTTTAGCATCTTTTTGTGCTTCGGCCATATTTGGTGTTTTGAGATTATTTTTTCAAAATATTCCCTGCTTTTGGCTCTTTTTGGCATAAGAATATATTTTGAGTTGGCAACACCGCTCCTAGGAGAGCAGACTGTGATATGTTTCCCATGAAGATGCGTGTGCGTGAGGAAGAGACTAGGTACACAGTTCGGTCCTTGCTCGGCGAGATGTTCTGTATATCTGGTCCTAGCTTGCCAAGATGTTCTATTAATCAGCGACAGAGCATAGGCCTACTCGCATTGGACATATCGGTTCTTGTAACACCATCGAAGTTAAGCGACGTCAAGCCTGGTCACTACCTAGATGAGTGGCCGTAAGGTGCCGTAAGCAGCAACAAAATTATTCTGTGGTCTAAATTCCGGATGAGACTCAAGACTGAATGATATTGAGGTACGAACTTTATCAATATCATTCAATCTTGGGTCTCTATCTACAAACTTTGATCTAAGATCTACTTCAAGTTATACAGACATCCCCCGTTATAACGCAGTTCACAATAAAACGCAGATGGGTGGTAGGTCCCAAAATATTAATCTAACTCCCAAAACAGCTAGATCTAACTTCAATATAGCTAAATTGTCAATTTGTGTAATCGCAGCTCGGTTGGGTGTCTTAGACCTAAACACTTGCGTTATAACGGGTTCACACGTATAACTCATTAGAGATTGACATTTAATCTCTACACTGGAAGGGTGTGACCAATACTCTTATTAAAGCAAAGATTTTTTCCAGGAACCATGAACCAAAACAGTCAACATAGCTTTCTTCAGTTTTTAAGCGGGTCTTGCTGGCTGGCTATCTATGTATGTGTTGCACGTACAGACTGCACCATTGGAACTTGTGGGCTGGAAATTTAGACAGTTTCTTTTTATTATGTCTAGAAAAAACTTGAAAATAAAAAACCCTATAAACGTATTTGCAATTTACTATGTAATTTTATGAGTAAGTTAGTCCCATCATTTGTGTCCAGCAGCATGCTCGCTTTTCACTGAAAATTCGGACTTTATGATCCATACCCGACTGAAGGGCAGAGGAGAAACTTATTAATTCTTTCAAATTTCTTAATTGATCACCTTCAACACGACGTACCGACTAAAAAGACGTTGGTCACGTGACGGTTTCTTTTAAAGTGACTAGCCAGAACTGTTTTTATTCATATCAAATGTTGTGGTGTATTGGTAAAATACTCATTGCTTTGCAAACGGTGTACGTAGGGATAGGTATGCAAGGCATTGTAGTATCTGGAAAAACTCATGGGAGTTGTCTGGAGCGATTATCTCCAGCGCTTGACTCTCCCCCCGTTCACAGACACTCAAAAGAAAGTTCGATTCCACCTCATTTTATGAATTGCCTCTTTTCTTGGTGGTGGCCGATTTCAGCTGTTCTCCTTCAGCGAATATCTTTATGTCTGCTCCCCTTGCCAACTTGATTGCCCTTACCATGACTGCACTTGGGGGGGGGGGAGCTAAAAAACAGAACAAAAAACTTTTTTCTAAACATAATAAAGAATATATATTAAAATTTTCATCCCTCCAGCTCCATTGGTGCTGCCAGTACGCGTGATACAAACATATGTAGGCAGCCAGCCGGACAAACCCACTTGAAAACTGAAGAAACCTATGCTGACAGTTTTGGTTGGCAGTCCAAATCAATAGGCGTAGAAAGAAGATGCTATGAAATTTACAATACGCGAATTATTGAGAAAATACTTCATTTTTAAACCGGGTATGGCTGACCACATGCGCAAGGAGAAAAGCGGGCATAGACCCCTAAGGAACGAGGAAATATAATAAAACAGGTTGAACCGTTCATTATATCTGATATGGTCGGCTATTTTCGTCGGCGGATGCGTTCATTTGTGTCCAGGAAAATAGTTCGACCGTATCATACATAATAATTAATACACTCCGTCTCAACAAAATTAAGACGGGAATAGGTAGAAACATAATTGAATAGGACGTCTTAAAGAATCTGACCACATAGTGTAACCAGACAGCGCAGTCAGCAGACCGTGTATCAATATGAATAGCGTTTGATAACCTTTGACCAGGAAGACCCTTTGCAGGTATGACCCTGGAAAAAAGAAGGGTCACTGAATCGAAAGGAAGCATTGGAGGAAGAGCATTGTCGTTTATGTTGTGATGTTGAAAGCTGACCTGTATCTAACTACTACACCCTCCTTTTTGAATTCTCGTAATGAATCTATTTTTCATGGTCAGTGAGAAGTATCTCGCCCATAAATGACATTTTTCCATGTCGAGCGAGTATAAGAAAGACAAGTGTTGTTTTCTACCGTTACAACAAGACCAACAACAGTACTCACCAAATTCATGGTAGTCGGATATTCAATGTTTGTCCGTTTCTCCACATTAAACTATACCGATACATGAAATTACCCCTACCGTAATTTGGATATTTCCCTACCGTAATTTGAAATCATGACCAAGTAATCGGTAGGTGGCTCGCCTACTGACTGATCCAAACTGACAAATCTTATATATATATATATATATATATATATATATATATATATATATATATATATATATATATATATGTTTGTATTGTGTATCTGTCACCCTCAATTACATAGATACAAGCACCACCCCACCCGCTCCTACCAAAGAACCAAAACACATACACGCACACACACACACACACACACACACATATATATATATATATATATATATATATATATATTGAACGTATAATACAAATCAGGTTTGCAATATAGCATGATATATTATCATATAATATAAAGCGATGTCTGATAACTCTTACTGATGAGTAATGTCTGATATGTGATGGATTTGTTTCATAGAGTGCTCGATACATTCAACTTTAAACTCCAAGAGTTAAGTTGGCTTAGAGTAGAGCTGGAAATATAGAAGGAAGTAAATTCGCTACACTGACAAGTTTATGTTTCTGCCCTCTTTGCTTTCTGAGGTTTGAAAATTATTTTTGTATATATATATTAGTTGATTATTTCTTCATTTTGATTCCTATCTTCTTGAAAATCTGGATCCACCCTTGCTTTTCTCTGTCATTGTCCCATCATTCTCAGGGAGTTACTCCCGGCCACGCCCAAAAGATCTTGCTGGCAACTTTTGCACCAAAAAAATTCAAGTCTCCCCCGTTAACCTGCAGTTGTTGGTGTCCAAGAAAGCTGACCACGTCATGACCGAGCTGCAGTAACTAGTTGCCAATTCAGCCGATTTGGAGCTAGATGGGTATCTGGGGTCCATCAACCACCCGTGTTATATTGCGAGCCGTGTTATAACGAATCACGTTTTAACGGTGGGATTGGGGGTTTTGTAATATAGCTTTTACCAAACTTTTTGGAATTAGCCCCTTTTTAAAAATATGTATTTTATCAGCCCCCCTTGTTAGGACGGTAAAAAAATGATCCATTTAAATTTGAATTTAATGATTTAAAAAAGAATTTGAGCATTTATTTTATTGCCAAAAGTATTATTGAACAAAAGCATCAAAAAGCACATAATGCAGGAGGTATCGATTAGAATTCTTTGTCCCCTTGCCCCCACCACCCCATGTCTTGACCCCTACCGCTGCCCCCACCTTCAAGAGTCCCACTTGATCCTCCCAGCGCTACCTAACGGGTTGGTAGCACCCACGTTGGAATCACTGAAATAATAACACCGGACTACGCAATTTTATGTTCCTGGGTAGACAGTGTTATTCTCTGATAGCTTATGAGCAAAAGTATAGAAAATGACTATTATTCGGTTCAAACGTTGCTTTTATGACCAGAGCAGAGATATTCATATCTAATTGTTATTCTGGTCTAATGTGATTGTTCCTGGCTAATAAGTGCTTTTTTTCTGATTGCTTCTGTGTAAAAAGTGTAGAAAATAACTATTATTCTCTCTGAACTTGACTTTTGAGATCAGGACAGTGATATTCATATGTAATTGTTTTTGCTTATTTTATGTGATTAAAAAGGTGCAAATTTGTCCGTTATCCAATTGAGAATGAGTAGATTTCAAATTATCTATGTCCTGGTCGCAAAAGCAAAGGTTGAAGGGAATAATTGATACTTCCTATACTTTTTTTTAGGCATAATCAATCAGAAAATAACACTTGATAGCCAGAGTACAGAGAAAAAGTGAAAGAAAAAAGTTACACTGCGTAATATGTTTCCCTTCGATCATCGTCATCATCATCATCATCATCTCAACGACGTTTCTCCGATCCCCACCCCCCAAACTAACCCAGTCACCCCACCAACCTGATTTTTCATGTTTGGAGACGCGAGTCTGGATGAATCATCTAGATGTAAAAAAAAAAAAAAAAAGCCAGGATCGATAACTGATACTTGAAGTAGTTCCAATCCGATCAACTTAAGGGAGTTCGATTTTTCTCTCCCTTAAAACAACAAAAGGAAACAGACGCCAGGCGCAGAAATGAAGCGGACAGGTCGCTTTCTTTTTGCATCTTACAGAGGCGCCCAGACACTCGAACGCCCCACGTGTGTCTGAATCGAATGCATAGTAATAAATAAAATCAATTAAAAAAAGATATGAAGCGTTAAGCAATATTAGAAACGGCCAAACGAAACTGTCAACATAGATTGCTTCAGTTTTTAAGTGGGTCTGTCTGGCTATCTATCAATCTTTCTATCGCAGTGTTCATATGTATATATCTATCCATTATTCTATCATCTATCTCAGTGTTCATAACTAATTCTGTTCATATCTATCTATCTTACTGCTCATATCTAATTCTACTCATATCTATCTAATTCTAATCATATCTTTCTCAGTCTGTTCATGCCCCCTCTCTCCATATATATATATATATATATATATATATATATATATATATATATATATATATATATACCAGGCAAACAAACCAATGGAACCAGAGGCCTGTGAATGTCAACATTTACTTCTTAAATTTCTTTTTTCCTGAAAACCTTCCCTTTAGTGATGGGTTGGTTCAATTTACAATATAATCTTATGATAAACGGATCCGTTATTCCGTGTTCGGCAGCATGTACACAATTCTTTTTTTTTTGTCTAACATTCGGATCGAAAGGCGACTGGAGTAACTTATTCATTGATCTAGACATTAAATCATCTTTATTCCAGTCCGCCCCCCAAAAGGTTTAACAGCTCCCTGATCTGTGGCTGAGAGTAAATAGCGCAGATCGAAAATAAAGGTTATCGCCGACAGATGATACTTCATTTCCGATCGGTTCCATTTAGATCGGCGATCTGTGAAAGTTGCGATAAAAAAAAGACACAACAACTACAATCTAAGATAAAAGAAAAAATGCTTTTGCAAATTTATGGATAGTTGTCGGTGGTATATGTCGCTCCCGGTCTCCGACACACACACACACACACACACACACACACAAGTCTTATGAATTTTTGACAAAGCTGAACACTCAGTCAAAACTATCAACATATGTTTCTCCAGTTTTTTAAATGGTCTGGCTCGTTCTCTTTCTATCTCAATCTGTTCATATCTATGAACGTATGTAACACAGTTTGTTCATCTCTCTCTCTATATATATATATATACATATTGAATTATATCTTACCTATCTATCAATGTCTTTCTGTTCATATCTATCTATCTCAATCGGTCCATATCTATCTATCTATCTATCTATCTATCTAAGCCTGTTCATATCAATCTATCTATCTAACTATTTATCTGTCTGTCTATCTATCTCGGTTCATATCTGTCTATTCATAGATCTGTTCATATTTATTTTTCTGTTCATTATCTACCTGTCAATCTGTTGAATCCATCTATGCGTCGCACGGACTAACTGCATCAAAGGAGCTAGAGGGCCGAAATTTTAAACATTTACTCTTTTTATAACTATATAAAAAAAGTTCCTTTTCAAGTTTTTTTTAGTGGGAGGGGGGTTGAATCTACAATGTAAGCTCATGCTGAATTGGTCCCTTAGTTTGTGTGTCCACTAATGTTCACACTTGTTTGTTTTTTCTTTTGAAAATCCAGACTTTTTTCTTAGTGATTACCGCCCAACAAAAGATTCACCCCTTCTCCAAATTTAGAAAATTGATTGTTCACCCTCAACACCTTTTCTTAATCTATTTATCCATCTTTTTTTTCCAAATTTTATTTCAGATCGAGAAGGAAGAAATAAAAGAGTCTGAGGAACGGTAATGAACAGGATTCAGGGGAGACAGCGAATTCGGAAAGATTAGAAAAGAAGACCTCGGAAGATCATGCGAAATTCGAACTTGAGATTTGGCCTATACTTCCTTTACAAGAGAAAATTTAGAGGAAGATGAGAAAGAAAGAAAATAGATAAATCAGAAGAAGAAGAAGAAAGACAAAAAGAAAAATGGAAAGGAGGAGGAAAGGTTGAAAAAAAGAAAGAAAGAAGGAAAAAAAAAAGAAATTAGAAAGAAAGTGTGGCGCTACGGTTGTCAATATATCAGAATTTTGAACTGTTTGCAAATTATTATCAACTAGGAAAATTCACGTAACATCGCCGATAAAATCATATTCAGTAGACCCTGATTTTTTTTTTTGTAATTAAATTTTCTCATTTATATTTGAAGACGATATAAAGACAATTAAGATTGAACGGTAGAGAATGATTTCAGTAAACACTAATAATTATTGAAATATGAAAAGAAATTGACTCACGAGTACGGTCAGGGACAAGAAAGTCTCAAATTAAACGACAAAAACGTGTGATGCATATGTGTACTTCTCGTACCTAAATGGATTCAACTCCTGAACAACCTTAGTCTCCTAACAGAAAATTAAGCTCGGGCAATTAACTAACTAGCTACTGTAACTAATTTAAGCTTATTTCGTTTAAAAGCTGTTAAGTCCTCATATTTTCCAAACTAGTTAAAATATCCATAGGCATTTATGTATCTAACTTCACAGTTAAAGCTCCGACCGGTGGTCGCGTATAGAGCGATCCCCTGAGAGAGTCGAGGCGCTCCACTGGGTACGTTATTCAGTCAGTCTGGTGGTGTCGTTCCAGCATCTGATAACCAGTCGGAGGTCCCTCTCCACTGCGTGTCGCCAGCTCATCTAAGGTAGTCTTCCTTCTCTTTCTCTTGGCGAGGCGTCCACTTAATGGTCTGATTCGCAGGTTTTGTCACGAGTTCCGGGAGACACATGTGTGAGAGTCCCGAATGTGATCATGCGGAGTCTCATCAGCTGTTGTTAAGATCAATATCTGTGGATCCCACTTTTCTTTCCTCCCTTTGATATAAAATATTTTTTGCTGAGATGAAGACAGTAGATATTTTTTTCAACTACTGACGACGTGGTTGGTTTGGGAGAAAACCCCCTTTTTAAGGACCTGGGTTATCGTTGAGGTTAGAGTCGATTGAGGTCAAAGGTGACCGCTGTGCTGGCCGAAGTCAATATAGACGGGTTGACTGGAGCGAAACCCGAAACCTTCTAGTCTATTGGGAATAAACAGTCCGTGTTGGGGTAACGATGATAAATAATTAGGAGAAATTTTTTTTTTGAAATCTGGAGTGGAAAGAAGAAGAAAAATGGAGAGGAAAAGAGTGTAATTAACACAGTTCAAGTGAGAAACGACCCTAGGAGTTCGAGAAAAAAAGAAATTGAATATGTTGGGGACACAGACGTGAAAAAGATAGAGAGATATAGAGAGAGACCTGCCCCCTGCAGTGACCTGAGAGGTAGAAGAGGATTTCATGAAAGTAGCGATGAAGAAAAGGAACCGGGGTGTTGAGGAGTAATAAAAAAAAAAAAAGGAAAGAAAATACAATTAATTTCTCTTCAAGAAAGAGGAGTCTCTAGGAGTTCAGAAAAAAGAAAGAAAAAGTGAAGAATTTCTGAAAAATTAGAAGGAACAGAGGTGGAAAGAAAGTTTGTTGTGTTGAAAAAAAAAAAGAAGGAAAAGACTTTGGAAATTAAAAGAAAGAATGAAAAAAAAAGCTGAAAGAAATTTTGACTTGTAAAAGAAGGAAAGGACAATTTACGGTACGGAAAGGCTCTGTTGATAAAATATACATATAAGTGTGTGTGTATATATATGTATATATATATATATATAAACTTATGTATCTTAAGAGAGAAATGAAAGAGGATAGTGAGACGGGCCAAAAAAAGAGCTTTTTGTTGCTTTTAAGGAAAAATTGAGTCGCTATTATGAACGAACTGTATTGTCAAGTATGACCGATTCATAGCTAAATTTTTTCAATTCCAGTCAACTTTATAGCTAAAAATATTATACTTTCTGGAGTCCACTTATCAGATAAAATAACTGTACGCAGAGACTCCAGGACAAATTATTGATAATAATTGTACATTTGTTTTTATTAGACTTGATAAATAATTTGAAATGTCCAAGATATTCAGCTATCGTAGATTTTTATCAGTTAAATTGGAAAATGTTTAGCCACATCTAGACAAAAAATAGCTAATTTGGCAAATTCTGTGACGAGCTATAAGATTTGGAGACGGCTCCGAGAGGTTTAAAAAAAGGAAGGAAAAGAAGAGAGAAGCTTTAATAAAAAAAAAAAGGGAAGAAAAAAAAATTATATCAGCTAATTTGGAAAAAATTGGCAGATATTGCCGAAAATAGCTAATTTGGCAACCTTGTAGAAAAAAAGAAGGAAAGATTTGGAGAAAGCTCCGGGATTTTTTTCTTTTTTAGAAAGAAAATGAAAGTTTGAGAAAGAGAGGGAAAGAAGAGAAGAGAAGAAAAAATTGAAAAGAAGTTGAAAAAAAAAAAAATCCGGTTGGGACGGAACTCCCCCCCCCTCCCCTGAAATGAATTAACCAGATCTAGCTAAAAAAAAATAGCTAATTTGGCAACCCTGTAAAAAAAAAAAACTAGAAAGATCTGGAGAAGGCTCAGGCTGTTTAATTAAAAGAAGAAGAAAAAAAACACGATAAAAAACAACATACATCCTGGTGAGGCGGACTTGAAAAAGAAGAGCTCGTCTGTCTGTTTCGAGTAAAAAGATAGAAGTGGATATTTTAAAATGATAAAGATCTTGTCTGCTTCCCCGGCTGGGCTATAAACGACGGCAGAAGGAGATGAGGACTGAGTAAAGTGACCATTGAGACGGCCTTTCTGTCGGCTTGTTCCCTCACCGTCCCGTCCCGTACGGACACTGATCTGTCCTGAGATAGTCTCGCACAACCCCCTTCCTCCCGGTTAAGTTCGTCTCTTCTCCTCGAGTTTCGTTCATTGGACGAGCAGCCTCGAAAGAAGCTACCCCTACCGCGCCGCTGGAGCCTCCCTGCCTTCAGTATTGGAGAGAGAAGAGGAAGAAGGAGAAAGGAAAAAAAAACCATAAAACTTTTACTTATAGTAACTTATACTTATCAACGGATTACCTATTCACTGTATTTTTACTCTCCTTTTTTTTTTGTTGAACTCTCCAACCATTAGTCGATGGCTGTCTGCCCGTGAATATCGTCTTATAATAGCAGTTAGAACTGTGGGCTCAACAGAACACGACTCTCACTGCACCGGAGAGAAGAGACTTAGTTTACAACTTCGTTTCTATTTACACTAAACTTCTATTTACACTATGCACAGATATCGGAGTTAAAAAGACACGTATAAGTTTCTTTTTTACATTTTACTTTTTTTTTTCTCTTGAGTATCCATTTCTCCTGTGTTCGTGTGTTGGGCTCGGGTATTAACACTGTCGGTGTTTATTTTAAACCATTACAACGAAAAGCTGAGCATTATTACTCTCCGACGGGAAGAAAACGATACGTTATTTTTCTTCTTTTTTTAAAAAATTATTATAGAAATCCAACATACCCAACCAATATGTCCCCAAAAAAGAAATATCTGTTTTCAACACGGCCACAAACATGGCCAGCTTTAATAAATTGAAATTAGAAATTTGGAAAAAAACAAACAAACCTTATTAAATTACGGAAAAAAAAAAAAAAAGGATCATTTTACTGATACAAAATCCTGGAATCCAAATCGGTTGTTTTTGGAGAGCAAACTTTGTTCTGCCAGCCGAACGATATGAATTACCAACTCTCAAATTCGCACGGATAAAGTACGGTACAAGGCCTGGAATAAGGAGTCTTAATCTAACCAATATTTCTCTTCATTACACACGTACCCAATGGAAAGGGGATTTGGAATTATAGTACTTTTCTACACAATACATTCGGTGATTTTAATCAAAGGTAAGTGATTTTTGTTTGTTCATTTGTTGGGTCTGCTTCGTTAGTTCCCATACGACGGAAAAGAAAACCCTAATCCTAAGCCTAACCTCAACCCCAGATTTAGGTCCTTACTGCTGAAAAGGGCTCCAAGTTTTTATTCCACCCACCGACAAAAAATGCCTTTAAAAATTAATTTTTTTTACTTCAGAGTTATAATCTGTTTGATTTTTATTTGATAGAGATAAAATATTATTGATCTGTGAAGTATTATAGGTTAAATTAAGTATTATGAATGTTTTACTTATAATTTGGTCTTGAAAAAATAGCTAGATACGGAAACAGAAGGGTCCCCCGAAAAATGTCATGAACAGGACCTCATCTATGTTGACAGTCGGCACTATTCGTGTACAAGTCGATTTTATTGAATATTCTGATTTTTATGAGAGTCCGTAAGTCATCTTATGCACTGGGTCCCAATTTTTGTCGAAAATCGGTTCCGCCTAGGTAATCTCGATAGAATAAAACAAACGGAACCCGTCTATTCCCGCTGGTTATTTTATTTTTGATCTGGTTGGGTCGAACGGATAATTTTTCGTTTTCGTGGTGGGAGACTAACGAAACCCTTATTTTTTAAATCAAGATTTATATATATATATATTTATTTTTTTACCCTCGATTTATTTCAGTGTATTGTTTAACATCTCACCAATCAATAATATTTTTTTGTCGGTAGTAGTGACACTAGTCCCTGCAATTTCCAAAAATAATTTTCTATAGATTCTTTTTTTTTTTTTTTTTTTTTTTTTTTAAATTTTTTAAATATTCTGGATCATCGGGGTTCTTCGGATTTATTGCGCCCCCCAGATACCCCCTGCCCACCTCAGTTGCGGGTTCTCCTCTGTTGTTGATCACTACCGCTTCATAAGTGATAGAAAGAGATCAACTGAAGCTTAAGCTTCTTAAACCACGTTTTTAGATTGGAACTGTCATCATTGTTAAGTAGACGACATAAGAACACTCAAACTATTGCAATAACATTAAAGATATAAACTAGTAGGACGGTCAAATGTGCGCACTGTAGGGCCCAGTGTATAACATTTCTTGGGACCCCTTCCCTATTTTCCTATCGAGCTATTTATGTTCGAACATATCGAAACAAATGTTGTATTCATGAAATTATAATGTTCAATTCAACGCCAAGTCCCACAGTTTAATAATTCATCTCTAATTCAATAAATACTCGGACAATTTGAAACCTTGAAGAATTTTTTCTGTAAGGGTTGGGCTGAAACCTTGAAGCCCCATTCAGTTGCACTAATTGTTACAGCTTCGAAAACGTCTTTAGAAAAAGAAAACAAAAAAACAGTTGTACGTCAGGTATTGATTAAACACGGATGCAGCGTATATATATATATATATATATATATATATATATATATATATATATAATTATGCTACTTTTTATTAACTATCACCGGCTTTGTTATTTACACAGTGCAACTTTTGATTTTTGTTCCTGAGTGACAAGTGTAATTTCTGATTGATTACGTCTAAAACGTATAGAATATGTTTGTCAATTATTCCCTTTTAACTTGCCTTTTGTGACCAGTGACGGTGATAATTTGAAATCTATCTATTTTCAATCGGACAACGAACAAGTGAATCACAACAAAACAAAAACATATCACTGTCCTGATCACAAAAGCTAAGTTTGAAGAGGATAATAGCCATTTTCTCTACTTATTAGACCTGATCAAATGAATTAATGTAACTCATTTCTCAGGAACAGAAATCGCATGGGGTTATTGATTTCGAAAAATTTCCTGTCTCATTTTTAAATTAATATTATTTCCCCAGGCGCGACATTGTATTGAAGTATTAATTGTTTTACATTACCTTCAATCATGCTTTAATAATATCAATTGTAATTCTTTATTTATTTTTGTTTCACCCTCACGAATTTTTTGGGACGCTAAACTGTCCGAGCGTCGAGCAGTTGGTTGAAAGGAGACGTTCATTTCGGGATACTCTTTCGGATTATCACCTTGGTTGTTGTAAGGGCACCCAGCAGAGCAGATATCGATTCTTATATAAATAACCCTGCAGAGTCATTTTTCTTCCTATTGTTTCGACAATTTTTTTACTACTTTTTTCTATTCATCTAATATCGGAAGAAAACATATCAGCTTTCAAAACTAGTGGAACAATAGTCTGATTCCGACTAAGTGGCGATTAGTATACGTCAACAGTGGAAGTATGGTTTTCAGAGTCCTTTTCATCTTAATTGTAAACATTGACAATAAAAACAGGACTTTCCTCCAACTAATCATTGAAAGTTTCTTTTCAAGACATGGAACTTTGGGTTATTTTCTTTTCCTAATAAATATAGGAAGAAACTTTGAGGTATAAAATTCCTGCGAACATGAGTTTCTGATCGTTGAAATTGAATCGTTTGAATGGGACTGATTTTGACACATCACCGTCTTTTTCTAATACGGTAATGTTCTGTTTTCTTTCCTGAATTCCCTTATATCTTTTAATTGATAATTTTGTCAGTGAAATTTTCATACCCACGCACACCTGATGTTGGAAATACTACTCAAAGAAAAATGAATAAGAGAATTCATTAAAGAAAAACATTATCTCAGTATTTAGAAAAATACGGTGAAATGTCAAAATCGGTTCCATCCGAATGATCGAATTTTGACGGTCAGAAACTCCATGTCTCCGAAAATTCATACCGGGTTTCCAGGGTTTTGAACATTTTTAATTGTGTTCTTAGTTTAAAAACCACTTGATTCAGTTTTGCTGCTAACAACTTTCCAAGAAAAAAAAAAGAAAAAACTACAATATCTCGAGGTACAAGTTTAGTAATGTGGTCCCTTAGAAAGGAGCGCAGCCCCTCCATCAGTGAGTAGTATCGCTTCATTTTCAAATCCTATATACTTACAATGACTATTCTCGAAATCGGAGCAGTAATTTTTTTATTTGTTATGAAACGAAGTCGTAACAAACCGTTCATAAATATGCAAATGTCGGAGAATTGTCGACGTGTAAGCTGTACCCCTTATTGGGGTTAGCTAGCAAGGGACTTGGTCATTGAAGTGTGAAATGCGAAGACAATATTGCTAACTCAGTTGGGAACTCGGCAAGTTTTAGGGACTTCTTGTTCTTAATTTGAACCTGATTTTTAAGTTTTCGTCCGTGGTAAATTGATTAATATATCTTTTTGTGCTTCCGAAGCTTTGACTTTTATATAAATGAATGATGTCCGGTCACTCATCACTTTTCTTTTTCTGATTTTGTTATTTTATTTTTTTCAAAAAAAATATTTTAACATATTAGTTTGTGACTTGAACCTAATCAAAAACCTTTGTCCATCCTGGAACACAACTTCGGCTGTTTCTGATTGTCAGAGTATGCAAATAATTTTTTTACATCAATTCACGCCACTTTCTTGTTAATAATTCAAATTGAAAAAGGATATTTAAGCCCTGTAGAGTTTTCACCAAAAAAAAAAAAAAAAAAAAGGATTGAATGATGAATTTCTGGCAGATGTTTTTTTTTATCATCAGGCTCTATCAGCAGTCTAACGTGTGATATATATATATATATATATATATATAATTTATTTGATCTATAATATTTGATAATGATTAATGATACAACTCTGATATTTGAAATGATCCCCCATCATTACACGCACATATAATTAATGAATATTTATGTAGAATTAATCAATATCAGATCTAAAGAAATCTAATGTATATACTTAAATCTCTTTCAAAACTAATCTCTTAGCGAATATATATATATATATATATATATATATATGCCTATAATGTGCCATGTCCATGTAGAAACCCGATTCTCAGAAAAATCATTAATTGAATGATTGTTGAACTGGACCATGAAAGAAATAATTCCCCCACTTTTTGCTCAAAAAACCATGAAAATCTATTCACGTTCGCTGAATACGTTGGAGATGTTATCAACAATTGAAACTTGATGGTGGTTAATTCAATTCAGCGGTTCTTCTCACAGAGCGTGGTCCCACTGCAAAAATGATTCAAATAATCTTTTTCGCTTCTAATTTTTGTACTTTCAATTCATTACATCTTCCCATTCTCTGGTGATAAGTCAGTTTTGGGAGAAAAAAAAAGAAAGTTGATCTTGGGTTTTAGACAGAGGGTTCCCGTTTACAATAATTACTAAATGAAAACGAGCCAATATTAGGCACTTAATTTGCAATTAACGTAAACGATGCACTGGGATTTTTCCATTTTAACGAGTCTTCTCCGGCTGTTATGATTTTTTCTTGTTTTTTCGAACGAACCCCTGAAAATGATTGAAAAATTTAGAAATATCATATGTAAGCTCAGTTTGTAAGAGAACCACTCACCGATCTCTTGGGTATGATTTCGAATCAGAAATGTTTGGTCAGTGTGTCAGTTTGGTTTGACATGACTGGACAGACTAACTATAAGATATTACTCACCTGCGAGAGTTCTTGATGCTACCGCCGAAAAACGCCAACGAAAAATATTATGAACTGGAAAGAGTGTCTCAGGACTGTCCAGTCATTAGAACATGCATAAGTCCACAATTATGGAGAGGCGTGGTTGAAAGCGTCCCTTCTTGAAGGAACACCTGCGAGAACTTAGGCCTAACATATTCGGCGAGCATGCATTTAAAATTTACTATTCCGATGAGTAAACAAAATCTTTGACTTAGTTAACAGAATAAGGCATTGTATCCTTATAAGGGGGCAAAATCCCTGTCAATAAAATGGAGCATTTAAAAAGTGAATGCATTTATATGAATGGACGATATCTCTCAACTTGATAGTAAAAAAATACAGCAATAGGAAATTCATATTTCCGTTTGAGTGAACATTAGCAATATCTTCAACTTTATTGATTACAAAATTAATTTCTATATCTTTTTTCATCTCTCCTTAAATTACAAAAGACTGCTTTAGTGGGGAAGGATATTCGAATGGTCACTTACTGAGAGACGTTAAAGTGATCGATTTTCATGAATATCTATCTGTGATGCTTATATCTGTAGTGTGTGCCAATACATCAGATCAATACGTAAGCAGTCTTTTTGTTATTCGTTGAAGTTTAACATGTTCAGTGTATGTGATTGATATTCAATAATGAAATACGTACGTCCTTTGTCGAAGGGGCTCATGTTGAAAAAAAAATAATGAATATTTCTTGCTAATGCTCTTTTTCTATCGTCAACTTGCGGACCTATCGATGTGCCCGCGCATCCATATATATGTGTGTGCGTGAGTGTGTATATAATTAGTCTGTGACAAGAATGGCACTTCGAAAACATAGTCCTGTTCCAATCGAACTAAATGACGGTCAATAGCTGGAATCCTAATTTAATTCATTATAAAATACCTCAGAAGCACTCGGCGAGCGCATACACCCCTTGCAAAGATCAGTTCGTATGACTGCAACGATGCAGGGGAGGTGACTGAAAAAAAATCTTGAATCCACCTCGAAATTTGATCGATTCTTCCTCTTAGTCCAAGGCCCAACCCTCCACGAAAAACCCCTTTTCGAGTTAATGTGTGTACAGAAGTGTGATTGACTTGAAATAACCTTTTTTTATATGCTTACCTGAAAAACTGCTCTTCACTCAAAAACCCTGGGATAAGAAAGGATCTCAAAACCCCCTAACCAAAAAAAGAAAATATAGTCTTCACTTTCGTTCAATATTCATTTTCTTCGAATTATGACGCGAATTGGTTGCTGTAGATATATATAAAAAAGTTGCCTCTCTTGCTGGCCAAGAAAGGGCTGAAAGTGGCTGGATTACAATAATTTCCGGCTATCTGTACATGTTATGGCTCTTGAAATCTGCGAATGTTTGAATTTTATTTTGATGAAAATATATCATTTGGAATCGTATTTTGACAAAGCTGTTATTGAATTTTTAATTTCGTGATCAATCAATCTTGAGTTTGCTCGAAAAATCATCTGAAGGCTCTAATAATTGAAATTGATGATTTGAATTTTTAATGGAAAGATATATTATTTAAAAGTCATAATCACACTTTCCATTCTCATCATTCATTGGAGTCTTTTATGAATTTCATGAGTACAAACGAAAGATCATGCGAAGGCTCTAATAATTAATGTTTGAATTCTTGATGTTTTCATAAAATTTTTTCAAGTAAATGATATGCTGATTCTTTGAAATCCAAACATCTGGAGATTTCAAGAATTATCGTGTGTTTTCGATTGCACTTGACATTTTCAGCCATAAAGTTGGCTGGCAATAAAGAACGGGATAATTTAGCCAGTTTCAGCCACCAAGGGAGGCAATTTTCTTCCGATTTACGGCTGTCAACAATTTACATCCGTGCGTTCATTTTTTGAAATTCTATTCAATTATCTGATGATTTGTTCTTACTGTATCTTGCTTAAGGGAAATTTATATCTATATATATGTATATCGATCCATCAGTTATCTATTTATCCGTCAATTTCTATGTCTATCTATTTTTCTGTCTGTCTCTCCGTCTATCTATTTATCTATCTCTGTATGTTCATATCTATCTATCTTCCTATACATATGTCTATCTGCATTTATATCTATATGCATGTATATCTGTATCTCTCTCTCTATCTATCTATCTATCTATCTATCTATCTATATATATATATATATATATATATATATATATATATATATATATGCGTCATGGTACTTCAAAAATGTCACTGCACTGCATACGTCGCAACCGAGAAACAATATCCTTAGCTCTCTCTCTCTCTCCCTCTGAAAGTCTTATTTGTATATCTAAGTGTTTATTTATACACGGTGGGCCAATAATTGGTGTACGGTACTGATCGAGTCGTGTTCAGTCTCTTAGATGCTCGCTGTGTCCTTCATCAACGGTGTCCTATTCCTGGAACCCGTCCTCGACACTGCGGCACTAAGTGACACACTAATTCTGCTTATCATCAAAAGCCCATAAACGCTTGCGAGTTGAACACGTTGTGGGGCACCCTCTCAGAAACCTTCTCTGCTATGTCACTTCTCCCGACTCCGTAGAATTCTGTCGGTATACGGTCGACTGAGCAGGGCGGCAGTACTCAATGCTGCCACGTCGCCTACTGCTGGTGGGAAGGTGTTGTCAAGGTGGGCCCCCCAATTTGTTAAAGAAAAAAATCATGAAAAACAGTTCGTCAAAGACAGCCCGAGCAAATTTTGGCACTACTACGTTGTGTAATATATTCAGGTAATTGTTACCCTCTATAGTTGTATCGAATAGCAAATCTTGGAAGTATTAAGGACCCCGATAGACGATGGTTGAAAGGAGCAATTAATGGTTCATTTGGGCTGTTAATTTCAAGATACCAGATTTTTTTTTCTTATGTTCAAACCTTGAAGATTCTTGGAAACATTATATTTTCAGTAATCATGTACTCAAGAATCACTATCACCTTTAACTCGAATCAATTTAGCAGATCCGAAGTCAAATATTTTTTGCATATTTACATGCATTTTTACGTATAAAATATAAACAAACGATCGGATCGACCGTAACTCACTATTTTCAATTCCTAGGCTTTCGTCAACATTGTAGCATTACATCACCAAAATATGTCAAGATTTTAGAAATTTTCCATAATTGTAAACAAATACGTGTTCGCTTAAAAAATGTGAACAAACAATTGGATCAGCAATAACTCACCATTCCCAGATAGAATCTCTCCAGAAGTCCTATACACTAACTTACATCGTATGAATAAGAGAAACAAAGTTATTCAATTGAGAAAAGGGAGACGAAAACGACGGCCTTACACTAATGAAAGGTGGTCCCCAGCATCTTTCTTCCGACGGGGACAAGAAGGGTCCCAATGAGACCATCACTGAATACCATACTGCATTTCTACTTTTGGCACTCCCTGTATATGCAAGGGGTGCCTCAGTGGCCGACTGCAGGGTGTTCCGCCTACTGGCTCCTGTGATGCTCTGCAGAGGGGTCAGCCAGCCAGCCCTGCATCTACAATGGGCTACCGCTTCTAGATCAATAAGGAAAAGAATCAGTCCGGTACCTAATGATGGGGAAAAAAAATACACCAGTATAATTTTTAAAGTAACCTAATTACATTTGGAGAAATCTGTCTGTGTATGCATGCGTGTGCCACGATTACTCGACAACTAGCCATTGTACGAAGTAGACGTACGTCAGATGTGCTTGACAGCACACCTGACAGCACAGTGTTGGGTTTGAAGCTTGAATCAGCAGTTACTGAGAAATCTGATGGTGATTATAGATCCCTCTCAATTATTTCTCAAAATTGAAACCCTTGACTTCCGCTCCTTAGAATTGGGTAGATTGGAATGGAGTAACCAATGTACTTCGAAGTCGTAATTTCGTACGATGGACGGAAAATTATTTTACATGACAATAATGACAAACTGCTCCCGAACATATTAGGTCCGCCCTCTCCCTATCATGCACTTATGGAACGAGCTCTGATCAAATGTGGGAAATTTCAGATCTGAATTTAACTCATCATGGGCACGTCTCCGGCCACGAACTCTTTGATCCAACCTCCTGAATACAGCTTCTCCACGCGCGCTATCCGATAGAGTAGTGTTCCTGTACGAAATCAGCCAAAATTGCATAAAATTGAAGAAACTTGTACCAGTAGTACACTCGGGAGAAGTTGTTGTGTTTTCCTCAGACCCTTAAAATTTGTTAACGATGGAATGTTAGACTATTTGATGACTTTTGTAGAAAATCACTCCCCAACTTTCAACTGCGTAAATAACTGTTTACGTCTTCTCAATTTCATTTGGGCTTCGGAAAAAAAAAGAAAGAAATGTAAAAAAATGACCGAACTCGTTTTAGTGGAAAAGTCCCTTGTTTCAAGTGTTATGTATGTGATAATTTCGTCTGTATAATTGTTACCTTTGAATAGAATAGCTTATCGTTACGGACAGGTAGGAATGGAAAAGTCCTATTAATCACTTTACAAACGATCGAGGATTGATGACTTTTTTTTGCATTGAATTCAACTCGTTCATTAAACGTCCCATTTCACTTCGCCTCTGCTTCAGAAAACTAAAGCTCTTGCTTGACCAGAGTTGTCGAGTCTTGAGAAATAACTAAAATCAGCTAAATTTATTGATTTCTAACAATATTTATAGCTGGAAATATTATACTCATTCTTGTGAAAACAAGCATGCACGAATGTAAATGGACATCCGTGAATATCAGGGCGAGTTGCCTCCAGTGGTGGCTAAAAATAGCTGTTTTTCCCGTTTTTGAAAAGTTCCAGTTGCTAGATTATGTAATTTGAAGATGATGATAATGATACTCTTCATGTTTATTCATTGGAGCCTTTGTATGAATTTTTGAGCGAACTAATCAATGTCGAGTACGCTCTAAATCATACGAAGACAGTTGTTGAACTCATTGATATTTTGAATATCATATTTTTTATTTTTTTCTTCAATGATATATTTATAAAAAATGAAATTCAATCCTCGAAGGTTTTCACGAGCTGTCGTGTGACTTGACATTTTAGCCATAAAATTGGCTGGAAATGAAAGTCATAGTAAAAGCTGGCCATTTTCAACCACCAAGGGAAGCAATCTCTGTAAATATTTACAGCATCTATACTCCTCATTCAAAACCCACATCAAATAATTTAACAGCCTGATTTCCCGGTATTGTAAATTTTCATTGACTATAAGGAGAAGAAGAAAAAAAAACACTTTTTTTTCGCCTCTCCTCTCTCTCTCTGTGACACGCGTGTCGATCCTCAAGCCTTTCGTATCTACCTCTAGTCCCCGTGGGAATGAATCGCCACCCGTCGTTGGGCGATACATCATCAAACAAACAAGGAAAATAGAAAAAATACGAACTGAATGAATTCTAAATAAACAGAATTAGGCGTAAAATCTGGAGATATTCTCCTTGAAAACAATCGTGACATTATCTAGGTTTAGGCACCCCTCGTTATAACACGAGAACGTCCAAGAAAGGGAACACACTGTACAAATCAGTGTTATAATGGGAGTTGGTTTGTAAGTATGAGTTTTCTGTAAGGAGAGAATTAAGCGAAATTCTGTAGATATCTTCTGAAGAACAATCGCGACATTATCTCCATTATCTAGGAAAAGGCACCCCTTGTTATAACACGAGAACGTCCGAGAAAGCGAACTGCATTATAACCGAGCCGCCAATTAGGCTATTTTAGGGATCCATCACCCATCCGCACTATAATGCGAACTGCGCTGTACGGATCTGCGTCATAATGGTGGTATTTATCCACACTCCCTTACCCCCACCCCGGAGCAAAATGCGACTTGGGGGTCAAAGCTTAATGTTAGTACGAATTTTCCGTAAGTCGGACATTCCTAACTCGGGAGATCTACTGTGTACGCACTTTCCCTTTGCATACAATTCCTTTCTTGTATTCTTAGTGTAGTATGGCGACGTTTCTCGTGATGACTGATCACTTTGCTCCTTCCCTGGTACACGCCCGACGTATGAATGCCGGGTAACAGGGCAGTGATTTATAATCGCCATCTGAAATCGTTCACTTGTTGCAGAACATGTTGAAAGATGTCTGCCAACGCCCGACTCTGCAGAAAACTTCGGCCTGTCACGCCAGCGTGTTCACATGTCATTTTATTACAAAGGATTGTCACGCCGGCATGTTAACAAGTCACTTATAACAAAGGATTGTCTCACGGCCTCATTTGTAACAAGGCACACGCTAATTCTTAGCAGCTTTTACCGCTAAGCTGCCCGAAAGTTACGTTATCGACAAGTGTAACTAGCTCGTAACTCTCGGGGCCCCTTGGGTCGTGGAGCACACGAGCCAGTCGGGCTGCAACACCATTTACGATCTCCTGCCAGTCAGGTACCTCAGGGCATGGTGAGAAGCTGAACGTAGCCGCAGGAAATTTAGGGGCTAACAGACACGTGTCACTCGGAAAATGTTGATAATTTTCGGCAATTTTTTCATCTAGGAAGGACATCAGCTTGTGAAATATTCGTCGATCTATAAAATGAAAGCTTTATCTATCATTAGGTTGAGGACCTATCGATGAACCGACGCACAAAGCTCGAAATGAGCGAAGCGTTGAAATACAGACTCATTTGTCTGAAACAAGCTCCCAATATTGTCATTTTACTCCCATTCATAAACTTTCCCTTTTTTCTATTTGTTCAGACAAAAATTATTCCAATTTTCGTCAAATCTCCGATGTATCCACGACTATGTTCCACACGAATCGTTTTCCATCTGATCAATGTCATTTCAACGTGTTATCTAATCTCTATCTGTTTTTTGGTTAATTTTTTGGATATTAGAGCTTGTAATTAAGTTTTATTGGTATTTTCATTAATTCTTACTTGCGTTAACACTAACATACACCCACTTCTTCAGCGCAAAGAAAGTTGAGTATAGAATTGAATAAGAAGTTCTTGGTCTAAAGCCTTTGAACAAATGCACACTTGGTGATGACTCGGTACCGAGTTCACAGTAGCAAATCGAGCAACCTTAGATCATGTATATAAATGGGGAAATGTGCCACTTTCGAGGATTGAACCCGTGTCCACCAGGAAGCAGCTAATACGCTGCTCTGCTCTGACCCACTGAGCCTATGACACCGTTAGCAATGCAGAAGTGCGAAGAGCGCGCCTATATCACCCATCATATGGGCCACTTCCTGGTAGACACAGGTTCGATCCCTGCACAGTGCTTATTTCTTCCTTTATTTACGCGATATGAGGCCGCCTGATTTATTACTGAGGAACTTCGGTGCCGAGCAAAACATGGTTCTTACATTAACATTTTGTC
This sequence comes from Thysanoteuthis rhombus, assembly GCA_963457665.1. Taxonomy (NCBI): domain Eukaryota; kingdom Metazoa; phylum Mollusca; class Cephalopoda; order Oegopsida; family Thysanoteuthidae; genus Thysanoteuthis; species Thysanoteuthis major. Next base: position 2,504,451 of record OY735224.1, on the reverse strand, counting down.
AGATATGAATTGCCCATCTTGTGACACACACACACACACACATAACAGTTTATATATATATATACGCGTATTCAGTCCGACAGAAAGGATTGTAAATTGCGTTACATTATAATATAAAAACTTATTTGAAATGGTTTCCCGTCATCACACACACACACACACACATATATATATATAATCAGATCTCTTTCAAAACGTATCTTTCGGCAAATGTCTTGTTCAAAGATCTGTGTGTAAAATGTTGTTTATGTTGAGTTAATGACTTCCGTCCGACAACCAATGACACCCGACCTCAAATTTAGGTGTGGTTGTCCCACCAGGGGCCCCTCTTGATCTCCTATGCAGTGTCGGCTCTTCCCCCCCCCCACCGTAGCGAGAGGAAGATGTTTACTGCTTTGCTCTTTTAAGCTGAAGAGGGATAGAACGCTCAACTTCTCACAAATAACTCCATTCAACTTACATCAGGAAGTGTCCCCCCCTGTCTATGTAATCACTTGATTTCACGGGATGCAACAACGATTTAATGAGACGATCTACTATGTAACGGACCCCCGTGTTACGTACCTACTGGGTGGGTGAAAAAAAACTCTCGTTTGGAAATTGGTTATAACATTATTTATTGGTCAAATGTACGTATAAGAGAGACAAGAGAAAACACTTGGGCAACTTTCTCCACTGATGAGAAATGAAATGCTAGCTCACTAAGGACCGAAATAGTTTGTTTCACGAGACCCGAGCAATATTTACAGAAGTTTCATATTATTTTTTAATAGGGAGTTAATTCTCTCTCGCCCTGTAAATGAATTCGATGCGATTCATATTGAACTATCGAACCCCCCCCCCCCCTCCGTTCTATCCTTCGTCCTAGCTTCCGGTTGAACTACCAAACCTCTCCTTTATGTTATCACTGAAAGCGTAACATTCGGTCTTCAGTTAAAACTAGCAGAACTAGCATTCCTTGGGGAATTATGAATCACCACCACAAGTGATGAGTTTGGGGGGATCAATTAAAAAGTTGGAAAATGGGATCATTAATGAATAACTTACTTCTCTCGCCTTTTGTTGGTAAAAACCTATTGGAGAAGGGAATGGAAAGAAAAAATCGACTTCTCATTGAGAAGAGAGCGTGTGCAAAATCCTGAGTTCCTACTATGAACTGTTCGGGCAAAGTCCGGATAGATAAAAAAAAAATATGTCTGAACACACGAATAAGCTGAATCCAGCAACAGGGATTGAACCGGCTTCTTGTTGGTAGCGATGCTGGATAATGATATGATTATTGATGTGACGCTGTCGTAGTTAGTGTTCGTTTTTTTTTTGTTTTTTTTTTTCCCTCTTCCTCTCTTAGCAGTGCAATGTGTCATGTGACAACATTCTGCTGGGTCATATGACATGCCTGTGTCCAACCTTAACATACCACGCGACTCTGATGAACATGAAACGATTAGGAAGAAACCCAAGCTGAAATGACTTCCAATTACAATCTGAACTAACTCGTTAAGTATGGATGGTCATTGAAAATATAATTGTAAAATACTCTGCATTAGTCCAATTAGTGATGATCGTGGCGACTGTTATCATCGAAAAATGCCATAAGTGGGTTCGTCATTAAAGGACAAACCGAGTTATAGGGTTGTAACAGTTGCAGGAATAAAGATGAAAGGCAATAATTGAACGACCGTTATGTCGAAGTTTTGATCTATTTAAAGGAATTTAAGCGAAGAATGAATGTGATAAGAATGAATTCTATTCATGACGCACTAGCGTTTTCAACTGAAACACATCGAATCGAGTTTTTGAGAACTGATCGAGAAACATCTAGATCTAGGAGAATGTAGACAATGTAAATAAACCTGCCTGATTGAGCCCCCCAAAGGCTTGAAAAAGAAATGAAAGCTCCCCCTTCCCCCCAAGAATTGGAAAACATTTTTCAAGAAGGGTTTTAGTGGAGTACTGATGCCATTTTCAACCCAGTAGACGAAACGGTTTAACCAGGAGCGCTGGAACCAACATAGAAAAAGGATATAATATCTTAACGTCTTTGATGGCTATGGTTATTCAGTTAGTATGATTCGCCTTCGTATGTTGTTATAGTTCATTTAGACACATTCATGTTAAGGTAATGAATTACTTCAACAAAATTAAATACCTCTGTTGCATGAGTAATATATATATATATATATATATATAATATATATATATATATATATATATATATATACATATATATATATATTAGAATGTGGAATCGCCTGGAGAGGGCAGAAACATGAGCTAGTTTGTGTAGCGAATCCATATTCTACTATTTATTTCCAGCTCTACTCTAAAACAACTCAACTTCAATTTTGAAAATTTGTATGTATCGGGCACTCTATGAAATAAACCATTACATATCAGAAATGGCTTTATATACATGTGTGTGTGTGTATATATATATATATATATATATATATATATATATATATAATAGATTGTGGATTCTCGACTCAAACTAGCTCCTGTTTCTGCTATTTATTTCAATAGTAAAAAGTTGTATGTATCGAGCACTCTATGAAATAAATCCATTACATTTCAGAAGTGGCTTTATATTATCGATATATTATATTTTGTTATACTGCTAGCCTCATCTGTACTATATATATATTATATTATGAAGAATAATCATGGTATCCTAGTTGGAATTCTTGTACAACAATGTACACTTGGGTTAGATCTTATTTTGAAGCAAGTATGTAGCGAAAGTAAAGCATCCTTCTATCAAGATATGCATGTGACGTGTCAGCTTTGTAGTTCCAATTCTGGTCGGGACTAGAATAGAAATTTCTAGAGACCCCATTGATACAAGTCCACCGAAGTGATACCTCCACAGATTAGAGTGTACTCAATTAGCTGCTAGGTACACAGGGAATGAACATTGAATTTTGAATGGTCAAGACCATTATCAACTGTCTCAAGTCCTTCGTCATAGCTATTGTGTCGACACAGAAAATCTGTGTTCGGTCTTGATCGGTCGAGAAGGCTATGATGTGAGCTTCAGGTCGAAAAACAAATGATAGGGTCCTTTTCCATTTTATCCATCTTCAAAAGATGGCTTCGATGCCTGAGTGAAAACACAGACATCAGGGAATGCCCTACTGTCACTGACCCTCCCTGGAGTGCATTGGGACAACCGTGCAAATAGAAAAAAAATCGAAAATATATTTCATCGATTTCTGACGGGCCATCAGAACTTGTGATTGATAGTGTTGAGTTTTCTATACATAAACCTTATCCCAACTACTACTGCCCATCACCTACCTCGTTACTATATATATATATATATATATATATATATATATATATATATATATATATATATATATATATATATATATATATATGATCAGTTCTGCGTAGCGTAGGGGTAGAGTATCTGCTTCTGGGTCCGGAGCGAAGCTTTCGACCTCACCTACCAGTACTGGAAATCCTCACTGAAGAGATGTAATACAAGGAAGCAAGCTCTCTGTGGATGGCACAATTATTTATATGTGTATATTTATATATAATATATAGATATAATCCGACAGAATATTTGCGGTATCATATTATTTTGAACTTGATTTGAAATAATTTCACGTTGTTACATGGAGAATGAGTCACTTGGCCTAGACAGCGTAAACGGAAATAAACAATTGGAGAAGAATGGGGCTACTGCTTCTTCAATTGTTTTTTTAAAAAAAATCATTATTCACGCTGTCTAGGCTGAATGACTCATACTGTATGTAACACCAGGAGGTCATTTGAAATAGTTTCAAATAATGCAACATGCACATACACCGAAAAATAGGAACAAAAAGGTGATATACTTATTAATCCTTCATTAAATGCTTCACTGAAAGCTTTTGAATTTGGTGTATGTGTGTACATGAGCGTCTGGTTTCTATATACCGAAGAGATAAATAGTTATGTATGTATACACTTATGTGTGTGCGTGTGTGTACCGACCTATAAATAAACACCAGTTGAATTGTCACGGATATATTTTTCACAATTCGTTCAATTGGAAGAATCCATTGTTCCAAATGATAGGTAATGACGTTGGTTTTTTTCTTTCCTTTTTTTTTTCATTTCAGTCATCAAAACTATTACCTCGAAATAGAAGAGTCCATTGATATAGACAGAGGAACCGGAAACTCATTTTGTTCAATGCGTTAGGAAAAGATAAATAAAATGTTCTTTCTACTAGTATAATGTAAACCTATGAATATATATATATACATCTTAAATTTTATGAAAACACAGAAATATGTTTGAGCTCATCGGTTGCGTAATCTGACTGGCAGACTATATATATATATATATATATATATATATACATTATTTGTAGTTTATGTCATACACTATACTTGTACTGTTTGAAAAACAAAAGAGCAATTCTACGATTGCATTGTGTTCATAAAACATCAAAAACTTCGTCACTCAGATATCCATTGTTCAGGTTCATTATATTCCCAGAATATTGAACCAATCTTGAGGTTTTAGTAAAGATACAATTTATACTTATGCCAGACGTAACTGATGACGTAAGAGTGACTGACAACAAACGCACGTCGCCAATTTATAATTATGTGTTGGTTCATTATGCCAATATATGGATTGTTTTGTCGGAACACACACACACACACACACACACACACACACACATATATATATATATATATATATATATATATATATATATATATATATATATATATATATATGTGTTAGTCATCACGCAAATATTGGGGGCGTGTACTCATATGCAACATCTTGTTTCTCTCGTTAAAATTCTATAACTGTATAAATTTGAATATCTGAAGAAAGAATGCGCTGATTGGCGTCAGTGGATTATTGCAGGATCCGTACTATGAACGCGTTACGTCGAATCGTGAGATCATATATTTGAAGTTTTAATTTGGAAAAAAAATACAGGGTTCAAATTCAGAACAAGGATATATAACAACTATTTGTACAATCAAAAGTTTATTGATGAAAACTTTATACAGAAAAAAAGATTTATGTGTAGTTCGAACCTTTTTCAACAAAAAATGAATACATAGTTTTGATTTGTTCAAAAGTAGGGGAGAAATCAAGCTTTTTTTTTTTTTTAAATTAAGAAATGAAACTTTGAAAAAAAAGAGATTAGTAAATACTTAGTAATGATGTAGTTGAAACTTATTTATTTATGAAGAAAATGATAGATTAATTCGTAATTTTGATTTGATATAAAGTTTATATAATTTAATAAAGGATAAGACAACTATTTTTTTTACCATCAAAAACCTAATCAAGAGTGAAATCGAACTTTCTCTTACAAATAATAGTTGAAACTTATTTATTTATAAAGAAAATGATGAATAATTTCGTAATTTTGATTTGATAAAAAGTTTATCTAATTTAATAAAGGATAAGACAACTATTTCTTCTTTCACCATCAAAAATCTAATCAAGAGTGAAATCGAACTTTTTCTCACAAAGAATAATTCACTTTTGTCGATTAGGAAATTTCGCTGATAACACGTAACAAGCATAAGAATATTTCACAATTTTTACTCGATGTAGTATTTTTATAAAACAATACAATGTTGCATTTTATACGAAATGAAAAACCTACTTGAACGGACTTGCTAGCAATTATCTTGTTCACCCAATTATTCGATAGTTAAGAAGATCGATTATCTAATCTGATTAAGGAATCTATCTGTCTGTCAGTCAGATTACGCAACTGATAAGCTCATACATATTTCTGTGTTTTGATGAAATGAAAATGTATACTTTCATAAATTGTATATCATACTTATACAAAATGTTCATTGTACAAGATATCTCTCATTTAATATAATAAACTGGATGATTTTTTTTCCCCTGTTTTTCTGTCCGTATTAATGGACTCTTATGCCTCGAGGCAATAGTTTTGACGATTGGAAGAAAAAAAAAAAGAGTGTACCATATAAAGAACGTCATTACCTATCATCTTTCATTTGAACGAATTGCGAGAAATATATGTTAAAATTTAACCGGTGTTTATGTACAGGTTTGTACTTACTTTGTATGATTAATTCGGTTGCCTCTTGTTAAAAACACACCAAATACTTACTAATATTCTACTACTTGGCTACTGTCTGATTGTTTTTCTATTGATCATTTGGATAAAATATTGAATTTCAGATCCAAATGAAACAATTACTTGTGTCAGGCTATGAACAGCCGCGTGTGTAAAGTTGTTCATATATAATGATTATAAATTACGTTACATTAAATTGAAACTCTTATTTAAAACAATCTCCAATCTTTACACGACTGATATACCACTTGGCCCAGATAACGTAAAATGAATGATCAATTGAGGGAAAAGGGGCTGCTGCAGGAATCGAACCTGCGACCGATACGATAGCCGCTTCAACGTAGCATTGCTCTTAACATGGAGCTGTCGGAGATGCAAAAGGCCCAAATGAATACCTCAACTCATGTATGTATGTGTGCGTGTGTGTATGAAAGTGACTATTGGAAGGTGAAGAGTATATATATATATATATATATATATATATATATATATATATATATATATTAGTAGATTGTGGATTCGCTTCACTAACTAGCTCATGTTTCTGCCCTCTTTGGGCCTCATCAGGCGAAGTGTGTATCGAGCACTCTATGAAATAAATCCATTACATTTCAGAAGTGGCTTTATATTATTGATATATTATTATATTATGTTATACTGTTAGCCTGATTTGTACCACATATACTGTATATATAAATATGAGTGTGTGTACATGAATTTGCTTGATGATTTGCTTGGCTTGTAACTGTTCTGTCGCTATCTCTCCGTCTATTTCATCGATCTAGTTATCTCAATTGATTTATGTCTGTCAATATTCGTTTTAGACTGCTGATTCAGTTACTTGCTTTCAGTTGCGCTCGTGATGTAATCATGAAAACGCATGCAATTGTTTGATCAATATACGATTGATTTCAACACGAGTGACTTGACATGACTATTTGTATATTTTTTATTTTCATTTATTAAGTTGTAACCGATTAACACCAAGGATTGGAGTCAGTATCAACAACTCCCATCCATCTCCAACCGAAGATGATTTTACAGTCGAAACCGGTTTGAGAATATTTAGAAATAAATGAAATAGATTTTTCTTTTCTTATTTGTGATCACCCGATTATAAATAATATATGTATGTATTATATATATATATATATATATATAATATTATATGATTATATACTAGTAAGAGTATTTGCTAAACAAATTTTCTGCCCTCTTCGGCTCCGAAGAAGGCAGAAACATGAACTTGTCTGTGTAGCGAATCCACTTCCAATTATATTTCAAGCTCTACTAGAAAAACAACTTGACTCTCAGAGTATAAAGTTGAATGTATCGAGCTCTCTATGAAATGAATCCATCACACATCAGAGATTGCTTTATCTTACATTATATTATACTACATTGCAAACCTGATTGTACAAACACATACACACACACATATATATTAAGAAATGGACATTTTGGTTGGCAGATTGTTTAGCGCAATGGTAACTGCATCGTTTCCTTGAAGCGGCTACCCTTTCGGTGGCAGGTTTGATTCCTGCAGCTGCCCCATTTCATTTAATTGTTCTATTTATGCCGTCTTAATTGGATGATATTAACCATGTAACGACGGGAAATCATTTCAGATAAGTTGCTATATGATATAATGCAATTTCTAGTACTTATATATGTATATTCTCTAATTGTTTATTCTACTTACGTTGTCTAGGCCAAGTGATACATGAACCGTGTAATGACGGGAGATTATTTCAAATAAGAGTTTGTATATGATATAACGCAATTTGTAATCATTCTGACGGATCATGTATCCATTTATTAATACAAAACTGTCGTGTTGAACAAAATGATTAGAACTGATATAAGCCAACAACAAATGAGATTAGAATTTATAGTTGGAATAGTTATTTGAGCCTTTGCATTACCGGCGGCTGTTTTGCTCAATGGTAAGAGCAATATATATATATATATATATATATATATATATATATATATATATATATATGTGTGTGAGTGTGTGGTACAAATCAGGCTAGCAGTATAACATATTGATATATCAATAATATAAAGCCACTTCTTTGCCTGATGTGGGCAGAAACATGAGCTAGTTTGTGTAGCGAATCCACATTCTACTATATAGATATATAGATATAGATAGATATATAATGTGTGAGTGTATGTGAATAATACAGAATTGGAGTAAAAGTATATGGAGACTTAATCTGTTGATTGAATAATTCATAAGTGAATGAATTATTATGCTATCTATGTTTCGGGAGGGATTTTATTTTCAGTTGCATGTGCTTACATTTCAGTGATTAAAAGGTTTCCGTTGGAAACAAATTCAGCCTAGAATGTTTGGATTTGAAGGCAAAAATAGAAATTGACAATGAGGATTCCTAGGAGGCCATGGTAGTGAATCTGGATACTTTTAAGTTAAATGTTGTGTGTGTGTGTGTGTGTGTGTGTGTGTGTGTAAAAAGCCTCACAGCTTTGAAAACTTAACAAAACTTATTAGATTTTTTTGTGTCTCCCCAGTCACCCATTTCCCATTATTTGTCCCTGCAATTTATGCCATCTTCCGAAGTGTTTTCCTATCAGGTATTGATTTGGGGGCTGAAGCATCACTACCACTAACCCAAGGCACCTCAACAGTACCTCACCATATCACCAAACTCTGTGTCTCAGTCTGTGAGAGCTAGATCCGTGCTGAAGCAACCCCTCAATATTTTCACTCTATTCTATAAACGACAATCCTGATTCAGTCAAAATCTTGTCAGCAACGACAGAGGAAAATACAGGTGTGCTCTCTTTATAACACGGTTATTTTGATCTTTGAGGAAACCAATTGTGTTATGACCGGGCTTCAATAACCAGAGTTAGCTATTAGAGCGCAAAATCTGGCTCTTTTAGGGCCAGATCTAGACCTTTTGGGGCTAGATGAATATTTTGGGACCCACCATAAACCTGCGTTATAATGCGAATCGTGCCTTGTCGAACCACGTTATAACGTGGAAATAATTTATTTTTTCTATTGATGGGAACCTGAGTCTAGTTAAGTATATCAAGGTTGAGTTGGCTATAAAATCTCTATTTCCGATTCCGATAATACTTGAATTCAGAACTTACGAATTTAACTCTGATCAGTTGAAGTCTCGTGTCGATCGTATCGACATTTTGTGTGAGTTTCAGTTTTCGCTTTCGAGAGTATAACACTACTCCTGGTTGATGCCGCGACTTGATGTTCTACTGCTTGAAAAACAAATTAAATTTTCCTTTGGAAAAATGAATAAATAAAATAACATGTAATATAAGTAAACAAGCCTGTCTGCTGCAGAGTCAAACCCACTTACCACTTCTATTCCGACCGAACGTGATTACTGCAACTTTTGTATTGAAGATATAGATTTAACCCCCCCCCCTTTTTTTTTTTTCGAAAAAAATATTTTTATCTATTTTAATGAAATGATTCCCTGCATGACTGTAGGATGAATTTTTTGTTGATATCTCAGACCTGTCCATTTAGTTCAGTCAGTAAGACAGTCTGCAGATAATCAGTTGGGTCGTGAGTTGAAATTATGATAGGGCCATGTGAGTCTGCATATTGGTGTACACCCCCTCATTATGGTGAGGACTGTTCTTGTTCTTCTTGTAACGGTAGAAAATCGAAGTCGGCTCCTGACTGAGTCCTGGAGCTGAACGAAACTATCGTCTTTTTCTCTCTTTTTTTCCCGTCCCCCACCCCGTTTCGTTTATGCCATTCTCCCCCGAACCCCTTATCTCACTCCCGGTCCCGGACTCTTCGCTCTGATCGTCTTATCAGCAACAGATAGACCAGTGTAAAGCCAACCTTCCCCACGCAATTGCCACCGATTCCCTCTGTCATCTCCCACCCTCTCGTAGTGTCCACAAACGTTTTCACTTACATGCCTGGGGCACAAAGATGACGCCCCTCTCTGACAAGCTAATATATACTCATTGGAGACAATAAACAACAATAAGCGCTCCTTTATCTGATATTGTCGTTGCCTGCTTCCACTGTTCTGGGCGGGTCGGGGACGTCCGTCAGGGTGGGCGAGGTGTACAGCTCTCTTGGTTGTGGGCGGGAGAGAAAGTAAAAAAAGAAGTTTTATTTAAATAAGATAAGTATTATTCTCTCAACCCATTACTGTGTTTCGTTTTAATGTTTTTTTTAAAAAAAAAAGTGTTTTGTTCATCTAAATGGGTATTTATTTATTAATGTACAAAACAATAACAGGTTGGAAAAAAAAAACAAACACAAATGGAATTGAGAGAGAAAGGAAATCCTAGATGAAAAGATCGAGCATAATTAAAGAACCAAAAAAAAAATGGATGTTTTCGCAGTGAAGAAGAAAGCAAGTAAAAAAAACAGGTCTGGTTATTCACTCAACAGAAACTGTCCTGCAACAAATGTCTTTCGGTTGCATGCCATGTTGGGGGTGATCAATTAAAAAAAGGGGGTTAGATTTTAAAAAAGGAGAGAACTATGAATTAGTTACATGTCTCAGATTTTGTTGGAAAGTGAGCACTTGGAAAGCTGAAATTTAAAACAAAACAAAACAAGCGGGAATTTTATCGGACACAAATTAAGGGACCAATTTAGCATAGATTTACCTTTCAAATCGACCCCTTCCCCGGTCCTCCCCCCAAAATGTACTTGAGTGGAGAATTCGAAGAAAGAGGACACACTAAGGAGTGGTCGTTTATTCTCATTTTTCATTTTCTATTAGTACAGCTAGTACATGTGACACAGCCAGCAGGACCAACTTGAAAACTGTCGAAACCTATGTTGGCAGTTTCGATTGACAGTTTCTAATATGTAAACATCCTCGTCAGTAAAGATTGAGATGAAAGAGAAAAGAATAAGGACACGAGTGAGAATTGTGAATTGTATTCTTACTTCGCTTGTCTTAACCCAGTTCTATTGCTATTGTCTTCGTGGTTCACGTAACTTATCGCGTCGTGAATTATTGGTAACGGTAATCCTTACTCTTACGGGTGAAAAGAAAAAGAAAGTCAGTTGAACACGTAGCCCCGAAACGTACAAAACACAGCGTATTGATAAGATATCAACACAACAATGGAGTTGGAAGTCTTTCGTTCTTTTTATCTGAGAATTGCACACCGTCAATTCGTTTCGGTATGATGAGGACTGTGCAAAAATGTCGTCTTGATTTCTCTTTGAGGTGTATTCCGAGATTTTTGACGCTCTGGCTGTATACTTGGAGAAAAAAGTAATGGCATTTAACTTTGATACTGCACTAATGTCTTATCAATGCGTCACATCGGTAAACAACGCTCGCAAAAGGTTCCAAGAAGTACCATATTTTACACCCGAAAGACTAAGGATTACCATTATCGTTAATTTACGACCTGAAAGGCAACAGAAATCGTACATGTCTCTGCAGTAAAGATTAAGGCAAGAGAAAACAATAACTTCATTCTTGTTATTGTCTTCTTTATTGCTGTCAGTCTGATTTCTTCATTTTACCACGAGAATCCTGGAGTTGACTTTATCTTTGTTACGGTGGAAAAACAATCCTCATCTGATTCGGAAGATTACACTCTTCACACGTTTGTTTGTTCGTTTGGTCACGTTAAGCTCAACTGATATATGAAAATAACATTACCCTACTGTGACTCACAACCTCGACCAAGAGATCGGTAGGTGGCTCTCTTACCGATTGAGCATACCTGACTAGTCTTACAAATCAACACGGAATTTATTTACGAATGTATACAATACTGAAGATGCAGTTGTAACTTACAGTCCGAATAGAAGTAGGTAGGGGCGTTTGAACCTGCAGCAGCCAGGCTTGACTGCTTCTCTTCTTACTATCTTCCCCTACCCCATTCCTGGCTAATTCTATTCCAACCGAATTTTGAATTTGGGAAAAGAATGTGCGGTATAATGAAAATGTTTTATCTCACAACTTCAGATGAAGAATGATTGAAGTATGTGTCAATCAGAATATTGTGTCGAAAACGAAAGATTGGGATATTAATCTGGAAAATGCTTCACCTCACAACTTGGACAATACACGATGACTAATTATGAATATGTGGACAAGACCGTTTGATTGTGGAAATAGTTCATGAGTGTGCAGAATAATTGATATGGTTTATCTCACAATTTCAAAATCGGAATTCGATAGTCTGATTCTATAGAACAATTCAATACTGCAGCACACACCAAAAAATGAGAATTTATTAGGAAAAAAGGAATACTACTGAAATTTCAGTCAATCCTATATTTCAAAGTCCTGAAGTAAGGGCGTCAAATTTTTTGAATATGTTGTTCCGAATTAGGATCTGGGGACCACCACTGAGGGAGGGTCCGTCAAATGATGTCCCGGAAGCAGTGTTCCCTCTGAACCTGACTTTGCGAATCTTGAAGTCCTTGGTCCCTCGGGCAAAGTTGTAGATGATGATGATGATGACGTTGTCTCGTTTCATTTCAGTTTGTTCAATTTTTTTTCAATTGATTTTTTTAATTAATTTTTTTCTTGATTGAATATGATTATGGCCAATTTGAAAAATTCATGGCCAAATGCTTCCCAAACGGGCCAATATTAGTCAAATTTGACCATGAAATGACAACCCTGATGTTAATCGTACATGAAAGGAAATTGAAGGAGGTAGGCAGAGGTCACCGTTTTGCTATGCGACACAACCACCCCAGACAAGGAAGGAAGAAAATTGATACGCCCTTAGTTCGCAACTCCCTGGCGATTTGAGCCGATAGACCAGCCGATAACCAACGGTCTGTTAGTAATGTTAGTTTTTTTATTTATTTCATTGTGGAAGAAACTGTCAGTTGAAGGTTTTTGTTCGCCTGTCCAGGGTGATTGCTGGGTGGGTCGTGACTACCAACCAATTCACTTCGTTTCATGCCTTTCTCTGACCTGAACGTAATCAGCTGATCCATCTTCAACGAAAGAATAAACTGGGGCAGTGAGTCGATCTGTTTATCTTGCCTCTTCGATCAGTCTGTTCGCATATTGATCTTGGTTCGTATATATATATATATATATATATATATATATAGAATCACCCACATCTGGCCCGACCAACCAATCAAGTGGGCTACGGATTCTTCTCTTGTTGAGTTGTTCTGTGTCCCCGGATGCTCCTGGTCACTTGTTTGGGGTTAAAACCTCGGAAATCTGCTCGAGTACACCAGTTGGACACCATTTTTTTTTCTTTTTTCTTTTTCTCCAGTAGAGCTTTTCGGGGTCTATATGGGCATTTTGAAACCAACGAGGCCGCTTTCTAGGGCTGGTATTTTTATGTTGATATTGGATGACAATCTATTTTTTTTTTCTTTTTAATTTTGAATTATATTTATGGTAATTAGTTTTGGTACATGTGCAGGCTATCGTGGTTTATTTGTGCTAGGTACCGATGTCTATTTATCAACAATGAACAGTCACCATAGTTTTCTACAGTTTTTGAGTAGGTCTGTCTGTCTCGCTATCAATGTATCACACTCGGGTCACATCAATCGAGACAGAGGGTTGAAAATCTGAACATTAAATGTCATTCAAGGAGATAAGGTGAATAGGTTTTTAGAGAGGTCCAATTTGAAATTCAAGTTAATGCTAAATTTGCATTGATTTGTGCCCGGTGAGATTTAGGTTTGTTTTTTCTTTTTCCCCCATTTTCATACAGACTTTTTTTTTCAGTGATCACTGTCCGACAAGAGGTGGAAGGAGTAAATTACTCATTGATCTCCCTTTTTTTTCAAATTTCAATTGATCATCCCCAATATGACATGCTGCCAAAACGTGGTGCTTTCTATTGAGTGACTAACCAGGAATTGGGCCCTTTTAAAGATGAAAAAAATCTGGGGTCTTTTTCAAGATATCCTTTGTAGATAATTTCTTCTGGTACACGCGCAAGCTATGGTGACTCATTTATGTGAGTTACGGATATTTATATAGCTTTTGAGGGCCCTGAGGCGATTTGAAATCGTTCCCACCTCCTTCCTCAGCTACGTCCCTGTAATGTCAACTTTAGATGGCTGGAGATGATACCGATCGAAATTTCGTGAGTGAGCCGTAGATAAAAGGTCTTTTGTGAAACTCAAGGCGAATGGGAAATTGCTTGTCGGTTTAGAATGAATAAAGCCTTTTTTATCGTTTCCAAATTCTTTCACTAAGCAAAGAAACATGATCGGACTCATTGTATTCTGCTAATGGCTTTAGGAAAGAAACTGAATATTGAGTTGATAAAAGTCATGCGCACAGGCCACACCAATGGAGCTAGAGGGCTGAAAAGTGTACTCCATATTATGTTTAGAACCCCCCCTCATCGATGGGTTTTTAGTGGGGGCCGATCACTAAGTACGTGTCCACTTTTTTTTCTATCTAGTGATCACTGCTCGACGGAGATCGATAGGAGTAACTTATCAATGGATCTCCCCTTTTCTTCACTGATCATCCCTAACACGACATGCTGAAAGAAGACGTTGGTCACTTGACAGTTTCTATTCAGTGACTGACTGGATATCATTATTATTATTATTCTCGTATTACCACGTTCCAACCAGATGTCAGGTCATCGCTTAAGAATGAATGACAGCTAGTTTCTTCAAATCTACAATACCCCTCTCAATCTGTGCACACATTGACTCCTTTCGCTCTTGTCCATGTACATACCTCTGTGTGCGTGTGCAATTACCTTGTTGCAGTACGTGTGTACACATCGAGTAACTGAACTTTCCGAGCAGCTGGAACATATTTATAGTCTATCAAATAGCGATGATCTTCCAATTGTAGCTACTTTGAGACAAGTCTAGTCAGAAGTTCACCAGTCTAGCGAGCTTGATCTTCAGTACCTACTACGGACATTTACTGTTGATATGATGACCTCGGCATGACCACATTTTCAAATCAGATCTTCGCGGGCCTTTGATAGTTCTTGACGTATCGGCGATAGTTGTGTATGCATGTGATGACGAGGATGATTCGATGTGTTGAGCGGCTGTATCGACATGGGACATCCTATAGTAACATTCAGTCCTCTCTCTCGATCGAAGCCAATTGTGACGTGCTGCTTGAAGACCTTGACCACTCGACGGTCTATTGGGCCTTGTAGTTGTTGGACTTCACTACGGCAAATTGTATGGCTTTTTTACTGCGGTTGTTGAGATATCTGTTGTACTTGACCGAAAATGGAGCATCGTAGCTGAGCCATTTCGTGTACACAAATAGCTGGAGTTATAAAGCTGGTTATTATAGTTGTTCAGAACCCTTTCCTGTCACTTGGTCTTGGTGAATGATAAATACATTATATTATCCATTCCCTCAACAGTTGTTGACCTTATTTTTTGTTGTCTGGGAAAGAAAATATAGAACAGTTATGGGCTTGAAATCTTCTGTGATATCATCCGAAGAATTGGAACTGTGTAACTCATGTTCGTGTACGTTTGGTCACAAATTTATGAATCACCCTTAATATTTATGATAGACAAATTGTTCATATCTCCAAAAATTTGTAATTTGATTTCTTTTTTTTATATATATACTGCAGTCGCGTAAAAATAATTCGATTGTTACTAAAGATGATTTTTTAAACCTGGAAACTGACTCGGCTTCTAAAATATCATCCTGATTGTTCCTACTTGTATTCGAATGTGACGGAAAAGGTCGGATCGCTTGATGAGATTAGAGAGAGAGAGAGAGATAACGGAAGAAGTTTATTGATGTAAGAGAAATGGGGTGTAACAGAAGATTTTTGCAGCTGAAACTATGTGTATGATATTTGTATGGAAATATAAGACCGGTAGCTGAGATTGGAAGGGATAAGGGAGAGAATGAGAGAGATTCAGGCAGACATCGATAGGAGAGCAGGAACATTACGTAAAGGATAACATTAGTCGTCAACATCCGTGGATTTACCACGAGTCCAGTTAGTCCTTATGATATGTATTCTAGGCTAGTAACTTGGGATGAATGTAGCTATAAATATTACTTAAGATGGAAGGAGAACCTTTGCGACGATTTAGAGCAGAATTGGCGTCTACATAAACAACTGACTCCGAAATTTCAACAAAATCCAATCTCTGTTCTTTCCCTCTTCTCTCCCTCTTCTCTCCCCTCCCCCAAGGGCACTTATTGATTATATACTTGCATTCTTGACGGCAGCGCTTACAAAGAATGAAAAAAAAAGAGATTATATATCAAGAGCTGCGGGGTTCGCGGATGAAAATTAAAAGATTACCTCGAACCTAATATCATAATAGATTGATTGATATATAGATTAGTTACAAACCTATATCGATTGGATTGTCTGATAAATATGTTGGCAGGTAAAGGAAGAGTCGGATGATTTCGCTTCAGTGGACACACAGTTCCTTGAAGACGTTAATCGTACGACGGAGACTGTCTGTCTGTCTACGGTTGGCAAAACAAATAAAAAAAGTAACTAGTGCTGATAACATCGGTCTTATTTCTTCTCCTATACTGCGTCTATTGTGAATGAGCGAAAGACTGACCTGCCCCCTGACGGTGAGAGACGATGGCGTCAGGTAGGGCTTAATGGTGGTGGGCTTCATTTTTTTTTGCTTTTTAATTTTTATTTTTTTTCAGTAATTTTCTTTGCCTTTTAAAAATATTCCTTTGTTTGTATTTTATATTGTTTATTTGTATGACTTATGTTTTTTTTTTCTGGTGTCATTCTGTCCTCTTTTTTGTCTGTCTGTCTGTCTGTCTGTCTATCTTTCTTTCTTACTGCATGTCTTGCTTTCTGTCGGTTTGTACCGTCCCATCCGTCTTTCTTCCCATGAGTCGGTTTGTACCGTCCGTCTGTCTGTCATCCCTTCTGTTGGTTTGTACCAGTCCTTCCGTCTGTCCCCTTCCTTTCAATCTATCCACACTGTACGCTTCTCATGGCATATTGAGTATTGCCTCTGACGCCCACGTGTCGCCATTGCAGGGTTTCATCATAAATGAATGCAAATTACTACAGCAATGCGCAGGACTCGTATCTATCCATATATATATATATATATATATATATATATATATATATATATATATATATATATATATGTATATGCATGTGAATAATATTAATGATGAAAACCGTTGATTTTACACAACAAATATTTTTTTCAACATAATATCCTTCCTCCTCAATGCTCTCAATAGAGTGGATCAAGTATCATTCAGTGAAAATATCAGATGAAAATTCAACTCCTGTCTACTCGACAGGCTACGGACTTATTGATCTGTCGACGCCTCTTTTTTTTTTTTTTTCTTTTTTTCCACTCCCTTCACCCTGTCTCTCCATCTCTCTCTCCTCATATATCTCTTTCTTCCTCCTTCCTTTTTTCTCTCTTCAATTTGACTCTCAGGTCTTTCTCTTTTTTTTTTTTTTTTTTTTTTCTTAACAATTCGCATTACCCCTTCCTCCTCTTCTCCCAATTCAATTCTTTTCAGCTCAACCCCTTCCCCCTCTTTCTTCCTCCTCCCCATCCTTTTTTCCTCCCCTTCCCTTTAATCACCCCTCCAGTTGTCCTGCTCGTCGTCGTCGTCGTCATTGTCACATTATCGTTATTACCACTGATTAAAGTCAATGTTAATCTCCCGACGCCATAACAGCTGCACCTCCACCGCCGCCGCCATCACCACTAGGTCATGGGTGGCGACATTCCAGGAGACAATTCTGTCGCCTGTGAATAAAAAGGCTCACGAACAGTCTGTCACTATGAGGAGAGACCGTCTTAAATTTCATGTCTCCATTAGCTGTGTTAATGAGCCTACAACGAATTAATGATACTAATTTCCGACGCAGTAATTTTAGGTGGTCGGGCCTGTGGCGAAGGTTTTGTCATCACTCTAGTCATCTTGTTACTAAACACAAATTTGCGAAATGACTTATATCATTTGGAAAAGTGAAATACTATTAAGGTGAAAAAATTGAAATATTTGAAGATAACTCTCGTCTGAGTTATGTTAGACGGGGTGTATTAAACTCGATCTTAGTGTGTGTGATATGGTCGGACTATTTACACGGCCGAAACGTAGTCGTCTTACGAACACATCCGACAGGGAAAATAGTCTGACCGTATTAATTCTTATATGGTGATGTGACTGAGGTAGTCGGTAACGGCTCGGGCGATGAAATCGGCGACACAAGTTTATCATGATTTTCACCTTGGTATTGTCATGAATCCATCTCTTCTTCCTCTGCTTCTGGTAAAATAATAGGACAGATTGGGCTCTCTAGTTTTTAAGAAGGCAACCGTCTTGGGGAAGGACATCTCTGATTCTCAAAATTTAACGTCGTCGGAAGCTTCTGCAGCCAAGCTGATACCAGACGTATCTATTCTCTGCTATCCCCTGAGCTACGTCAGTAAAGCCAAGAATGGGACTCCTGATGACTAGGCATCCCAGGATCTCCGTAAGCTTCGCCCTGGTTTGGTTGGTGGGGGTGCTCCATCGTCTGTAGAAACAGAAGAGAGAGCATTCATTCATTTATGGTGAAGTTGAAAACGAATGAACACACAGACGAAGAAAATAGTCTATGTCAAACACGATCGATTGAAACGTTCGAAAGTTTGAAGCATCCTTCCTCGTAGTAGCTTTTTGGGGGGTGGGTTGGAATCAGCTGTTTTTAACCCATTAATTCCAGCAGGTTGAGAACTGTGATAATTATTACTAACAGGCCTGATTAGTCACCCAATAGAAAAATAACCGTCCCGTAACCTCTGCACTTGGAATATTGGTGCAACACAATCTTCCCACACACCTAATAATAAGTTTGGTGCTTGGTACTTCAGCGAAGAATTGGCTTTTTGTATGTCAGGTGGTTGAATTCATTTACGTATTTCCAGCTGGTGCCTGGGGTGGCAGTTACAGTCTCGTTGAAACTTACGATTTTGAACGCTGCTGGGCATTAATTGAGGGACTAATTAAGTCATCCAATTAATACTGTTCCCTATCTACCCCTATCTACTGCAAATGGTGGGTAAAAAAAAAGCTGATAAAAATCTGCAATGTGGAAGACTGCACTAAACATTCGAAATGTTACCTTTAAATGATCGTGTGGTATGGTCGTTCACAGCGTTCCGGGTGATATAGCATAAACTTACTTTGTAAATTCAAGCCTCCTTTAGGAACTCTTTTTTTTTTCTTTTAGGGATTTGAAAAGGAAAAGTTTCATTCTCTACGTTATGAGGGTAAATGTTCGATTTTTCAAACCCCTTAGAGCCTGTACGTGCGACTCGTACATACACATCCAGTCAGCCAGAATCACTAAAGCTTCCGTCTCCTGAGCGACAACTCCCATTGAAGTATAAACAGCCGGTGACGAAGTCCTGATCACCGCTTGCTCGTGCATAGCGATCTTCGCAGGTTACGGGTGTGGTCAAGACCAGGACTTCATTCTTACTAGATCTTATGACCCCTCCTCTGGCAAGATCACACAGCTTAGAGTGTACTCAATTAACTGCTGAGTGAACCTAGATCAACAAAATTGGTCCAAATGAATAGTCCCCCCCCCCCGTCTACCTGATACCAGGACCTTCTGCATATGAGACAGACTTCTTAATCATTACGCTATCAGGGCGGGATTCAGGTTGAGTAGAACCTCTCTAAATCGTGGGCCTATGCTAACTGGGCCACATACCCCCCCCTGCTCACTTTCTGTTCAGGCCTGCTCGTACGTACGTATTCCAATTATCTTATAGATGATTCTCTCTCTCTCTCTCTTCCCGTGTGCGGTTACTGCTCATTTTGTTTTTCTCGGAGGTGAAAAGCTCACCACCTTGCCTTTTTTTATCAGCCTAGCACGTTGGGTGGGGGTCTGGGGTCCGTGAGAATGTGTCAACCCCCGACACCCCCTAGCTGGAGTCGGTGCGTCGACAGACGCCGCTATTCTTACGCCTCATCGTAAACACTGGAGCCCGAATTTATATCTGAGTGACTCTTCGGTCGGTGTGTCTGTCTGTAAATAGAGGTACTACTCCCTCCACCTCCCCAAGTAGATTATCTAATGTCCATGGGACTTACGCGCACACATTCACTCACTCACTCACTCACACACACACGCACACAATTACTGATACACGCGCACTTAAAAACCCAACGACCAACACACTCGTATATACATCACACACACACCCACGCGAACTCTCTCACACACTACACCAACACTCGCACTCCCGAATACTACATCAACATTCGCACTCTCGAATACTACACTTACACTCACACTCTCAAATACTACACTTACACTCACACTCTCGACTGCTACACTTACACTCACACTCTCGACTGCTACACTCACACTCACACTCTCGACTGCTACACTCACACTCTCGAATACTACACTCACACTCTCGAATACTACACTCACACTCTCGAATACTACACTCACACTCTCGAATACTAAACTTACACTCGCACGCTCAAATACTATACCAAGTCTCGCACTCTCAAATACACACACTACAACCACTCTCTCACATACACACACTACGACCACTCTCTCACATACACACACTACGACCACTCTCTCACATACACGCACACCACCAACCATCTCTCACACACGAACCACATTATACCACACCACAAACAGTCATATCAAAACATTTGAACATGGTCTCATTCGTGCATACGCGTGTACGTGAACTTGCGTGCACGCACACATGCACACACATGAGGTGGTGCCAATGCAATGCATACACATTGAAATTTTTCAATACCAGTCGTGGTTGTTGTCCGAAACATTTAAATCACAAAGAACTGATGTCGAAGAAATGAATTCTGAAAGTAAAAGCCCCTGGGTACATAAGGAGCCATTTATCATAATTACAGATCATTTCACCGAATGATTATTGTTGTGAAAATCAATCCACCTTGAATACATCCTTTTTGAATGGATAGGAAAAAATCGAAAAGAAAAGACCCCTGAATTTCATTTTAACCCCTGAGATGTAAAGGTCCTTCTTCAAGTAACAATCAATTCAATTGCGAAACAACGAAATTAAAACCATAATTGCAAATTATTCCAGTTCTATCTCCCTCGCTTGATGCTAACAGCTGGTTATTTTGAGTAAAAGACCCTGTCCTGATGTGATCACAATAAGCAGCTCCGTCTCTCTCATATTCATCATTTGTTTTAAGTGATCAGTGAGAAGAACGGTTATTATAAAAAACTTATAGATTTCTTTCTATGCACACACGTGCTTTATTTGAGAGTCAGTGAGGATTATTGTATAATTACGATGTAATTAATCTACCATTTTGACCTCTGTATATATGATTGATATTCAATAGAAAAAGTATTAAAATCGCATTCATTCATTCGTTTATATACACATGCTTATATACAATATATTTATGTTGTGTTTCATTTAATCTCTCTACCTACTCATGCATGTAAGTGTGTGTGTGTGTGTGTGTAAATACATATATATTTCTCTCTTTCTCTCTATCTATCTATCTATCTATCTATCTATATATATATATATATATATATATATATATGAGAGAGAGGGGGGGAGATTAAATGCGAAAAATTGGTCTTTAACAATAATCAACCTTCGTTTCGCTGTTGAGAGTGGAGGTAACATTGTTTCTATATATATATATATATATATATATATAGTGTGTAAAATTTTGACAAATTTAAAGCTAAGAGATATTGCACAGTGAATTCATATCGTGTTCTATATATTTGTTCCCACTTCAAACGTTCTTTTTAAGAAATTTTGGTACTAACCTATAAATACACCGGCTAGCATTGGCTATAACTTAATAATCATCAAACGAATTCAACATAACTTTTTTTGATAAAACCTACCTGGTAATTTCATAGGTTTCACGAAGAATATAAAATACAAAGAAAAAGGTTACAGGTGACACAAACCTGATGGAATTTATAGGAAAAAGTTATCGGTTACATTGACATGGTTGTAACTTGAGTTTCTGGCTAAGAAGAGTCATTGGAATTTTTTGGTGACACAATGAATATTTCAAGTTATTGTTTATGATTAAGGTCACACTTAGTGTATAGTAATAAAATGGAAATTATATATATATTATATATTATATGAATATTTTATTTTATCCAAATTGTATTTATTTCATTCAATAAATTATATATGACTTTGAACGTCCATATTTACTAATTGAGTTACTCATTTTATTACGATAACTTCTGTGTGGCTTCCATCGTCAATATCAATTTTTTAAAAATATTACCAATTTTATTGGAAATATCATTTTATTGCCGTGAATTGAATTATAACTTATTGTATTGTAATATATCATTTTATCACTGTATATTGAATAATTCGAAATATTTATTTATTTATTTTTTTCCAAGACAGAAACTGAAGTTCTGACCTTTTTCTTATTGACTTATTACTGAGAGTGCATTGACATACATAATGATTTTTTTCTCAAGACAAGCTATTCACGTGGTTCTGGGAAAATTTCGTACAATCACAGCTAGTCAAGAATGAAAATAATACAATAGAGCACTTGGGGGAGAAAAAACTTACTGAAACCATATTTTGCACATTTTTTTTACATGGGAAAAACAAAAACATTGATCAGCTTTTAAAGTAATTATCATCTACTTTTCCTCATATATACTAATCCAGACCTTTCAAACTTTTTTGATATCAGAGGTTTAATAAAAATGGATTTTTATTCCACAAAATTCGACATCTGTAGGGGAAAAAATTTAGATGCCTTATTGATGTACGAATAGTAAAAACTGGTACCAGTAGAAATTTAAATTGAAAAAATGATTAAAGGAATTGAAAAGACACACAAGCGATGTAGAAACGTTGTTAAGTTGCAATGGCTTACATCAGTTAGTGGGTATAGGAGTTGAAAACGCAAATCAAGAATAAAAGGGTTACTTAAAAGGACAAAAAGAGAATTCGAAATGACTCCACAAGATGAAGGCACTGCGTCGCTTGGAATTTAAAAGATCGATTTTACACGCATCAGGAAAACGGTTTATACAGTCTCCACAGCCTGGCGCAAAGCCACCAGCTGCTATAAGCGCCTGGCGTTTCCCTAAGCAGTCACCCATTTACAAATGATCAGGTCGATCGCTGCTTAACGCTTCGGACTAATTATTGTGCTTTATAAGCGTGTGAAATTCAAAAAAAAGAAAAAAGAAAACTTTTGTTACGATCAGACTGCGAATAAGCAGGATTACTTCAGGGACGGGGCGATAGTAGTAGGGGGATGGGGAAAAAAGCTATTATGCGGGTAGGGGAGGTGGCCATTGCCGGCGCGTGTCGCCACCAAGTCTGCTAATATTAGTGCGACCCCAGCTGTGGATATTATTACCGGCATGGTGTGGTCTTTTTTTTACGCTATGAGGATTGGCAACGTACAATAGCAAAATCCTATATTTTAACTCCACGTTCGTTTGATGCCCGTTTAATCGTGGTTGGACGTTTGGGACGCATTTTCTGCAAAGGGCGGTGGCCTTTATTTTATATTAAAAACTAAAACTCTTACACAAAAGCCCATGTCACTTTTGTCTATTTGTCGGTTTTTCGTCAGCGGTCACGCTAAAGCAAACACATTTATCAAAAAAAGTGTTGAGGGTGGTGACCTTTACTTCATATTAAAAATCCAAATCTCTTTACATAAAAAACGCTTTTTTTTTTGTTTTTGTCTATTTGTTTTTTCGTCCATGATCACGCTTAGAGCAGATACTTATGAATTGAAGTGGGCCCTGCCATAATTTGAACGTTTGGCCTGGTGTTCGGTAGAAAATTGACGTATTCATTTGGTCACCGTTCGTTATGCGGTTTGGCAACTATAACAGCGAAGTCCTATGTTTTTATTTATTCTCAGTTCGCTTGATACTCGTTTGATTTTGGTTAAACATTTTCGACAGATTTCGTGTGAAGGTGGGTGGCCTTTACTTCAAATTGATAACTCAAATATTGTATAAAAGCCCATCTCAATTTATTTCTCTTTGATTTTCGTCCGTGGTCACGCTATCATCATCATCATCAGTCCATTATTGGATATAGACCTTCCCTAGGATTTGCCACACTTCTCTATCGTGGGCATCGCAGAGCTAGTTCTTCTGAATTTTTCTAGCTCGTCTCTCCATCTAGTACTCAGTTGCACATGTAATATCTAGGAAATCATGTTGTGAGTCGTGATGTCCATCGGTTGTCGGCCATTCTTGCAACATGGCCGGTCCATTGTCATTTAAGTTTTCTAATAGATTCTATGATGTCTGGGACTCCCGTTTTCTTCCTGAAGTACTGTGGTGTCTTGTGATCCTTCCATTTAAGCTTGAGCAGGATTCTCTCCTGCAAGCGTTGCATGGTTCTGAGTTGGCAGGACTGTCTCTTGGTTAGGTTCCATGTTTCAGCTCCACAGAGGATCTCGCATTTGATTGTAGGGTAACATACGGAAAAATACAGGGAGTTTAATTAAGTACATAACCTTAAGGACAAAGGGGTAGCTTTCAAGTGCACGTTGATTTCATGTTAGTCCACTCGGATAATATAATGGTTAGCCTCACGCGCAGAAGGATCAGGGTTCGATTCCTGTTATGAGTGATGAGTGGAAAACTCATCATTTGGACTAATTTCCTGAAGCACCCAGCAGTTAATTATGTACACCCTTGAGCTGCATGATCAGACAAGAGGTATCCCTCCGGTGGACTCGGATTCTGCCAAAGAAGTGGCCATAACAAACTAAAGTCCTGGTCTCAACCAGACTCATAACTAGTACGGATCACTAAGCTGACCCATGCAACAGAAACAGGGGTATTCGTCATACTCAATTTAGGACGTCACAAAAGAGGTGTGGCGGACACTTTCTGATTTTATATCACGGTATTAATCACAAAGCGTCTCTGTACTCAGAGAAAACAGTCAACAGCTGTTGGAATGATTGCATCATTCCTTAACCTCGTTCGAGCAGCCATTCCTTTGTAATTTGTTAGCCATATCGTTTTCTGGTGCAATGGAACTGATGCAAATCTGCATCGAGGTTGAAGGAAATCACTTTCGAAGTCCATTGTAAAGTCAAGATATATGTGCATTGAGCATCTATTAAGTTATCTTTTAGTAATTTGCATCTTTTTTGAAAAAAAAATAGTTCGTATATTTGAAATGGTTTGTATCCAAATCATCGAAAATATCGTTGCATCTTTTTTTTTTTTTCAAATTTTTTTTAACGAACTGGATGACTTATGCGGCACAACAACAGCAAAAAGGAAATGAATTAGACAGAAACATTTCAGTGCTCAGTAAATGCAACTATTATTGTATCAGTAAATTGAGATACGTGCGCAACACACCTTTTTCCTTTCATCAATCGCTATGAAATTCAGACGTCTCAGAATCAAGCAATGAAACTGCAAGATTGGCAACTGCGAGACGGAAGCAGGACAGACACACAACCCGTAACCGGACACGTTCAAATCTCGAAGTTCATGTTTGTGTATATTGGAAAATTTATGCGACTCGCTCATGAGAATATCGCAACACAATATTGATCGAGAACCACAGCGGTAAATCAAGCATTTATAGATTTTTGTCATTCTGTCTCGATTCGAACGTCCGAGCAGGAGGGAAGCAGGCTATGCTATACCAAGTAAGCCATCGTTCTGCAGTTTCAATATAGAGTAAAATTAACCAGTTGATTTTCCATGGTCTTGGGACTAAATTATGTAGCATCTGAACCAAAATGATCAAATAACTTCAAATCTGACATGAGTCGAAGCTTGCAGGAATAATAAATTGTAATATTATTTTATCTATCGCACATGTTTATTTATGTTGCTCCGTATCATTCGTGTGTTAGGGATTATCTTTCGCGAATTTTCCCTTTAGTACCAAATGTTTATTTTCGGAACCAAATAGCTCTCTTCAGCAATAAATTTGTTCAATGTCAGTCGTGAAAACTATCAAATGACGATCCTGCATTGGGTGCGAACAAAAGTGATGATGATGATGATAAATTGTAGGAGCGGATTGATACGAGTTTGAAGAATAGGCGGAACGTGGGAAGTTTTGAGGTTTTCGTGACCCCCGGGCATTTTCACAGCCTGAAAAGCAAATGTTTTTTTTCCTCCTAAACCTTTTTCCTGCCCCTCGGTGAATTTCAGTTTTAATTCTCGTCTCCGTTAATTGAAGAAGAAAATCGCCCTAGAACCCATTTTTTCTCTGGACATGTGGGTGTGTTCGTGTATGTTGGTATGGGTGTGTAAGTTCCTCTGTGTGTGTTTTAATTGCTTGTATTTGTATATGTTCCTGTATTAGCGTGTTTGTATAAGTATGTGTGCATACATTCGTAAGTTCCTATGAGGGTGTGTTCATGCCTTGAAGGAATAAACTCTAAGCATCCATATGTTAATTAACATGAAAGAAGCTTCTACTTGTTTCGAAAGTGAGTAATTAGTCTGTCCGCCTGTCTGTTATATATATATATATAATATATGTGTGTGTGTGTGTGTGTATGTATGTTTTGTGTGTGAATGTGTGTACATATCAAGAAATGGATATATATGATCCAACAGAATGATTATAAATAGCGATATATTATACAGAAACTTATTTGAAAATGATCTCCCGTCATTCGTTGTCTTGGCCAAGTGATACATTAACCGTGTAATGGACGGGAGATCATTTCAAATGAGTTTCTTTATAATATGACGCAATTTGTAATCATTCTGTCGGATCATATATATCCGTCTCTTGATACATAACTGTCGCGTTGAAAGAGACGAATTGACCGAGAATAAACGAGATGAGAATTCGGGTTGTAAGCGGGTATTTGAGCCGTTGTTATATATGTGTGTGTGTGTGTGTGTGTGTGTGTACAAGTCCCCCACCCCCTGAGAGGAATTTATGAGGTTGTGCAAAGCTGTTTTAGAACCCCCTCCCCTCACGCAAATTACCCAAACACCCCCCATCCTTTAGTCATCACATTTTCTTTTGCTATAACCATTTTAAGAACGCTATACTATATTCACCAACCGGTGAATGATTCTCGTATTAACGATTTCGAAATAACTCTACCCTAGAAACTCTCGAGCCCCAGAGCCCGGTGCGATGAATTGACCCCACCCCCATCAATTTTTCTTTTCGTCAGAAAGGGTGATTTTACAAGCTAGCATGGTCGAAATGGACTGAGATACTCACTGGAGGATATGCAAACGAGAGTAAACTCACACTACGAAGAACGCTTTAAAACAACGAGCGTTGAGATCATAGTCAATGATACCAAATACATGACCATCCTGGGATTGGAGACTGATTCATGGCGTCAAGATCCATTTCATATAAAACAGTATATTCTATCTCTATTAACATATCCAGAAAAAAACATATCTGTAGTAACTAGCTTACCACACAAGTGGATTTAGAGAAGAAAGAAAATACTCGGGCTCGGGGTTGCCAGTTTGACACTCTTCGTGCTAAATTATACGCGTTACTTGTTTGAGGCAGTGCAGATAAGCTATAAATCAGCGGGGGCGTGCTAGAACATTTTGGACACTTTTTGGTCTTTTGCTGACGATTTTTAGCTTTAGCATATTCTTGGTGTTATTTGGACGATTTGGGGCTTCCCCCCCCCATTTGGTGATTTTTGGTGGTTGAACTAGGGCAACATATTTTTTTAGTTGCCAACTCTGCTTACACCTACCTGTTCGATGTATCTTCAGTTGGTCATTTCGTGATAACTTCACTTGGTTGATGAGTGAGTTATCTTCCAATCATGAATTCTCATATATTAACAAGTATGTGTGAGTGTATATATATATATATATATTTCTTCGCACGAAAGTTGACGTTGTTATTCATCTTGCATTCTTTGGGAAATCTTGGATGGATTACAATTATTGTTTCGGTATGAAGAGCACGACCACGAGAAATGGAGACCTGCAAACATCAGACAAGTAAAACTAGATTAGTTTCATTACGGCAGGGCCTGTTCCAAATGTGCATGTTGAGAAATGGTCGGACTTTATGGTGCGTGGAGTAGCCTGCCACGGTTTTCTTGTGAAGAAGAAAATGTTCCACCCGTCGTAGAAAAGTACGACTTCGAAGTATTTAGGTTACTTGTCTTCACTGTTGCCAAGTGGGATATTTTTACATCTCAATTCAGATGATTCTGAAGAGCGGGAGTCGAACGGTGGAGGAAGATCTATATTTAATCTATATTAGGTTTCTTGAGAGCTGCTGATGAAAAAAAAACTCTTTTAACTTGACACTGGTAAGTTCTGTATGATTGCTAATATATCCGGCAAATGTCAGCTTTGTGTAATGGCCAGTTGTCGAGTAATTGCAGTGCACACACGCATTTTTCTTCATTTGTAGTTAGATTTCAAAACGACGCAAAGATCTGAAATCTTTAGCTTGTGATTGTCAGTTAAGACTGTCTACAACAGAAGAATTTCGAGTATTTCTGTCAGCGTTTCCTCCATTTTTCCCCCCTCTCTCTAAGCACGAAATTTTGTGTCCGTATATCCTGCATGAATGAATGGTTTTCATGACACTCTTGTTTTGATGCAGAAGTTAGCTCAGTCAGTATTAGGAAAATCTAAGAAGTGTCCTTCTAGTAGGACATTACGAAGCCTTAGAATAATGGGTTCAACATGAACTTCTAGAAGGAAACTTCAGCCACCGTTCGAACACTTTGACTTTCTATTCTTGTTCGACATAGAAGAGTCGTCTTCGCATCGCATTGTCACTGGTGATGAGAAATGAATTATTGAAAAATACATAACTGAGAAAATCTTGCCTAGATTCAAAACAGCCTCCAACGTTCGAACATAATTTTTGTTTTTTGAACGATTGAATTCTTTCATATTGTTTGTCGTTAACGTGACATTTCAGCCAATCCATTCTAGTCTTCTTCAGATCCCATGTGATGATGGTAAACAGAATTCTTTTTTTCTCTATCTGATTTTCTGATAGTACATCTAAAGGAGGCCATAGAATGTATCGGCTGAAACGCTGCGTTTTTGACACGAACGACATCGTCTGCAAGAAAATGCTTTGAATGTTGATGACCTTTCTCCGAACTACATTCATTATCTCAACCAGATGATAATCTTTGACATTCGATATGAAAGTTTAAAACGTGTGATACGAATACACGGACAGAATTCGCACATTTTACTCAGGAATCATACTCATAAAGCTGAGCCGTACAAGAGCTCTTTATGGCTAGAGGTATGTTTTTTTACAGTACTGAACGAAGGAATGTTCGATCGATGAATAGATAATCTCTCCGGAAATGGAAATATTCTTGCTATCATCAAACTCCTTATCAAATCTTACTGCTTACGCTAGAAATTGATTATGTGACTTATATGTGTGTGTGTGATCCGACAAAAATAATTATAAATGCGTTATGTTACTTTGAAACTATGTTTGAAATGTCTTCCTGCCATGACATGGTGAATGTATCATTTGACCAATGCAGCGTAAATAGAATAGACAGTTGAGGAAAATGGGCTTGCTGCAGGGAATCGAACCTGCTACCAATAGGTAGACGCTTTAACGTAACATTGCTCTTACCATGGATCTAAACAGCCCCCGGTGATGCAAAAGCCCTAATGGCTGCTTTTGCTCCTATTTCTCATTTTGTTCATTCATTATCATATATATCTTCTAGAGTGACATCTAATCTCTCTCTCTCTCTCTCTCTTATATATATATATATATATATATATATATATATATATATATATATATATATATATCGAGAGAGAAATTGTGTTATCTTTGTGTACTAAGGAATATTATTTATCGTAATTGAATTCGTTTGCCTGCGAATCATGTCTGCACGATACCAACGCAGCAGTTTTTTTTTTATCTACGCCAATAAAAACAACCGCAAATTTTTGCCTAATCAACTTTTTTGTCAATCATTCTTGTTTACGGATGGATATATATATATATATATATGTGTATATATATATATATATATATATATAATAAACTGCGTTATATTATAGAAAAATTCATATGAAATGATCTCCCGTCATTGTACTGTTGATGTATCGATCAACCGAGACAACGCAAATAGAATTAAAGATGAAGGAAAATGGGGCTGCTGCAGGAATCAAACCTTCCACCGATAGGGTAGCCGCTTCTATTAAGCTGAACAACCGCCTATGATGCAAAGGCCCAAATGAGTGCTTTTAACCTAAATTCTCATCTCGTTTATTCTCAGTTTATTTGCTTCTGTCAACGCTACAGTTATGCATTAAGGAATGAATAAAACTGTGTAATGAAAAGATATCATATCCAGTTTCTATATTATGTAATAATTCACACAATTCAAAATTCATTCCGTCGGATCACGTACATCTCAAAAATACATATGATGACTCGGCTCCATACAGTAAGTCTTTATCAAACAATTGTACGTTACCCATTAATGATAACGAAAGGTTCTATCTTCATGGGCGTGGGATGGTTTGTGTATTCCAGGGCTTCTGACCGTAATGTTCTGTCTACAGCTTCGAATACTGGCATCAGTACCCTACGTATTTTATTCTTCATTTGTTTTCTTATAGATGTATTCCCACAGAAAACACCGGTGATATCATAAGCAGAATTTAATCCCATCATTTGATCTTCGACGAATTAAAAAAAAAAATTTTTTAACATGACTTCGGATTTTGACGCTATGGCTGTTGAATTCTTGACTGTGAGGGCGACTTACACATTAATTTGAATTTTGTACTGCAGCTATAGACAGGGTGTAATCAGCTAGAGAAAAAATATTAGCAAATGTCATTTTGCCCGTGACTTATATTTATGTTCTTAAAAGTCAGTTGTCTTGGGTGGAAACGAGAGAAGAAGAACCAACCTGTCGGTTAATATTGTTACGTGTCAGATTTGATTATTTTCGCATTTATGACAAACCTTTTCCTTTTTTTTTTCTTTTAATCCTTATCAACATTTAACGCCCTTTGAAATAAGATCGTTTGCCCACCAGGAGGCGCAGCTATTGTTTTGACTTTTTCTAAACGTCTACACAAAACAATTCGTGTCATCATTTCGCTGAGGAACGCTCGAACAAGTAGGCGGATATTTGAAAGATTGATCATTCATTATTTCTGTATCCGGGACCGCCGAGAGGAATTTCATGAGACGGTGCAGGGCTGTTTTTTGCCCTCAACCACATTTATACTGCACTAACACCCTTGGCCTCTAGACCATCCTGTTTTCATTTGTTATAACTATTTTAGGGAATACGGACCAAAACCCCATCGGATGCAAAATTGATATCTTGAGCAATTTGAACGAATGGAGGTTTAAATGTGATTTTTTTTTCTCCCAGTTTTTTTAAAAAATTCGTTTCATATGTCTCAAGAAGAATAGAATTAGTAATGATGATTTTTTTTAAAAATAGTTATAAATAAAACAAGCCGAAAAGATGCCAGAGTTTCTTTGCCTCTTTTATGCCCTACCACAAAGATTGCTAATGGGATTGTGAATTATTCTTAAATCAGCAAAAATGAGATTTTAACCTTGGATTTTTTTGCCTTGGGACTGCCTTTGAGCACGCCGTACTAAATTCATCAATCGGTAGACACTAGTCAACCAATATTAATACTGGACAAATCGGGTCGACTTCGAGGTTTCGATACCCAGATCAATCCAAGAAGCTCTTGCAACTCATTTGGCGCTCCGAGCCCTGGTGCACTGTAGCAGCTTCAGTCCCCCACTCTGGGGCCCTGACTGCATGTAATGTTCCATTGGAAGGAAAAAAGGGTTCGATCATCTGTTGATCGAACAGATTATACATATTCTTTTTTTCATCGTTGTGTAACGATTAGCACATGGTTTCGTAGTTATGGGGGGACTTCCTTCTTGCCCCCCCCCCTGAACCATATTGCACCCTCAGACTTGCAGACTTCATTTTGACATTACTGCTTTGTAACCGCTACAACTATTCTTGATAGATTCTCGGCCAGTCTCTCTTGGTCCCTGTATGTCTGTGACTGTATGCGTGTGTGTGTGTGTGTGTGTGTGCCTCTCTCTCTCCGTACGTCTCCGTTAGTGTTTACGTCTCTGTCTCTCGAACTGAGCGCGCGCACGTGCGTTTGTTTCTTTCCCTTGGCCTGCGTATGTGGGTCTCTCTCGGTGTCTACGTGCATGTTTGTGCGTGTCTCTCTGCGTATGTGTATGTCTCTATCTCTCTCTCACTCTGCGTGTCTGTGTGTATGTATCTTTCTCACTCACTTTGCGTGTCTATGTATGTGTCTATCTCTCTCTCTCTCTCTCTTTGCGTGTCTGTGTGTATGCATACATGTATCTCACTCTCTCTCACTGCTTCTGCGCGTGCGTGTGTCTGTGTATCTCTCTCTGTCTCTCTACCTGTGTGTATGTGCACGTGTGTCTCTACACTTTCTCTCTCTCTCTCTCTCTCTCTCTCTCGATAATCCCAACCCCTGCGTCCGTCAACATTTGTTAAAGTCAGCAAAACACATAATCCGATAACAACAACAAAAATAAATAAATAACCCAAACGAGGTTAGAGGGATTGGGGGTCGGTATCTCTAAGAACTGCATTGCTAATAATTTCCCAGAGTAAGAAAAAGTATGTATATATTCACTCTCCCCTTCTACACATTTTTCTTATTAAATGCTTGCTACGATTCGCCCCTCTCGACTCGAACGACCAACACCACCCTTATCCCAACCGGGCGGACATACGGCCGGTTTAAGATTGGTTGGGGTATGGGAATAGCCACCCCGAAAAATAGCGAGGCCGGCGGCGATAGCATTGTAAGAGCTTTGGTACCAGGGTGTCGAAGAGGGTGGCTGGAGTTTCTTGAACGAACGAAAGCGATGTTGAGGGTTAGGGAATGGGTAGAAGAAGGTGTGGCTGCCGACGGGTACGTCAGGCCGGAGTCCATGTAATTGGATTTGATACCCGTAGTCCCATTCTTGTGGGTCGACGTCACAAGCAATGGGGGGAAATACGTTTGATGTAGACATTAAAGTTTAACGGTTTACGTTTATATATATATATACATATATATATATATATATATATATATATATATATATATATATATATATATATATATATATATATATATTGTGTGTGTGTGTGTGACAGTTCGTTGGTGTGGGAGTGCTCTGAGTTTATCTAGGATACAAGTTGGTGTGCTTGCGTGTCTCTAGACGAGTTGGTGTATATGTGTGCGCATGTTGGTGTGCGTATTAGTGCGTGAGTGTATACATCTATGTACAAGTTTGTATGTGTACATATGTCTGTACGAGTGTTCGTGTGTATATCTATATCTGTGTGTATACCTATGTACGAGTTTGTATTTACATATACATATGTATACGAGTATGCGTGTGCAATCGAGTTTTTGTATATATCTAAGTTAGAGTGGAGACGAATTAGTGCGCATGTATTATACAATTCCTTACGGTAAGGAGAGGGGGGATTTGTATGCCTCCCCCCCAATAAAAAAGCAACCCCCCATCACCCAAGCCTAGAGAATTTCGAAGATAAGAAAATGAACAATAAATGATGGAATCTAAATTTGCGCATGCGCCGATGGTGATATCCGCCTCTTCTTATCCGGTGTTTCATACCGTAATCATTTCTTGAATTTTCTCTTTCGTTCTCAATTTTTTTTTTGTCGTTCCTTATCTTCCTCGTACTGTCGCTTTTTTTTTCTTTCCTTTCGCGTTTTCTTTCCCCTTCACTTCTTTTTTTTCCCCAAGTTTCATTCCTAATTCTTTCCTTCCACTTGTGCCAACCATTTTTCTCAAACTCCAGCCTATGTCTGGAGTTGACTACGTTTTCCAAACGTAACAAGTACGATTCCAACTAAGTTTAGGGGAGTGAACTCTTCACTGTTACTCTTTGCCGTCACTTGAAACTTTCCTCCGTCGAGATTTGAAATCGTGTTCAACTGATTGGTGTGTGTGTGTGTGTGTCTTTCTCTTTCTCTCTGGCTCTTTCGCTTTCTCCATCTCTGCGCGCGCGCGTGTCCGTCTCTCTCCCTCTCTCTTTCTACATGGAAATCATGGCCAACTGACTGGTGTGTGTATGTGTGTGTGTCTGTCTGTCTGTCTTTCTCTTTCTCTCTGCCTTTTTGCTTTCTCTCACTCTTTCTTCCTCTGCGCGTGCGTGCGTGCGAGTGTGTGTCTCTCTCTCTACATAGAAATCATGGCCAAATGATTGGTGTGTGTTTCCCTTGCAAAGTGAACTGAATTGATTAATTTCTACCTTTTCCCCTGAACCGTCTCTTCCTACTCATTTGGAGGTTTTGTCCAAAAAAACTCCATTGCCAAGTCTGGAGTTGACTTGATTTTCCTCCCGTAGCAATAACAAGAACAGTCTTCACCAAAATGGGGGATGTAAACCAATATTGAAAAAACGACATCCCCTCCCCCGAATGTGATTCGGACTTGAAACCATTTGATTGCCTGGAGGCTGTTTTACTGACAGAGCTCAACTGGAAAGTCTTAGCTATTAATGGAAATTTATCATGAAAATATGTAAGGGTTTATGTCATTTTCATGATTAAATGGATTTATTATATTATTGTGTCATCTGCAGACAGCTGTTTCGATGTATTACTTTTCAGTGTGGCTATAGACTTCATCCCATCCAGTAAGGCAGAATTGAAATCCTCACATCGGACCCAGAGGCCGATACCTTACCTCTGAACGACGGAACTGGGTGGTCAGTAAGGCTGAATTTAAGCGATATATTCGTTTACACAGAAACTCCTCATCCACCAGAGTGCTCTATTCCTGTGGAAGAGCATTGCATAAGCTTACAATGGATGAGTTACCTCACTTAAAGAGTGCTCAACCCTGAGTAGAGGAGCATTAATTACTGTGTCATCCATAGACAGCTGTTTTGATGTATTACATCTCTTCAGTGTGGCTATAGACTTTATCCCATCCTGTACCGCAAGGCAACTTCACAGCTTTGAAAGACTTTTTCAATGGATTTTTGTGTCACTTCAGTCACCAATTTCCCAATATCTGTCAATGCAATTTATATAATCTCCCAAAGTGTTTTTCCCTGTTTTCCCTTATACTTTGTTATTATTGTTCAATGTATAAATTGTCTCTTGTTGGGATCATTGGTTGTTTGCCATATGACTATTTCGAGGATTAGAAAAAAAAACAACTGTTATGTTAATATAGCACCCTGGCAGTGTTGATCCAACACCACCTCCTTTTATTAAATAGCTTATACAATATGTGTGTGTGTGTGTGTGTAATGTATGTTGAGTGCACGATATGGAAAATACTTGTATTTAAATTGAATTTATTATGCTAACATGTTCCGCCTATTGGCTCTGTCAAAGTGGCAATTTCAAATGAGACAATATTGTAATGTCAATTCATTTTTAGATACGATGTCAGGCGATATCATAACGCCTGAGTGCCAACGCCGAACGCCGAGAAGAAACCCTGGTGCAAAAAATGGATCCATATTTTCGAAAATGAAAGATCAAAGTATATAAATGATTCCTTATTGTCAATTCGATACATATTGTCGGATTTATCATATCCACACGTTCATTGTATTTACAATACAGAGGTTGCAGTTATCGTTTTTAGTCAAAATAGAAATTCGGTTGGTGTTTGACTCTGCAGCTGCCAGGCTTGTTTTAATTTTTCTCCTCCCTCTTTTTTTCTTCTACACTTTTCTCCTTATCTCTTCCGTGGTTTGTTGTCTTTCCTCTTCTCACTTATTCTCTCTTCCTTCTCTCTTACATTTTTTTCCATCATTCCATTCTTCTCTCTCACTGGGCTTTCTAGCCAATTCTTCTACTCCCTCTCTATTACTGTAAGTCTGTCTCTCTTCCCTCCTCATTCTTTTGTCTTTTCACTTACCTCTCAGCTCTCTATCCTGAACGAAAGGTGGTGGCCCATAAATAGCGCCATTCAAATTTCGCCCTGACGTTGTTTGACATTCGATGTCAGCAAGAAAGGCACAGCCCGTCCGTCATTCTATTACCCTTAATAGCAAAGAGGAGATAAGGCAGACGGCTAATCTAACTAAGATATAATGATATCGGTTTATGCGCAGATACACGCATGCACACACACACACACACACACACACATATATAATATTCTGTCGGATCACCTCACATACGCACACACATATGGAAATGACAATTGGAAGGTGCTGGGAAAAACTCGAGGGATACTTCACATCCACAATATAAGCACACACACTATATATATATGTATATATAACAGTACAAATGCAACATAACATGATATGGCGCAATATCTGGTGTATGATGGGTTTAATTCATAGAGGGCTCGATAATTCAACTTTGAATATTTGGTTGGTTTTGAAAGCTGTTGGAGCCTGAAGAAACCCTGACAGGTCAGGAACATGTTTGTATTATGAATCCCCATTGTAATATATATATATTTTAAAAAAGTATGTTGTTTTCTCGCTTGGTTTCAAGAATGAAGGACCCGTCCAAAGTTAGTTCTGTAGTTTTCTGAGCGTTTTAGACCATCATAGTATTCCTGGTTATAAAGTAGATGCTCAAACCGAAAAGAGATGAGTATTCGTTGTCATTCGCAGTTCGCTTATGGCTCATTTAATTCGAATACCTCCGCGAGCTTAGCGGTGTACTACGAAAAACTGCACCATAAAAAAAATACGCTGTACAGAACGAACAAAGCGTGAAAACATGAGGGAATCATGATATATTTATCATGATATATTAACCACCACGAACCTCACACAATTGATAACATTTGTCGATTGAAAAAAAAAAAGAAGTCCTGAACTTGTGATCCATTAATTTCATTGCGATGATCTTTTTGTTATTATTATGAATAAAATATTGCCGAGGTTTTACTACAAAAAATTATTCCTGTAGACAACATGAACCATGAGTTGATCATGGTTGAAAAATAATTCGTCGATTTAGTCCATTCGCGCCACCCTGGCTCCCCTGACGAATGGCAAGGGGAAACTGCATTAAAATTCAATTATCAATGTATCATTTTGACCGACTTAACGGGGGATAGGGGCGTTGATGAAATAAATGCTGTAAAAAAGAAGGGGTTGGTAGCCAGTTTTTGACAAATGCAGGGCTACTCTAACGAACTCGCATAGACCAATACTCCGCCTCATTACATCACACAAATACGCGACTCCCCTTTCAGGCAAACAGAACCGCAACCCCTCGCTCCTAAGCCACACGCTGACATACTGAAATGGAAAAACCAAACTAACATCGACGGGGGGGAAGAACCACACACACACACACACACACAATGATGGTCGTTCCCAGTCTGAAATACACGCTTAGATAGTTACACAATGCAGTGAACTCCCGTTGGAACAGCTTTCGTTCTAACAGCCCCATCTTATGCCACAGTTATCACAACAGCCCCAACTAATGCTGCAACCGTTCTAACGGCACTGTAATAGAACAGCCCGTTCTAACGTGACTCTATCGAGACAGCCCGTTCTAACGTGACTCTATCGAGACAGCCCGTTCTAACGTGACTCTATCGAGACAGCCCGTTCTAACGTGACTCTATCGAGACAGCCCGTTCTAACGTGACTCTATCGAGACAGCCCGTTCTAACGTGACTCTATCGAGACAGCCCGTTCTAACGTGACTCTATCGCAGCGCCCATTCTAACTGTATGTATATCATCGCAAGTCTATTGTCGCAGATTAGTTTGCTGCAACAGTGCGTGATTTTAAAAACTGAAATAAGCAAACCGAATAATGATTCTTTTCTGATAATTTTTCACCGTCCTCTAGGGTTTCTTGATAACTCGTGTATCAAATCGACCCGTAACGAGGGCAAACTTGTTATAACGGCATACTTGAATCCTTGCAAGTGCCGTAATAACGGAAGTGTACGGTGATATGGGAAAAAAAACAAACTCTTGTACACCCAACGACCTGTTCTCGTACTAGTTCGTCTGACAGTTGAAAGACTGTTGTTTATAAGCGTTCACCACTGAACTTGACGGCGAGACTGGGGAAAATACTATCGTTTCCTCCTTGAACATGTTCCCCCACCCCGCCTCGGACTCGAAGAAGAAATACCGTGTACAGGTATCTCTTCCGACGGAAGTCGTTCAACACCGCTGGAAAAATTATGATAATAATAATGATCATAATAATAGTAATAACAATGACAATAATAATGATAGTGATGATGGCGATAATAATGATCATAATGATAGTGATAACAATGACAATAATAATGATAGTGATGATGATGACGATAATGATGATAATAATGATCATAATAGTAATAACAATAACAATGACTATGATGATGATGATAATAATGACCTGTGTTTCGGCCTAGAATGTTCTGATGAAAGACAACTATAATGAGACGAAGTAGAACTGGTAAGAAATTACAGACGAAAGAAAGAAAGAAGTCACAATAGATGTTTTTTTCAACTCAAATATAATCCACTCCCCCCCCTGGGAGGGGGGCGGTTAGCATGCAAAGGTGAGACCCTGGGCAGTGACCAAAATTAACCGGTAAGGCCAGTATTACCTTTCAACCCTCTACAAGCAGCCAAAACGGTGATGCCAAGCATACAATCAATGTAAGACGGATAGAAAAATGTTAGTAATCAACCTGATGGATTACAGTAGTCCTCTCTCCATAACATGGGTGTTGGGGTCCCAGTAAGACAGTTGCATCATAACTGGATCACGGATTACCGAAATCAATTACCAGGCAGTGAAAGTTTTGTTTATCTATGAAACACGTTATAACAAGCTTGTTTGCAGCAACTTTTGACTGAAGATGATTCTTACGACTTATATAGATATAAAAATATATATTTTTTGTATAGATGTATTTTATTTGTTCGTCAGAATGAGATTAGACCGTGTGTATCTGTATGTTGAATTCAAGTCAACTTCTAAGACTTGTAAATTTAGCTCAGTCAGTTAGACAGCGTTCTGGCAATCTGCTGATCGTGAGTTCAATAACGACAGGGGAATGTGGATTTTACCTATCGATTTACACCTCATTTTTGTGAAGATTGTCCTTGTTACGGAAGGAAAACACAGTTGACTTCGATATAGGTTGGCAAATGTTGAGGTCCACTAATCAACTGCCCTTTATCTCTTGAACCGTGCTATATTGAGGGCTGCTGGTGTGTATGTAAGGCGGATTATAAGATGTTGTAGGACTAAACTAACTGGCGGACCACATTATTGACCTCTTTATTACGTGAGTTTCGGGGTTCAAGAAAGGTATTCGCATTATAACTGAATGGCGGATAATCAGGAATTGATCACTAATTCATCACTGAACGAAGATGTTCTCATCTCGAAATCAGGGGAACCGTACGTAAAACACAATTTAATCATATATGTTAATGAATCGAAAATTTGAGGAATTTGATATTTTAGTCACAAAAAAAGTGAGTCTTCTGATGAAATACTGTTTTTATTCGCGGTGATAGAGGCATTAATGTCAGGGTCAACGACCTGCCTGTCTTATACCGTGAACAGCGCTGTAATGAATCGCGCTGTATCGAGGTACACCAGGCAACCTGCCCGGCAGACTATTACAATGTGTCGAATGCTGGGAGTTATGACCCCCTCGGGTGGCAATTATTCATACTCTACTTCTGTCGCTAATTTGAGAGCGATCACAGCCGTCTGGTATTTCACTTAGAATTTTTTATGAGATCTCCAGCAAAAGTGCTGCTAAAGATACTTTCTGTATTTCTGAGATCGACCATTATCATACCAAGAGTTTTCCGAATTATTGATCTCATTCTTCTCGTAGCTTGCACATCGTCTCGGTCGATCCATTCTTCGGCCCTTTTCTTGTTTGTGTACACTCTTTTCGTTGCTACGGCTACGTTACGGCTGACCCGCTCTTCTGCCTTCTCCAAGTTGACTATTCGTGTAGAAAGAGGGATTCAGTGCCTGAGTTTGTTTGGCTACTGATCTCGTTATTTTCGTTGTTTTTCTTTTGTTACCACCACGTTTCGACCGACCTGTTTCCCAGCCTGCTTCTGGTGTACAATTAGTGCTGGAGATACCTATTGTAATTTTGAGATGGGTCGATATCATTTAAAGGTTTCTTCAGGCTGTTGATCCCATTTTCTTCGTTGCAGCCATCTGTGATTCGTGTTACAAGTTTTCATTCATGAAGTTTTTTTTCTACCCCTTTCCGAACTCGATCGATCGATACGTGTGGAACGTTGAACGCTGGGCCAAGACCAGTATCAATTGTTATTAAAGCATTCTAAAAAGCGGAGTCAACAACCGTCTTGAGTCGATCATAATTTTACTGGTTCAGTATCGAGTGCTCTTCAGGGTGTGCGTGGGGCGGGAGGGGGCTTCGTCTGGCATCGTGTCTGTTCATGAGTGTATTCTGAAGTTCTAACAGTGTATTTCCTTGGTTGTACATATTTTCTTACCACCCCGAAGAGAGAGAGAGAGAGAGAAAAGAACAGTTCTTGTTACTCATTCAATAGAAAGCGTCAACATACCGCGTTGAGGGTGATCAATCAGAAAAAAAAGGGTGATCAATGAATAAGTTATTTTTGTTGGACGGTGACTTTTGAAAGAAATTTGTATTTTCAAGAAAGAGAGAATGAACAACCGGACACGAAATGAGGGATCAATTTGGCATGAACTCACTTTGTAAATTGACCCCCCGACCAAAAAAACCTCAGACGTTTCTTCCAAACATGAGCAGAAAATGTTCATATCTTCTGTCCACTAGAGTTGGGGCCTGTATACCTGGTATGTATATTGGTAACCATCGAGACCGTCTCGAAAACTGAAGAAACCTACGTTGGTAATTCCGGTTGGCAGTTATTAATATATTTACTTGGATAAGACTCCCACGTCACAATCTCTTCCCCCTACCTATACTCACACGTGGGTCCGTAACGTTCTTCAACGACATATTCCTGGTAGTGGGAGGGGGGGCAGCGAGTGACAGCCGGCTTCTCAACCTCTTGAGAAACAAAGTAGGCTTGAGTAGGTATTTATTCGCCTCCCCACGAGGGCGGATTGTGACAATAGGTGGAGTGGCGAGTAAGGAGCCACTCGCGTAAAAGTGGATTGTTTGTGCCTGACATCGTTCCGTTTCCCCAGCACTTGCCTTTTTTTTTGTGCACCTCAGACATCAGGGACTAACTCTGACCTAATGTTGGAGTTGCTGTCTGGGTAATGGATCACCTTGAATCAGACATAATACTTTTTAGTGCACAAGAAGATCCAGGAGTAAGTACTCGCATTTTCCATTGTCAATTGGATTTTGAGATCTTCTTGGGGAAGCCACTCCCGTTATAACCGAACCGGTAATATTCAGGGATGTCGGTGCAATTAATTTAGGGCTACGTATGGCTCTTGGAAGGTTACATTTATTTTGAGGTCCAGCATCCACCTGCTTATATCGTGAACCGCGCAATAATGAACCGTGTTATAATGGGGGGATATGGGCTGTATAAAACATTTGATACATGAGACAGGAATTGCCCCATCTTGTAAAAGGTTAGCCAGTTGAGAATGCTACCTGGGTGGCGGGATTCGAATCGACTCTGAGCACGTATACCCCGACCGAAATTTACATATCAAGATCAAGTATGCTCAAATCCGACTTGACATTTAGTTCTGCACAGGACTAATAACCCTTTGTATAAGAACGATATTCTTCAGGTCAAGTTGCTGATATTTTCTAGCATTACAGATATTTCGCTCGATATCTGTAAGTAGAGCGGTTTCTATGAACTAATTTCGTATGTCGAAATGGCGTGGGGCGAACAAGCGATTGCAATTAATTCATACGGTAACAATTTCTGAGTGTTCATTCACCCCTCCCCGCAAATAAACGGAAACAAACTTGGCATCAAATTTTCGCTATGATTGACAGTGCTGCCGCGATTACATAAAAGTATGATCTCAATTTTGAAAAGATGTTCTTTTTTGTTTGGGGAATTAGAACATTCTGAAGCAGAGCCCGTTCTTATGTTTTAAAAGGGGTCGGACTTCATGGCATGTGGAGTAGCCTGTCATAATATAATAGTCGTGTAGAAAAGATATATAAATGAATAAATAATGTTCTGCCCGTCGTACGAAACTACATCTTCGAAGCATTTCGGTTACCTCTCTTTCAACGTTGCTAATTTAGATATTTTGTATCTAAATTTAGATCTATAATTTTAAATAAAGAGATCTACGATTCACTCTTTTTTGAAATTCATTTTATTAAGAATTATAGAGATCTGCTCACCCAAACAACTTCAAATTCGGCACTGTGATGTCTTGCACACTGACTAATATATCTAGCAAATGTCGTTAACTTAGAATCGACATTTGTCTAGTAATCGCAGTGCATACACGCGTGCACAGACTGGGATTTCTTCAATTGTAGTTACGTATGTGTGTGCGTGTGCTTTCGTATGCTAGACTGACGGAAGGCAAGAAACAAAATTACCCTTAATAAGATAATGATCACAGATGAATTTTCCCGGCACATGTGGATCTTCGATGTAAGGATAATCTTCTTGAATAGTAAATGCAAAGCATATACACACAACATATACACATAATCTCTGTTGATCCAGTTTTAATTGCTGACTAATCCTGGCTAATTGACACGTGGGATTATCGGATTAAATCTTCCCCAGGTCCCCCTTCCACCACCTTTCCATTTTTCTATCAATTGTCTTCACGTCCCGTTTATGTGCACCTTGATCGCCACCCACAAATCCTCGTGGGCGAGCATTTCCGCTCATCTTTTTTCCTGGCCTTTTTAGCTTGGATCAAATTGTAGCATCTGCACCACGGCATTGCCAGAGGAGTCGGTGCTGATGTTTAACATCCAAATGGGCCGGGCACTGGTTGGACGGGTGTGATCAAGACCGAGTGCACAGGAGCAATGCTGTAGCTTATGTGGACTACGGAGGTTCGACATTGCTAAGCACGTTGAGAATCCCATCCTTGGGTTCTTCCATTCAGTTCGCCCTGGGGCGGTGCTGTCCCATAGCACTAAGAGGGACGGGTTGGGCTCGTCCTGACGCTTCCGTGACCTCGGTTGCGTCGGTTGGAGCTATTTTTGCAGGTACTCCATCCCACGCTGAACTCTACCTTGTATCACATCTCACTCTTCGTGGGGACGCAAGAAAATTTGGCTGAGCAATATTTGAAACCTAATAATTGAGAGTCGTTTCTGGCCCCTAAACACGCCCGAAATCGGCCGAATACCAAAATAGTTGAATAAACCAAATTTTTATTATCTAATTTTCATGAGATGTAGTTTTGTGAATTATTATTATTATTATAAATTTCACACCAATTGCCTGGTGGTCCCAGCTGGAGACTTATTGACAGCAAGTCCCTTTGGGTCTCTGTCCCTCCTCTCTACACTCTCACATAAGTGCTGTGGTTTACAGTTTCAGACCAGTTACCCAATGGTTATCGCTGAAGGCTGAGTTACAGTAAGTCTCCTCGTGTCTCCAGCCCACCTCTCACATCTCCCTTACCTATTACAGCAGCGCTGTGGTTCGTACTTCCACCACCATTCAACGTGTGTGTTTTTTCCCCTCAATCCTCTTCTCTCTATTAGGCCACTGCTAACAGCTGGGGCCGTAGATCTCATATTTCTAGGACTCTCCCCAGTATTCGTCCAGTTCCCTTCAGTCCGTAGGTCTCTAGTTCTTCCTGTCTCGCTTTCAGTATCTTTGGTACGATTTATTATATATATATATATATATATATATATATATATATATATATATAACACAGTTATTTACTTGATTGATTTTTCAGTCGTTTTTTTTTTTTTTATGGAAATTGTCACTTAACGTTGACAACCAGTGTGGAGTTGCAATAAAAAGCTCCTGGAAAATTTGAAGTGACGGTAAAAAGTAGCAAAAGAAAATATTTCAATAGAAATGATTGATACTTGGGTACTAACCCCCCCCCCCAAAAAAAAAGCTATTGAAGAATACTGCAGAAACGAAGTCAAAATGACAAGAAATTTAAATATTGCCCAACTTGAAATTCATGACCAAAAGCTTTTAATATATCGTCTAATTTGACCATAAAATAGCCAAAATTAGTATCCCGACTCGGCGTGATACCATTTCGTTGTACGTGTTGATGTTACATTTAAAGACTATGCAGTGTTTCTGAAACTCTGTGCCGTGGCACACACTAATTTCCAGTTGTTAGTATGCGCGAAAATCTCATGTTTTGTAATGTTTCACTCTGACAAAAACGTGTGCACTTCTGAATGCGACGTAGGGATTCGATATTTGTTCAATAAAAAAAACTTGATATTGCACATTATTTCTTGTGCGCGCATTAATTTCTCTAGTGTGTGTTGTTTGCAAAACGTGAGTGCGCGCATATGTGCACAACGTATCGGGAACAAAGGCTGCTTCCATCTCATGTGTCGTGTAACCGCCTCCCTATTTACACCATCATGTATTTTTGGCCATTGACGTGTCCAGGACGCGTATGTCTGTCCCGCTTCCGACACAGTGTTCCATATCTTATTGTTTTGACCGCAGCCTCTAGGATAAATGTAGTTTGATGAATTGCTGTAATACCATTTTACTAATTTTAGTTGTAAAACCATTTTACTTA
Source organism: Thysanoteuthis rhombus (assembly GCA_963457665.1). Taxonomy (NCBI): domain Eukaryota; kingdom Metazoa; phylum Mollusca; class Cephalopoda; order Oegopsida; family Thysanoteuthidae; genus Thysanoteuthis; species Thysanoteuthis major. The sequence continues at coordinate 2,459,748 of OY735224.1, read as the reverse complement.
TCCCAGAATCGAAACCTCACCCTGGTTGTGTTATTGGTTCCATTGGGTAGTACTAATCTTTACTTGGTTGTATTGAGGATTTATTTATCCTGACTAGTGGAACTTGGTGGTACTGATTTTAATTCATCCTATTTTTTCCCAATTTCAGGCGAAATTCGATGTCACTGCAATGAGTCCGGTTGTATCAGTACAGGATACATGTGCAAGTCTCGGCTCGGAATGTGCTATTCGCTTCTTCAACGCGAAGAGATGGACATCAACGAGAACACACTGTCGGTTCATGGATGCGCCGAGAATCTACGGACTGCTCACCGAGACCTTTGCAGCAGCATCAACAACAACAAAGGACAATCTAATGACATCATTCGCACGAGCACGTCACTGGAAGGGGAGTTATCCCCCTTGTTACTCTGCTGTAAAAAGGACATGTGCAATTACGAAAAGAACGTCGGGAGCGTCCAGTTCGCAACGAATACACAATCAAATGGGAGTATACAGAGAGGTGAGTCCTTTTCCACTTCGTTATATAGCATATTTGAGTACAGTATCGCCCGTAAATGAGTACACCCCATCACTTTTTTTTTAAAAAGTTGATTTTCTTCTAAACAGAACATAGCAGAATTTTATTATTTCTATTGGAATGGATATTATCGGGCATTATTTATGACCTAACTCGACAGCATTTGAACTCTGCTGTCCATAAATGAGTACACCCCACCACTTTTTTAAGAGAAAGTTGATTTTCTTCTAAACTAAACATACCAGAATTTTGTTATTTCTATTGGAATGGATATTATCGGGCATTATATATGACCTAACTCGACAGCATTTAAACTCTGCTGCCCAAAAATGAGTACACATCTAAAAAAAAAAAAAAAAGCAATATAGGAAATCACAGAAATAATGAAATCCAACTGCGATTAGTTTAAAAAAAAAAAGCTTCCTATTGAAAAAAAAGAGTGTACTCATTTATGGGCGATATTTATTGTAGATGTATTACACACAAAGGCAGATCAATACGTTTGCAGTATGACACGTGATTATTGGCTGAATTTCTATTCTTTTTCCCTATGAATACGAATCTTCCTTTTCTCTATTAGTAAACATTTACCCTCTCCGGGCACTTACATCGCAAAACTAACAAGGGCATCTAGTTTACATAGTATTGACATATTTACTCTGGGGACAGGGAGCGATTAGCTTCTGATTTGGTTATAAATTGTTATTGAACCCAGGTTTCAACCAGGGTTACCATTTGGTATTCTTCAAGACCAAAGGTGTGCAGATTCGGCCCTGAACTAAGCCGTTTGGTTGAACGTGAAGAAGATTTGGTTCTGGAGTAAAGAAATTTACAAAAGATGAAAATCCCTCACACGGATAATATGATACATGAATATACATGAACAATTGATTGAGAGAAAAAATGTATTTTGATCTATTTTCCTTCCAGACTAGTCAGATTTCGAGGTATTTGATTTTTTTTGATACTGAAGTTGGTGGTATCCCTGGTGGTAAAGTCAGCCTACCGTGTTATAAACGACTTCGATAAAATTTGGCATTTTAAAACTGAATCTAGCTATTTTTTAGCTAGATTATTATTTCGGGGTCCACCATTAACCCGCTTCATAACAGGGGAAAGCCTTTACCTAGTTGGTCCCAAGATCATACACTTCTGGTCTTCTGCGGCAGAAGACATCTGGGAAACCAGGTTGAAGCGTGAGTCTAATTTTGTGCGCGTGTGTGGGCTTCTCTGTTCTCAAGAAAATCCCAATTGAGTAAACATTTGCAAATATTTGCAAACGAACGTTTCTCTGTAAAGACAACAACAATGACGACGGCTGTGTTTGTGAGACGCAAACAGAAGAGTCAAAATGTCCCACGCACTGCAGGTAAAAACGTGTGTAATGCGTAGAACGTCATCTGGATGGATCGAAAACGAGTCTCACCAAAGGTACGCAGAGCTGGAGCCAGGACAATGTAGAGGGGGAGGACGAAGCCGAGGGGTAAACAAATGTTTTGTTTTTTTTTGCTGGGGGAGGGGGGCAAGGGATAGTCAAACCAAATCCAGCTGTGAGTTTTGAATTTCCTTGAAAGTATAAAATATATCATTTTCAGGAGTTTGATATCGACATAAAATCATATATTGGGAAGCGTATATTAATCTGATTTCCTGTCAAAATCTCGGAAATTCTGCGATTTTTGCGTAATTTGGACGTCAGAATGGCTGATGATTGCATAATTATTTTTTAAATGGTTTATTCTGACTTCGTTTCATTTGTATTTCGTCTTCTACTCTGTCTACTTTCTCTCTGCTTATTACGTCCTCGCGAAGGAGTAGTTTGAGATAGCAGAATCTCTGAAATCATTTCAAATTGTGAAGTTGAACAGGACGATTTTCTCGATAATACATTCACTGGGATTTGTGTAACATTTTATTTGTTATAGTCGAAACGTTTCGGCCGCTGTGCCCTCTACCAATCTTCAATTGTCATCGGCAACTTTCACGGAATTTTAAACCTAACCCCTTTATTCAATCTGCAGCTGGAGAGTGGATTGTTCTCAATTCAGCTGTCTTTGGAGGGTTCGGTTTGATAAAGTTCGGCCGAAACTTTGTGACTAAAATAATAACCAATATGTTGACACTAGTTGGAGTATATCAGGGTATCTCTCCCAAATTGAAGGAATCTGTGTTTGTTAACACCGAGATTACTCAAAAACTGGCCATTATGCAAAATTGACATTTGCCTGATATATCAATCAGCACACGCGACAGAGCCATGGCCTGCGGTTCTCGAGAAATCTAATGAAAATGAATCGAATATAAAAGATTACACATCTTCCTTTATAGTTTCTGTGAATTATTTTCCTCGACGCCCGCTGTTTATAATAATCTTGATTTGGATATAAAACGTCTAAATTGGCAACAGTGGAGACAAGTAACTGGAATACTTCGTATCCGTGGTTTCGTACGATGGACGGAAAATCATTTCACGTGACCATCATGGCTTGCTGTACTCCACGCACCATAGAAGTTTGTTTAATTATACTTATATACTTGAATATGCAATTGAAAGTAGGAAGCACTTTGAAAAGGAATACTTCTGCTAATGCTGTTCTCAGTAAAACTGGATAATAATCAGTTCGTACGATGTCTGGAAGGTAACTGTGAAATATTCCTGGATCAGATCTAAAATTTGAACAATTTTTCCTTAGCCCATGGCCCAACCTTCCACAAATCATCATTGATTGTGTAGACAAACTTTCTTGTTATACCTCTGTCAACTAAGTGTGCGTACTTGGATATATAAGTAAAAATAAGCAAGTATACTCACACGTATACTCACTCTCTCTTACTCACACGTATACTCACTCTCACTCACACGTACACACCCTCTCTCACTCACATGTACACACTCTCTCTCACTCACATGTACACACTCTCTCTCACTCACATGTACACACTCTCTCTCACTCACACGTATAGTCACCCTCTCTCACTCACACGTATAGTCACCCTCTCTCACTCACACGTATAGTCACCCTCTCTCACTCACACGTATAGTCACCCTCTCTCACTCACACGTATAGTCACCCTCTCTCACTCACACGTATAGTCACCCTCTCTCACTCACACGTATAGTCACCCTCTCTCACTCACACGTATAGTCACCCTCTCTCACTCACACGTATAGTCACCCTCTCTCACTCACACGTATAGTCACCCTCTCTCACTCACACGTATAGTCACCCTCTCTCACTCACACGTATAGTCACCCTCTCTCACTCACACGTATAGTCACCCTCTCTCACTCACACGTATAGTCACCCTCTCTCACTCACACGTATAGTCACCCTCTCTCACTCACACGTATAGTCACCCTCTCTCACTCACACGTATAGTCACCCTCTCTCACTCACACGTATAGTCACCCTCTCTCACTCACACGTATAGTCACCCTCTCTCACTCACACGTATAGTCACCCTCTCTCACTCACACGTATAGTCACCCTCTCTCACTCATATACATACTTACACTCTTTCTATCACGTACACATATTCTCTCACTTTGCTGCGTACTCTCTCTCTCTCTCTCTCTCTCTCTCTCATGCAGTGTGTGTTTGTGTTATTGCTGCCGCAGCCCCCTAAGTCACAAAAGCGCCGGGGCCCCAAAAGCAAAAATCTCGCGACCCAGTCATAGAAAGACGTTTTTAATACTGTAACAGTCGGTTTACAGTCAGAAACGAAAGGCAACTGTTTCGTTCCGGGTCCTCGAATCTTATTAACCTTGGGTGCCACGCCGACTTTTTGGTGCACCACGGGACGGACGGCCTTTAAAGGACGACATTTTGTCTGATGACACACGATTTTTTCCCATTCACAATTTTTCAATCGGGTTTTCTTTCAACTTTTTTTTTTTTTCATTTGTTGTCCTGAAAACTATTTTGCTTTCTCTTTCTTTTTTTCTCGTTTATTGTTTTTGAATTCTTTGTATATATATATATATATATATATATATATATATATATATATATATATATATATATATATATATATATATATATATATATATATATATATATATATTCATTTTTCTTTCCTTTACGTGCAAGCTTTTGTCTCACATTTTCTTTCTTTCTTTGCTTCTTCTTTTATCCTTTTTATTTACTCCAATTGTTTTTCTTTCTTTCTGTTTCTTTTCCCCTCTTTCTTCTTTTTCACTTCCATTTATTTTCTTTTTCTTTCCTCTCCACCTTCTCTTTCTTTCCTTTCTCCTTCTCTTCCTCCCTCTCTCTTCTTTCCTCTCTTCCTCTCCTTCTTATCCTAGTTTCTTTCATTTACACCTCTCTCTCTCTCTCTTATACATTCCCCCTCTCCACTCCTTCCTTATCTTTTCCTTCTCTTCTTCTTCTCCTTTGTAGTCGTTCAAGGTCACACCTTGTAATCAATCCCCAACGTCCTCTCCTTGAGAAACGTTCATTCCCTTCCATTTCCTCCCAGTAAACCTGTTGCTTAACCGGTCACACACTAATACCCAGTACAGTTGCAAGTATTACAGGCAGAAGACAAAAATATAGACTCAACAAGTGTTGCTTCTTATCACCGAAGAAGTAAGAGGCAATCGAAGATTGAATCATGTTACTATTCGAGCATCTTTTTGTTTGTTTGTTTGTTTGTTTGTAGCACCCCTAATCAGTAGAATCGCAATCCTTTTTGTCTACTTCTGTTTATCGTAAACAAGGCCTTTCGGTCACTCTTCACATCAAAGTAAGACAGGAATTATATATAGAACACAGAATTAGGACAACTAGAGGAGAAATGAATTGTTGAAGCTATAAACACCGGAACATGACATGTTTTGAATGAAGACTAAGAAGGCAACGAGTTGGACACTTCTGTGAAATTTCGATATTGCTCGATACAATTCGTATGAGATAGTTATTAAAACAGTGATTCTTGAACTTCTTTGTATGATGGCACACTAAGAAATAATATTGATTCATGCACCAGCTGTTAAAAGAGCGAAATTAGTCAGGAAAAGAAACAAAAAAAAAATATTTCAGTAGTCAATGAACGGACCTTTTTATATTTATCGATGTCACATTCTAATCGTAATGTGTTGATTGATAAAGCACATTCGAGTGAAAGTTACCCCTCGAAAACACCTCAATCACCGCTACCATCATGATTATATATTAATCTTTCCCTTCTCTTTTCTTCCAGGACGCAAACAGAATCATATGTCCTATGCTGGCAGTTACACTGAACGGCGTGACAGTGGCGACCTTTGGTTTAAAGCAGCCGTCATCGCTGTACCTATAGCCGGGGCCTTTATACTCTCCCTCCTGGTGCTCATCGCAGTACGGATGCTACGGACTGATAACAAGAGGCACAGACGCCTCGTGGTCACACAACGTGATCGGGGTCTGACCAAGGCCCAGTTGTACGTGGCTGACCACTTCACTGAGAAGTGTGACCGTGTGGTCACGACTTGTCCGTCCTTCGCAGAGAAGGCGGCCAGTCTATACAAGGACGTAAATACAAAGATGGACAGAGACGGTAAATTATACGAACGAGTCAACGAAAAGGATATAATACACCACCAGCAGAAACATAATCAACACCATCAACTCTCGCCTTCTGTGATAATCTGGGGGGAACAGCCGACACGGAATTTTGCAACAGTTGTATAGCGTAGACTTGTCTTCAAAGCGAAGACGAAAACGGAAAATTTATAAGATTTATATAAGTCATGGGTGATACCTGCGGAAGTCTTTGCAGTCATTATAATAACTTATATGTAAATGTTTCATCAAAAGATTAACTGTGGACGGCGGAAATTTCTATGGATGATTCTATCTGAACGCGACACAAGATGCAGTTCGTCTTAGTCACAAACGACCACACGAGACAAGAGCCAAGAAAAATAAATTGGACATAAGTTCGCATCCAATCAAAAGACGTTCATTTTTGTAATGTTCAACTGCGGATGACGGAAATCTCTGTTCTATGACTAAAACCCGACTAAAATTAGTTTGATGGCGTTTGGTCGCAACTCAATTCTACTCTGTAAGTCAGAGCAAGTCTTGCAATGGATAACTTACCACACTTGCCACCTTCTGCAGGGAATGAGTCAACTTTCACGAGAGTTGTATCTGGTGACTCTCGCTGGCGATCAAGTGACAACAAGTCTCCTCAATACTCCAGCATTTACAACACCATTTTCGTCAGTTTCTGCAATGTTGTATGAACAAATTTCCGTTTGTATTTCGGAACGCCCATTCTTCGAATTTTTTTTTTTTTTTTTGGTGTGTGGGGGGATAAGGTTTTCAGGAATATTCCATGTGCTCCGATGGCTTTCCACGGGAGATTGAGTGACAGCAAGTCCCATCAATACTGCGCCCGCCCCCACCCCCAACCCATCCTGAGTATTAAATCTGATTTTAACAATGCTGTCGAGTTGGCAGTTTCAATTCTCCCTCGGATTTCCAATCATTAAAATCTTCAGAACTGCTCCAAGGGCGCCGACAATGATGGGTACAACAGTCACCTCCATATTCTATTTATTTATTTATTTTATTTTGTATTTTAAAAAATTCTCTGGCAAGGTACCAACATTTATCTAGCTTTTCAGTTTCACTCAGTGGTTCTCATCGGTCCGTGGTGGTTGTCATTGTTATCATTATCACCTGCTTTGGTGGTGATGATATTTTCTAACCTCGACGGGTTTTTTCTCCTGCGAAATCCACTGAGGTCTAAAATATAACTGATATCAATGAATAAACATTTTTGTGGACTGTTGACCAAATTCTGCACATCGCCACGCTTGTGTTGCACCTGGTGAGGATCGAACTCTCTTTCCAACGCTTGCGAGGCAAGCACTTGAAACACTGATCAACAAGATCGTTTCGAAACGAAACGAACATAGCACGAAACCACATGTGTGGTGTATCTGGCGGAGAAAGCAACGGTTTGCGAGATGAGCACTCTAACTTTCTGACCCCACAACAGGCAAGTGTAGATAGTTGGGTTCTTTCAGCAACTAAGTCACAAGGCCACACATGGATCTCTTGATTAAACGAGACTGCAAATAACGTCTTGCGAGATAAAGTACTTGAAACAACTCTCCACGGAAAGAACTCCTCAATGGATGTTGTACAAACCAGGCAGAAAGCCCGGGGTGCCGGGGCGTGGCTGAGGGAGAAGGACCCTGAAAAGTTATCTGTAGTAGTTCACCTACTACTTCTCTACGAACATTATTCCATAACAAATCATACTAAATGTTGGAGGGGCACCTTCAAGAAGCCAAACCTCTTGGACCCCAAAGTGTCAATCTACGTCCTGCAAAGGGCCCAACACATGTATTTTAACCCTGGCTTGAAGAGCAGATACATACAGACACCCTTTGGACAATCCAAGTTTGGCACAAGGTCACATCAGTATGGTGCCCTGTGATAAATGAACTAGCGCAGTCTGCGAGATAAGAACCAAGACTTTTGCTCAACAGAAGAATCCCCCAGATGTAATAAACTCCTGTTACTACAGCATCCTCATGAATGCAGTTACAATGAATTAACCGTTATAACTGGTGGATTAAAAAATATAGCGTACAAATTGAGAAATATAGTAATCAAATTATTTTTTAATTTGCTCGGGAAAGGGTACAATCTCCGACAATAGTCTTACTGGGATTGTAAAAAACAAAAATGATTGTACCATTTGAACGTGTGTCATTAAATTACGCCGTTAAAATGATAGTTTACGGTATTTGCTGACAAAAACCCAACAATTTGACCCCCCCCACACACCGAAAAGTAATGAACTCGTGAACAACGGCTTTCGAAATGTATACTAAAACCCTTGCTCTACGGAAAGGAGGTGGTTTTTGGTCACGCGGAGGAGTACCTCTTGGAAAAAGAAACTCGCTATGCACGACTTGTAAGACAATAACACGAAGTATCACTGTTAATTAAGTGCAGTTGAATACTACAGTACAAATTCATTTAGCTATTATTTATTTCCGCGCATGTCTTCGATCCTCCTCGGGGATATGATGCGACTGTAGAAATAGATTACATCAAGAAAATGTCTCTCTTCCCATGTTCCATCGGACCGTACCAGTGACAAGATGACTGACGATGGAACCGTGCGCAGGGAGGATTTCATACATGCCTTTCCGTGGGAACTTTTTATATGCACAAAATGATAACGACAGTAAGCATAGGGAGGTGTATGAATGTGTCATGGTTTTTTTTTTTTTTTTTTTTTTTGAACATGACTACCCAAAGTTGAGCAATGCTGGATCCGGTCAATATTCTAATGAGTAAATAGACATTGAACACGTCAATGGATCATTCGTTTTGGGAGGAGATATCAGACAGTTTCAAGCCTTTATGTATTGTGTGTCGATATGAGGCAATCCGACAGAATAGTGGTAGTGGTTTGACAATGTAGAAATAAAAGATTGACAGAAACGTGTTACATCTCAATAGATTTGTTAAAAATTATCATTAAAAGAGGACCTTATGCATTTCGCCGAGTTCCAATAGCTTCATCAGAAATCTTGGCAATATAGAAAACTACTGTGTACTCCGTTACATGGCATGATCTGATCTGAAATAAAATGATTGTTAAGTAGGACGAGGTATATAATTTGGATATATGGTTACGCACACACGCATTATATATATATATATATATATATATATATATGTATATGTAATCAACAAACAATTGCTTATTGTAACTAAATAGAATCCTTCCTGCCTCTTTATTGATTCTAACAAATGTGCCCCAGATATTTTGAAAGTTCAGTTATTTTTTGGGTTACCATTCCGAATAGTCGAAAGTATTTACACATGAAAGGTACATTAACTGAGTACTTCATATATATATATATATATATATATATATATATATATATATATATATATATATATATATATATACCCAAATCGCGTTGCATATGTTGGGTGACGTCGAGCCTGATGTAATCCAAGATAGATGACCGTCTGGGAATAACAGGTGCCGAATGAGGCAACAAGTTTGTTCTGTGGACGTCTTCTTGTGGACAAGATTTGCTGAACATCTTGCCTAGCTAGGACCGTGCTGTGCACCCAGTCATAGAGGACACATCACGGTGTGCTCTCCTGAGAGCCGTCTTATTGATATCTTGTAGCAGCAATCAGCATTATATATTACATGAATATTTTTCTGGTTGTAAGGATTTAGACCTAATAGAGAAAGATCTTGAAATATATGTAACGAATATCAGTAAATGATAGGGGACACTCGAGGAGCTAAATTCCACCCTGGGGGAGGGGTACCAAATCTTTAGATACACAGTTGAACGTACAACTAATAAATTTTCCATTTATGACAGGGATGGCGTATATTTTTTTCTGAACTTGGCAAATACTTGTCTAGAATTAGATTAATAAAATACCCCGGTGATTGATATCATTTAGTCATAATTCTCTTGGAAATCTTCGGATTGATCCGTCTTTGATCTCTAGGAACGGCCATTTTGAATAGTTGGAAGTGGCTAGATGGTTATTTTTTATACTGAAAGTGGCTAGAATCAATTAAAAAGTAATAGTGTACTTAAGTGTTATCTACTCACCAAAGATTTTTTTTTCAATCCTTGAGATGAATAAGATATTGTGTAGAACTAATTGTGTTAGGACGGATGACTGAAGGTCTTACCAACGGTATCTTGAACGAAGATCTTATTTTCATTATTTTGTTATATGTAATATATATATATATATATATATATATATATATATATATATATATAAGAGCGGTATCTTCAGATAGAGAATAACGTCATTTGTGAACGTTGATATCTTATCAATACATTGTATATTTTTACTTTTCGGTGCCGTTGTATAAGTTTGTTGTGCGTTCACTGTTACCTGGAAATAAAAATCTAGCCACTTTTAGCCATTCAAAATAGCCATTCAAGAAACCCATTTTTCCAAAGATTGCCGATATCTCTGCCTCTAGACTACATATAATGCTATATCCTTCTCACTAGGTTGAAAGTCTACTCGGATAGTGTAATGCGCGCTCAGAGGGTCCTGGGTTCGATTCCCGTGTGCGGAGAACTAAGACAAATTGCCCTATGCATTTGGCAGAACCAACCCTAATACATTTTAGCTGTTCGTTCAGGGTAGAGGTACACTTCCGAGGGAATTGCAAGCTGCCAGGGGTTGGGGGTGGTGATCATTAGAAAAAAAAAATTGAGAGAATAAGGTCCTGGTCTCGACCAGTCTTGTAACTTGTAAGAATCACAAAGCTGACGCGTGCAATGGAAATCGAGGCTTCGTCACTGGTCGTATATAATCTCCGTTGGGAGTTTTTGCATGAATGAGCGGCCGATTTTCTTTCTTTTCTGCCTCACTTGGTTAAAAGAACAATAATTCCTTCTCACCATGCAATAAATGAATAAAACTTCTCCCATCAGGTTTTAAAAAAAAAAGGGGGGGGGATAATCCCTCCAACCTGACTGCATTGAAGAAATACAATCCCATCTCAGCAGTAAAATGACACATACTAAGGGGGGACGAACGTCTGTTACTTTTTCCCTATCTTCCCTTCAAGGTTCCCTGGAGGCCAGGCAGGGTTGGATCCAATTGATTAGTGTTACCAGAAAGATCCACCAAAATACCGGCATCACAGTTGCTCACGAATTCGGAAAATAGTAAGACCATAAGTGAATCATTTCATTGTCGTGTTGGTCTAATTTTGTATACATACTCACATATGTACACCTATGAAAGTATACACATATATATATACACATAATATACATGGTACAGATCAGGTTAGTAATATAGCATAATATAAAGCGGCATCTGATCGTCCATGTTTTTTTTAATTCTAGTTTTGGGGAATTTGGTAAGAATCTTGTGGGTGTCTTGGTGGATGGGAGAGGTTATTCATTTGGTCAAAGGATACGAACTAGGTCTTGAGGTCATCTCTGAAAGGATGCAATATTGTTTTTCAAGGGGTGTTTTTATCTTGACCGTGGTATTTGTCACTGGGTTTATTGCCTATGTTGGCATCCAATAAACCCAATGCCAAATACCAAGATAAAAACATCCCTCAGCAAACAGTTGAGCATCCTTTCAGAGATGACCCCGAGACCAAGGTCACATCCCTTGACAAAATGAATAACCCCTACCACCCACAGCAACACCCTCAAGATTCTCACCAAATTCCCCAAAACTAGAAACCAAAAACATGGAAAATCATTCGCCTGATGAGGCCCAGAGAGGGCAGAAACATGATATGATTGGTGTAGCGAATCCACATTCTATTTATATATAATATATATATATATATATATATATATATATATATATATATATATATATATATATAAGGTTCATACATTCACTCATATAGATATTTACATACACATCTATGTATGTGTGTGTGTATGTGTATATATATATATATATATATATACACACACACATATGTCATAAAAAGTTAATATAAGTATTTACATGGTATTTATATTGTATACATACGTATTCTCATGTACGTAAATGCTTGTGCATGTATGTTTGAATATGTAATTAATTTGTACTCACATGTGGACATGCACACACACAGTACATGAACACACATCTATGTATATACATACACACAGACATTTACATACATCTCTATGATTACACCAACATATGTGTGTGTATATATGTATATATTCGTATATATATGTATATGTGTGCGTATATATGAATGTATAACAATAAAGAAACGAAAAACCCTGCAAAATGACTGATTGTTAAATGTATATTTCTACCTGTTCAACAGGTGTTAAATGATCTACGTTCTCTTTGTAAATAAAATGGGAAAATCGAAGAAAAAAAAACACAAACTTTATGCAAATGAATGATGTAAGAGGGGCAAAATAATGAATGAAGGAAATGAGTTGAAAGATATATTTTGTAATATATGAACAAAAATTTATTTATTAAAAGTTTGAAGAATAAATGAAAACCTTGTTTGTCATTTTTTTGAATTCATTTTTGTACTTTTCATTTTGGTTCTTTTCTCTTGGGATATTCCGTTTCAGTTTCATTTACTTGAACGGTTTATATTGGAAATGATTTTTCGACATTAAATTATGGATTCATTCAAGTTGTAAAAATGTATGAAACCTGGCGAAAATGTTACAATCTCACCAGTGCAGAGGAACATTTACCAAGCACTTTTTATTCATTTATTTCTCCTAAATTCTTCCATATATTTCAGTTGATAACTCCTTTCACTCAGTTTACTTTCTATCCCAATAGAAATCTCAATTCAACTTTGAATCATTCTTTGAATTATTTATACTTGTACTATTTTTAATTTTTTTTTTCACGGAAGACGGTTGATTTTTCCAATATTTTCAAAGCCTTTTTTTCTTATTTCATTACGAGGATAAAATTCGTCATTACAAACCAAGAATTCGTATAATTCTTTTCTTAGTTATTTCTTCTGATACTTTGAAGCATAGGTTGCCAGCTTGGGGTAAATTTTGCCTACACAGTGGGATTAATTTGCTGGTTCTTGATTCGTACAATTTAGAAAATAAATGTAAGTAAATGAATAATTCTAACAAATTTGGAGAGAAAATCTAAGGGATGCCTATTTGGGGGAAAAAATCTTTTTTTTTTTCCTATTATTGTTTTGAACTAAACGATCAGTGTTTTATATTTCTTTATTATTGTGTTGCTTGTGAAGTAGTTTCCAATTCTAACTCTGACAGTTATCTCTGTAAAACTTGAAGTGATTATAATGAAAACGGTATTGTGAAACTTCCCTTTTGTCACTAATTCCATCATGCTTGAGGTGTTGACTAAAATTACTCAAGAAAACAGGATGGGGGTAAATTTTCTTCTGAAAAGTTGCCAGGGGTAAACGGGACGAAAACAGTTGGAAATGCCGACTGTGGAGTAAGTATATTTGTTATACATTTTTATTAGATAGAAAATTGCAACCCATTTGAAAAAAACAAAACGAAAAAACAACTGTTTTACTACTATTCACCTTCATCCAAATTCAAAAAAGAGAATAATTACAGGTAGTACTAGTTGAACCCCTATATTCCGACAAGGTTGAAACGTGGCCATTGCCGGAATATAGAAAATATCGGACTACAGAAATTAACCTTCCAAGTCCCCAAAACTTGGAAGTATATACTCTTCTTGTTGATTCAAATCACACACAGTAGAGTTCATGGTATTCACTCAAACAATGTTTTTTGATTAACTCTCTTAATTATCTCGATCGTAGATGTTTTATGCTTTCGCTTTTTATCACAAGAATCGTCCTCTGAAACTTTCAGTCTCTTGGATGACATTCTGAAAGGCTAAAATACTTTTGAATATATATGTATATGAAATTCAAAGGTCTGTGTCATCAATTACTCCTCTACAGGGTAAACTTAGTTCGACAACTTGGAACTGTTAACAGCGCCGCCCTGGTAGTAGAATCACAAATTTGAAGCAGCAGATTCAAAATGCACCGGATTACGGGAAATCGTAGGTCCAGAATATGCTGGATTAATGACGTCCAACCTGTACCATTGTGGAAACCAGAACAAACATGGTGTTTAAATATCGGGATAGATAGTTAGATTTGGCACACCGCGACCTGCGTGCCAAATCCTGTCTGTTGTCACATTCAATTCAGCCCGACGGGACATGAATCATTTTTCCTTATCTATCTTTGGTTCATCATCATCCCTTAAGCGTACGTCGTTGGACATGGACCTTCTCCACGATTCGCCAGACCTCTCTCTCTCTCATGGGCATCGTGGAGCCACTTCTTTCAGAATTCATCTAGCTCTTCACGCCACCTTACTTTCTGTCGGCCACAATTTCGCATATAATCTCACGTTATGAGACGTGATCTGCGATTATCTGACATACCTGGTAACGAACAATAGAATGGGGTATTGAAAAATAGAGCGAAATTAGCATATTTGCATTGGCATTAAATGAATGTTTCTGTTTGTTTGTTAGATGTGTGTTCCGGCGCTCCTGCCAATACTGTTTTGTCTATAGACTTGGAAATAGGCATCAGAACTCCACAAGACCCTTCTGAAATTCATTTGAAAGAGAAAAAAATAATGAAGATTTTTTTGGTGGGTTTGATACTATCAAGATTCTCCAAAATATTGATGCTTCTAGGTGTTATTTTTACTCAATTTTAGATTTTTTTCAAGGGAAAACGCCAATGATATCAAAATAGAACTTATTCTGACCATATCTATTCTTCAGTGGTAATTTTTTTTTTTTACATGATTTCAAATTCTGTTGCTATGGTTGTTCCAATTATTGACTGTGATAGCAAGTTCCATCCTTTTTTAAGTGTCAATGTTCCATGAACCCTGGTCATACTGTTTTGTCTATAGACTTGAAAATTGGCATCAGTACTCCACTGGATCCCTTCAAAATTTTTCTTATTTTTGGAAAAAGAAATTATTTTTTACCCACTTGGGGCTGTATTTTGATTATCCAGAAACTAGATGTTTATTTTATTTTATCTTATTTTTTTTACTCTATTGTTGATGTATTTCCAGTAGAAAACGCCAATGAAGTCATAAATAATTTTTACTCCAATACTATTCTTCCATAGACTTTTTTCAAGATGACTCTAAATTTTGACGCTGCGCATGTTCAATTATTGACTGCGATGGCGAACAGGTATCATATTGAGTTATTTCCATGGTTCTACATGATCATAGTTTCTTTTTTAATTCGTGTTGATCTAAAAAAAAAAATCCCATCAGGTCAAACTCCCCAAACGTTTGCCGACCACTGATTTGAAGGGTGAGTTCGAACTTCAACTGAGCCAGCAATTCTTTTTGGCGCATTTAACAAGGATTCCTGATCGAAAATAGGATGGGAGTTCGAGCCTCCCCGGGAGCCTATCCTTTATTCCCGATCTGTACTGCACTGTCTTCTTACTGAGTTGACTTGTGTCGAACCAAGTTGAATTGAAACGGAGGTAAATAGGAGTAAAAATGAGAAGGCTTCTGTGAATTACCAGTGCCTCCGGGAGGGGTGTGTGCACGGGTTATATCGTACCTGGGGTGCCAGGAAGACAGTTGATGGCCTGATGAGAGCTTTTGTAAACGATATTGTATTGTTCTCACAGCAAGATTCTGTAGGAGATTAGTGAACTACTCTGAAATGCAGTTAGTGAGATTGTGAGGTTGCTCATCACCTCGTCTAGTAGCTTGTCGGTACTAAGAGAGGTCTTCTTCATCCTCCCAGTAACGAACTCTCTTTTGAGTGATACTTAACATTTCTTTTACATTGGGTCTTAAACTGGATTACTAACACTCTAAGATATTGTACCATACGAATCAAAGGAACTCCTTCTCCAGCTTGGTGAATTCGTCTGATTTCTCTTCAGTTGTAAGCTTACTTAATCCCATGGCGGTACTCAGCATAGCTGTACCTGCTAAAACAGTTAGAATGACAAAAAGGGCCTGTTAGTGGTCAATATTATGTCTTCTCAGATTAGCAGTTCAGAGTGTTCTGATACCAGCTCTGCCTTGACAAAAAGTCTAGAGATGTGGGTGGTTCACAGATAATCGATGTGTCCCTTCTGTCTTTCAGTTGACGGGAAATCAAGCCCAACTCAAATACACCTATATTTGGTTCGGTTCAATTGAGTTTTTGATGTACAGATTTATTTTGTGGCCATTGCATGTGATGTGTTGAATTTGCTGGCTGCCATAATTGTCTCGTAAAATAATTTTCCTTTCGTTGTACGAAATAACGGCTTCGAAGTATTTAGGTCAGTTTTCTTCAGTGTTGCCAATTTAGATATTTTTTTCTTATTTTAGATCTAATGACGATTCAGATATTTTATATGTATATTCATAATTTTTGGTAATAGATCTTTAATATGAAATTTTTCGTTGAATTTCTTGGGAAAATTTTTAGATGAAAGAACTTCAATGGATGGACAATTGTCTAGTTTTGAGTAACTAGCGAATGCCAACCCAGTCAAACGGTCAGTTGCCAAGTAATCGCAGTATGTGCGCGCCTTTCTTCAACTTTGATAAATGAATCTCGGTTTCGAAACTGAATTCCAAAGCCTGCCAGCTCATCTGCTATTTGTTACTGCCTGTTAGTAAAAATCGCCATTTTCAAAATTGGTGGCAATTAAAACGAAATACAGCACCAACTCAACCCCCTCCACGTTAACAAGATGTGACGCTAAGCCTGTTAAACGTGGGTAGCCTCACACGTGTTTGACAGAAACTTCCTAGAAACAAATATGTTAAAATCTGGAGAACATCAACCTTGCTTTGAGACCAGCATTGGCAAATATTAAACCTTGTCTTTTGAACTATTGTGTCGAAACGAACAATTAGATGTATTCCTCTAATTTCAAGGTAATCCTATCTCATATCTTTTTCCAGTTCGAATTAATTGTTTTCCGTAATTAATTAGTGACGTGAATACATCGAAAAAAGCTTCTACTAGTGTTTCATTAGGTTTCCTTCAGTCTCCATTTGTCTCTATGTTTAGTTATTGATTGATAATGATGGAAGTCTAATTATACACAGCTATAGAACCAATCGCTTTTATGCTAAATTACCTGGCTTTAAGGTGTCATTAATGACGAGCATTGGTGGATGATTTGAGTATCGAAAACGTGTCTGCCTATCGAACTGCAGTGACAACGAAAAAACAAATTATCCATTATATCTGTCGAGTTATAACAATAATGATACAGTATATTACTTAGTATATCTCGGAATTTTTGAGATGAGGTATTATTATCATTTCCATTAATATTCGGACCATCCTCATCTTTGTTGTTTTTCATACAACGTTTCGGCCGTTGCACTCTACGGCCTTCGTCAGGTATCATCCGGTAGAATTTTTGGGAAGTAACGAACCGAACCCTTTATTTACCCGACGGGGGTATATTGACCGTACTCCCCTCTTTAGCGTTAGTAGTATTGTTATGCTGTCTCGTACTAGGATTGAACCTAGAACCATCAGATTACTTTACAGTAATTTGTCTGATGCTGTAACCATTGCGCTATGTGTCCACGTGGACACATAGCGCAGATGATACCTGACGAAGGCCGTAGAGTGCAACGGCCGAAACGTTGCATGAAAAACAACCCAAGATGAGGATGGTCCGAATATCAATAGAAATAGTATATTACTTATCTAATATCTATATATCTTATAATTCACGTACGTATAATGTATGAAATGTATTGCTACTCGTCATCGAAGTTGATAGATGAACAACCGTGGCTTCAAACTTTGAAGTCATGTAAAGAAAATTCCACCGAAGAAGAAATATGATCAGAATAAATTCCATTTATGACATCACTAGTGTTTTACACCGGAGAACATCTTGAACAGAATTGAAATAGCCATCTAGATTCTCCTGAATCTAGATTTTATTCCCACAGGGAAAAAATACAAGATAGAGTGAAATGAAACATGTAGATTTTCAAAATATCTACAATTATTTAGCTAATAGAGAATCTAGATATTATTAACATGCTCATCAAAATAAATCCCCGAATGCATTTTTCCCTGTGAATAAAAAAAGACGTTTTTAGAAGTGGTCTAATGGTGTACTAATGCCAATATTCAAGTCTGCAAAAAAACAAAAAAAAAACAAAGAACAAAACGGTATGACCAGGAGCGCTGGAACACAAAAACATGCACTTGTAAATAGGAATTCAAGCCTTTGCCAAT